>BTPG01000008.1:74682881-74830933 GCA_036245525.1 Semisulcospira habei
GTGTGTGTGTGTGTGTGTGTGTGTGTGTGTGTGTGTGTGTGTGTGTGTGTGGGAGAGGGAGGGGGGGGGGAGGTTCAGTTTGCCGATGAGCCAACATGAAAATGTTTTGGTTGAGGAATCGCCTCGCTTTCACCTTTGTTAACCCATAACATCCTGAGGCTGATTTTGTCAACTTTACTTTTTTTATCCTATGAAGGCTACGATACAGATTAGGGCATAGATCAACTGTTTGAGTTCAAGGGTGGTGCCAGAATAGCTTGGCGCCTGAGGCGCCAAGCTATTCTGGCACCACACTTGAACAATCAGTCAAATTTATGTCAAGCAATGGGTGGATCAGAATGCTAAGGGTTAAATACATGCCCAGCAGAAACAATTTAAGTTAATCATTCGGCACTGCGGACAAAATTCCCATCTGTTTGTGGGCGCCGTCCTCTAAAGATTACATACTAGTTCAAGAGAGGTGCCAGAATGTTCACGTATTATGCCAAAATATCTTTGATTATCAGTCTTACCAAACTAACAAAACTTTCGCAATTACAAATGTTGAAGGCATTGGCGGAATTTGTGTTGTTGTTGCTGTTGTTGTTTTGTTATTTGTTGTTTTGTTATTGTTTTGTTTTGCTTTTTGTCAAAGGGGATGGGATTACGTTTGATTTTCTAGTTTGAAACATTAAATAAAGAGAATATTTAAACGAACATTCTGCATGACCTACCCGCGAAGTAAAAAAAAAAAAAAAAAAAAAAAAAAAACTTTGCGAATTTAGCTGTGCGGCCATTCGCTTCCAAACATATGTGGACGAGAAATGATCCTCAGAAAATGTCAAGTGATCAGACTCACATGTTTCATTACGTGCGGACAATTACCTAATTACAGAACAGACAAAAAAAAAACCTTTGTTTTGATCCCTACGTCACACAACCAGTCTCTTTAGCGCAAACTGTACCACATGACCGAGCTACAAAAACCCCTGTAGCGACAAATGGCGGACTTCTGGTAGCCCTCTTTGTAACGCATCTTGGTTGCGATTTGTGTTCTATAAAAGATTACCAAAACGTTCTAAAGTTAGTTAGTTATTTGGGTTTAACACCGAGCAGGCGACTAAGGCCATCTCACGGCGGCGTTCTAACGTAAAATGTTACTTAGTGTTGTTCGAAACAGCAGGCACACTACTGAAGTTGTTTGTAGCACACATCTGCAGCAATAGCCTGGTGTGTAACAGACCGCTATAGAAAGAAGCTTTGCGGAATCGAAAGCACATGAGCATCCTATGTAATATTCTTTCTTTTTTTTAAAGAATTTTACATTTTTTAATCAAACAGTCACGCACTTCTTCCATTGACAATTTTGTGACAATGCTGCTGATCATGCAGATGGCAACGTCATGAACGATCTTTAATTACGTCATAAGCCTCTTATTTGTATTTATTTTGACGTCAGTCATGTCTGGCGTGATCCAGGTTGCATGATTTTAGCTTGATTTCTTATAGGAAAATACTGGGGGAATGAAAACAAATACGTTATTGGTAGCAGGGGTTTGCTGCACGGACCCTTGTAGGCCTTCAGAACGTCAAAGGAACCATTGTACCCGTCAGGCCTTCGGGGTACAATGGTTCCTTTGACCTCCCTCAGGTCTGCAAGGGTCCGTGTAGCGAAACCCTGCTACCAATAACTTATAGTGTATAGGTATTAACTTGTAATAACCTATCACACAGCTGACAAAGCCACATCACAGAACCCACTAATATCGCGTTGCGTTTTAACTCAATCAGCCCCCACACTCCACAGCAAGACATGGATCGAGCTTGATAGTTCAAGGGTAGTGCCAGAATAGCTTGGCGCCCATAGGCGCCAAGCTATTCTGGCACCACCCTTGAACTACCATGCTCGATAATATAACTCTTCTATAGCGCAATATCCCCACAAGAAAGGTTCAACGCCCTTTTACATCTATCTATCTATCTATCTATATCCCGTAGTCTTGCCGACCGTTGGGGCACCACTGATGACTTGGCAACCAGCTCCCTCCATTCCACTCTGTTCTCTGCCATTCTCAGCGTATCGCCCAGCTTCAGTCCTGTCCATTCTGAGATATTGTCCTCCCATCTTTTCCTCTGTCTTCCTCTCCTTCGTCCTCCTTGCACAGTGCCTTGCAGGATTGTTTTGGCAAGCCCTGCTGAACGCGTGACATGCCCATACCACTTCAGTTTGTGTTTTCTCACAATGGCTAATAAGTCTTCATAGGGCCCGATGGCTTGCCTGATTCTGCTTCCCACTTCCTCGTTTGTGATGTGATCTCTGTATGAGATGCCAAGCAGCCTTCGAAAACATCTCATTTCAGTGGCTTGTATCCTCCTTTCAAGGTCTGCTGTGAGGGTCTATGACTCGCAGGCATACAAGAACACTGAGATGACTAAGGAGCGCATCAGTCTGATCTTGGAGCAGAGTGTGATGTTTCTGTCCTTCCATATGGTCTGCAATCTTGTCAGTGCTGTTGTTGTCTGCGCAATTCTGGACAGTATTTCTGGTTTTGATCCCTCATCTGTCACAATGGCTCCTAAGTATTTGAATTACTTAACTGTTTCCAGTTTTTAGCCTCCAACCATCATTTCAGTGCCAATGCCACTGGCGTTATTGGTCATCAGTTTGGTCTTCTCTGCACTGATTTCCATCCCATATGCAATGGCTGTACTATCTAGCTTTTCCACCGGCTGAGCTAGCTCCTTCTCTGTTCCTGCAAGGCCATCAATGTCGTCCGCAAAGCGCAAGTTCGTGATTGTTCTGCCTCCAATACTGACAGTTCCTTCATGATCTTTCAGAGCGTCCGTCATGATTCTTTCCAGGAAGATGTTGAAAAGAGTAGGTGAGAGCAAGCAGCCTTATCTGACTCCAACTGTAGTCCTAAACCAGTTTCATATTTTGCCGTTGAAGCAGACTGCGCTAGTGGCCTTGTTGTAAAGGTTTGCTATGACTTTGATCAGGTTGGCATTGATGTTGTATAGCTTCACGGTGGACCAAAGGGCTGCATGCCACACCCTGTCAAACGCTTTCTTAAAATCCACAAAGACATGATAGAGGTCCTGCTGGTGCTGGAGGTATCTCTCACATAGAACTCTCAGGTTGAAGATCTACTTAGTTGTGCTGCACCATGGTCTGAAGCCTGCCTGCTCCTCAGCTATGATTTCCTCTGCCTGTGGCTTCAGTCTGCTCAGTAGGATCTTTAACATGACTTTGCTTGGGTGGGATATAAGACTGATCGTGCGATAGTTCTGGCATTGATGTAAGTTGCCTTTTTTGGGGATAGTTATTATAAGTGATTGGGTCCATGGTGTGGGCCAATCCCCTGACTGCCAGATCTTATTGCAGATTGTTAGTAAGGCGCTTATCGTGTCTTCTTCCCCTTCTTGGACTAGCTATGCAGGGATGTTGTCTGCTCCTGCTGCCTTTCCTTTTTTCAGCGACTTCACTGCAGCCTCTACTTCTTCTCGGAGGATGGGATAGTTGCCATTGTTGGTCACTGGTGGGTTGACAAGTATGCCTGGGTCCTCTGCAGCTCGGTGGTTGTACAAATCTGAGCAGTACTCTGTCCATCTCGTCAGTATGTCTTGGTCTTCCGTAAGACAGTTCCCTTCATTATCTTGGATGATCGAGGAGCGTCCTTGTTTTACACTGGTCAGGTCTTTAACCAGCTGGTATGCGTTTTTGCTATTATTTTTGTTCAGATTTTCTTCTACGTGTTTACACTGATCTTCAATCCACTTATTCTTTGCCTTTTTCATGCTTTTCTTGATATCCTGGTTAATTTCCCTGTATTGTTTAGCTCCTTCTACCTCTGATTTCTTTTTCTTTAATTCTCGACGCTTGTCACATAGAACAAAGATGTCAGCTGTAACCCAAGGTTTATTTGCTTGTCGGTGTTTGCCAAGGATCTCACTGGCTGTTTGGGTTACAACAGTGTTAAATGTGTCAATCAGTGTGTCCAAGTCCGTGTCTTCTGCACCTAGAAGTAGCAGTGGTGCGAATTTTCCTCCTATCTTTGCCTGAAAGGCTTCCGCTACCTCTGTTTTTTTCAGCTTCTCGAGGTTACATCTATATAATCTAACTAATTGAAATTAATTAACTAAAGTACTGACAACGTACAAAAACACAATCATTCATGCACACTGACACAATACTTTAAATAATAAACATAACATGTCAAGAGCCTGATCAGATATATACATGTTGATGGGAAAACGTAGGGTTGATCAATCCCTTTCAAAGGCCATACTGAAAAAAACAGTCTGTATTTGTCTACAAATAGGTCAGCTTACCCATTACCTATCTGCAAGAGGCAAACATTGTACGAGTCCCTCCAGACGCATGGGCTCGTAAACATATATACTTCTTTTTTCCTGCCAGACTTCGGCACCGTTTTTATCTAATTTCAATATTGGAGGGGACTCAAGGGGTTTAATGTGTCTGCGTGCAATCCTTCAGTTAGTCATGTCTTGTCTTTCATCTGCAAACGGAATACATTGTCATGGGCCCCTGCATCCGGAGGGACTCATGAAAATGTATTCCGCTTGCTTCCAGACACAGGCCTCATCTACATCTACATTCTCAGAAAGAGGAGAGCGAGGTGTTTAAGAGTGTGACTGTTAGAGGCGGTGTCCGCTCACTTAGCTAATGAAGCATGCATCCCTGGCGAACACTCAGTCTTTGGGTTCAAATCTACCTAATTATTCATTACAAAAAAGATGAATTGATGGCTAATTACTTTTAGGTTTCAGACACACAATCGTTCACAATGACCTGAAGGCGTGTGCGTTTTATAAATGTAATTTTATCGTTTCTGCCTTGACGCCTTTATACGATGATAATGAAGATGGTAATGACGAAGTTGTTGTTGACGACGACGACGGCGATGATGATGATGATGATGATGATGGTGAAGATGAAGTATATGACGATGATGATGATAATGATGATGATGATGAAGAGGGCAAAGAGGAGGGGCAGGGAAGTTATGACTTTGATCACGATGATGATTGACATCAAATGGAACTAAACTCAAACAGCAACAAGCATAAACCTTCAAAACCATTGTATTTACAACGCTTCATCCGGAGCATTACTCTATGTAACGTACGCAGACTGCCCATCGGTCGCACGCACAGACTCACAAACACAACGGGCACATACACAAACACTGACTCTCAGTCGAACGCATTCGTGCAGCATAGACTCAAAACATCGTTTCTAAGGCCCAACGTGTACTACTAACTAAAGCACTCTCCACAAACTACACAACTATCAACACTAGCACGCCACACTCACTTCCACACACTATAATAAAAGCCAGGCTAGGTAAGATGTCTTCACTATCCAACCTTTTCAACGGGTATTATCGTTCTACATAGTTCGCACGTTCCTCCACGTCTAGGCGTGTAGTTTTAGGCGTCACGCGTTCCTGAAGCTGTCCCACGCTCCCCCAGCTGTGGATGTCCTCTCGACACGCTCCTCTAGCACACCCTCTGTTGACTTTGATGGTTTGACAACAAGCCCCTCGCTCCCCCATCTTTGGATTCCTCTCGACACGCTCCTCCAGCGCAGCCTATGTTGACTTTGATGGCTCGGCACCAAGTCCCTCGCTCCCCCAGCTGTGGATGTCCCCTCGACACGCTCCTCTAGCGCACCCTCTGTTGACTTTGATGGCTCGGCACCAAGTCCATCGCTCCCCCAGCTGTGGATGTCCCCTCGACACGCTCCTCTAGCGCACCCTCTGTTGACTTTGATGGCTCGGCACCAAGTCCATCGCTCCCCCAGCTGTGGATGTCCCCTCGACACGCTCCTCTAGCGCACCCTCTGTTGACTTTGATGGCTCGGCACCAAGTCCATCGCTCCCCCAGCTGTGGATGTCCCCTCGACACGCTCCTCTAGCGCACCCTCTGTTGACTTTGATGGCTCCGCACCAAGTCCATCGCTCCTCACAAGATTTCTGAACAATAATGTCATTACACTTGCTTAACACACACATTTTGGGTGAAATGAGGTACATTACGTAACCTGGCTGATACAGATGAATATACACGATCATTTACACACTCGTGTTTCATAAAACAGACTAGATTCGCAACACATATAGAGTGTCCATTTTTAGGGGGAGAAAAGCTGGACATCCTGGCTTCTGCAAACACGACGGCAGCAGAAGCAAAGTGTCGGAAATCGTCACACTGTGGATAACAGCGCGCGGCCGAGGCACACGGATATGACTAAAGCTAGAAAGTGGCATGGATCCTCATGTGCCCCCGCGGATGCGGGGGCTCATGAGGATCCATGCCTCTTGCATTTGTCTGTCTGTTCGCTGCGCTCCGCCTGTCCGTCTGTGGACCCAAAAGCTGTAATTTGTTCCGGGGAAGATTGTCTGCATGCAGCTTGTCATTTGGAAACAGCAAATCAAACATGGCCATGAGCTTTCCTCTTGTATTAGCTACATGAGCTCTGTACTTTAGGTACGATCAACAGATGTCTTGGGGCACTCCGGCCTTCCTCCCCCCCCCCCCTCCCCAGCAACATATGCCACAGTGTGAAACAGAACTAAAAATAACAATTAATAACAAGAAGGTCGGGTGGTTCTGCACTGTCCAGTAGTAACGTGCTTAATTCTCCGTGGAGGCAGCGTATATGGACCAACGGCCTACCTAATTTTGCTCTTTGGTAGATAAAGAAGCAAGCAAGTGACCTACATGTAACACTCCCACCCACCCACGCACCCACCCACGCACAGATACACACACGCACCCCTCCACTTCCAATCCATCCCCCCGCCACCCCCACCAAACAAACAACAAAGAAGACTGTCATAAAGAAATAAATACGCTAAAATAAGCGCCAATAATTGCGTTAGTTTGGACCGCTAAAATGCGTACTACATTTGTCATTTATCGAACAAACTGAGAACCTATGGCGTTTTATTTCCTGCAATTATCTACAAAACTGAGCAACGAGTGGCGTATTTTTTTCGAAATACTCGCCATTTATCGGTCACAACGAGCAAGGAGTGGCCTTTTCACAGATAATGCTGCACGTTCATCGGTCAAAAAGAGCAACAAATGGCGAGTATACTTCCAGTAATGCTCGGCGCTCCTCGGCCACGCTGAGCAAGGAGTGACGCATAGTTCACGTAAACGGGGGGTACGCTGTCCCGTAACCCCTTCAATACCGAGAAAAAAGGTGAACACTATCCAACTGCAAGAGACAAAGATCCTCATGAGCCCCCGCGACTGCGGGGGCTCATGAGGATCTATGCCTCTTGCTGAAACCTTCTTTTTTTCTTCTTCTTCTTCTTCAGCGTTCCCGACTTGCTGAGACCAATTTGTATCGATGGTTCTCGGACGGTTTTGGCTTTTGGTCATTGAATGAAAGAACTCCGAGACAAAAATGTATGTACAGTGGCGGTGATTGAGTTAACCGTTTTATTCCCGCTGATGCAGCCCGGTGAAATAACATCAAGAATGCTTGCACAGAGCTAACAAATTATGTGCCGCCAAAAATAAAAACAGTCAACACGCATGGCGACGGTGGTCCTTACACCACAAGCACGGAACATTTGTAGAATTGATCTGATTCACGAATGGCTGCCCTAACCCTTTCACTGCTAAAAAAACTAAACTGCAAGGGGCATAGATCCTCATGAACCCCCGCAGTTGCGAGGGCATATGAAGATCTATGCCCCTTGCTGAGACCACGTTGCATCCATTCTTGTAATAGATGGGGATCTTCCGCGCTGAATTTACAATAATTTCAGAAACACAATCTGCCTCCACAGAATGCCAAGATGTGAATTAGACGATCTTTGCCAGCACAGTGCATTTATTCCCTCGTGTCCCTGCAGCCTGCATGGCCCCATAAAACTCTACGTTCCTTGCAGACGTGGCTGGCCTTTTGGACTGAGCGGTAAGTGCGGTCTGTTTGCACGGTTTCCTTTTTGTGGACAAGATGTTTTCGTAGCAAATACTGCCCCAATACCAAAAGCTCACAAAACCAACACTCAAGAAGACCCCGGAATTTGAGGCATTGCTTGAGACAAGTTCCCGCAGCAATAACGATAGATTTTCATAAACACCTGCGGCTGCAGCGGCTCATGCGAATCTATGCTTCTTGCATAGGAAAAGATAAATGAATGAACTTGTAAAGCAATCGATATCGACGAATCGTCACCAATGGTAGTCTTGCGGTTGACAGAATCCTGGAAACGACAACAATAGGTAGCACCTACTATGAAACGGTCATGGTGGGGTGTGTGGGGGGGGGGGAGGGGGGTGGGGGGGGGGCTAAGGTGTGTGTGTGTGTGTGTGTGTGTGTGTGTGGGTATGTGTGTGTGTGTGTGTGTGTGTGGAAGGAGGGGGGGGGGGTGTTGTTGTGAGATGAAGAGAGGTCTTTTTATCAAACGCATAACGGTTCAATATTGCGGCTTCAGAAACTGGTGTCGGCTTTCCTTGTCGCTTTAACCCCCTTCGCTGCCGACAAAAAGTGAACGCGATCTAACCGCAAGAGGCATGGATCCTCGTGAGCCCCCGCGACTGCGGGGGCTCATGAGGATCTATGCCTCTTGCTGAGACCACTTTGTGTCCACGTTCTTTGGACAGTCGTGCCTTTTAGTCGTTCAGTGAACACAGATTTCAGAAACAAAATGCACGTCCTTTGGCTGGGAGGGAGTTAATGTAGATAAACTGCTTTTATTACTACGATCAGCATGTCCTTTTCTTTACTATGACGTCGATTGCTCAAAGAAAGCTGACGCTAGCCATATTTAGTCGAGTACTGGATCCAATTTCCTGCGAAAGTCATCCTACTTTACTGCAGTGCCGACACAATCAGCGTCTAATCAGGATCGTGTATCAAATCATCTTCGCTGTTCACGGTTCCTGGCCAATCTCCATCTCAGCTATTAATAAGCAAGTTTGCGCATCACGTCAGTATTTGATGACGTTTTGTGTATGTGTATCACGTGCAGCCACCGTGCTCCCATCACTTCTTCGTGTCCGGCCAATCTCCGTTGCTCTTCATAATACACGTAAGGCTGGCTTTGCTCGCGACAGCATAACGTGGACAGCTTTCCGGCACCCAAGCGTGTATGCGGTGAGCTAAAACGGGCCTTGGGCCGACGTCAGCCGACGATAATCAAGGCTTACGTCGGCCCGGACCATATGTTCCCTGTTTTTGCATCAAAGGCCTGGTCAGTTCAGTGTAAGATTACCGTGGATGCGAAAGTTGACGCGGTGTCACTGTCTTGTTCTCACGTATTGCCGTGAACTCAGAACGACCTGGGATGGTATGCATGAAGTTGACTAAAACAGTCGGCCCAGTTTTACGACAGTGGGCTCAGACTTGTGGTTCAGACCAAAGGTCAGATGCACGATGGTGGGTTAAATCCTCAGCGCGTCTCTAATAATACATAGTATTTATATGGCGCATTTCTTATATTTATAAAATAACTCAATGCGCAGGACATAGCGGCTGACTGAACCCAAACAGCACGCTCACGTGAATCACGCGCATTCCCTCACACACTGTACATAAACACAAAACATTCACGTGGTGCTAATGGCAAGCTCAAGCGAGCTACTGAAATTTTGGAAATTTAAGTCGTTTTTTTTATATTTTTGAAATTTGATTAAGTGGACTGAAATTAATATCGAATTCGTGGGGGAGAAAAAAGCCGGAGTACCCGGAGAAAGAACCCCCGACGGTCCGCCCGAATTAATGGTGACACTTACTAGAGGAAAAATGTCCGACGCCGGAACCGGGTATCGAACCTCACACCTCTTGCATGTGCAGGCGCTGTTACCGCTGCGCCACGGACCGGCGTGTACAGGATTTAACCCCTTCACTGCCGAGAAAAAAATGAACACGATCCATCTGCAAGAGACATAGATCCTCATGAAACCCCCGCGACTGTGGGGGTTTATCAGGATCCATGCCTCTTTCTGAGGCCAATGTGTATCGATGGGTCAGTCTTGGGCGGTGTGGCCTTTTTGGTTGTTGAATGAACTAAAGTTTTATAAACAAAAATGTCCGTACACTGGCATGAAAGGGGTTAAGCCCGCTCACGCTACTGGCCCCAGGTCAACAATTCAAAGCGAGAGGTCTAAAGCTACGGTTCGATAAGCACGAAACCGATACCAATATGGTCTGAACCCGAGGCAGTGATGCAATCTTCCTTCAAAAATTGCGTCACTTTCGTGCGAAGTCGGAATGCGAATTCGTTTTAGCATCGGTCACATGGAAACACAAAAACATGGAAGGGACTCGCACGAACATTTCTGTTTCGGTCACATGGAAACACAAAAACATGGAAGGGACTCGCACGAACTTTTCTGTTTCGGTCACATGGAAACACAAAAACATGGAAGGGACTCGCACGAACTTTTCTGTTTCGGTCACATGGAAACACAAAAACATGGAAGGGACTCGCACGAACATTTCTGTTTCGGTCACATGGAAACACAAAAACATGGAAGGGACTCGCACGAACATTTCTGTTTCGGTCACATGGAAACACAAAAACATGGAAGGGACTCGCACGAACTTTTCTGTTTCGGTCACATGGAAACACAAAAACATGGAAGGGACTCGCACGAACATTTCTGTTTTGGTCACATGGAAACACAAAAACATGGAAGGGACTCGCACGAACTTTTCTGTTTCGGTCACATGGAAACACAAAAACATGGAAGGGACTCGCACGAACATTTCTGTTTCGGTCACATGGAAACACAAAAACATGGAAGGGACTCGCACGAACTTTTCTGTTTCGGACCCGCTTCGGATTCGGATCGAAATCGCACCGGATTCGTGTTTATGGAAGCGTAGCCTACTTTACGACATGGGTCGGTTACGACTTCTAGCTTCGGCCTGCCGGACGGCTTCAGTGAGCTCCATGCATACGACACCTGTTCCAATCAAACGGATTTCTTTTACAGTAATTGCGGTCGTTACCCGCTGTCTCACGTAGAAATGAATACTATTGTGTTTCGTATTGATAGTATGGATTTCTCAGAGATTTGTCTTGTCGTTTGTATGCATGCGTTTTTGTCCGTCAAGAACGGAGAGCTCCAGTAATGATACTGATTAGGCGTGTCTTTATTTCTGGAGGTTTGCTGACAGCTGCATGACATTGTTAAACCTCTTCTCTGGCATAAAGTGAGCGCCTCCAGCATTCAGTGGGAATAGAAAAACAGCAAGAGATATACACCCGCACGAGCCCCCGCAGTCAATGGAAATTGCACCTCACTGTTGCCCTGGGGGAGAGGGGGGGGGGGGCGTGTGAGTGTGTATATGCGTGTTGTGTAGTGTGTGTGCATTGGTGTGTGTGTGTGTGTGTGTGTGTGTGTGTGTGTGTGTGTGTGTGTGTGTGTGTGTGTGTGTGTGTGTCTTTGCGTGTGTGTGTGTCTTTGCGTGTGTGTGATGTAGAGAGTGTTTGTGCCTGTCTGCTTTTATTTACTTTCGTGTGAAACTGTTGTTTTGTTTGTGATAGTGTTTAATGGTAGTTCTTAGCTAAATACTTTAACCCTTATAAAATAAACGTTCATTGTTGTTGGTGTTGTTCATTGCTGTTGGATCGCCTTCACTTTTTGTCGACAGCAAAGGGGTTACTGGATTACTGGATAGCACCACTCCTTGCTGCGGTAAATAATTAAACATCATCGTCACAAGTCTTGTCATCGTTGTCGTCGTAGTCTCTATCGTTATCACCATTAATCCATCATCAGGGAATGGCCGGGTCGTGGGTTTCGAGTACCCGTTCCGGCCCCGGTAGCTGGACTCTCAATCCAGGGGTAAAAAAGACGGGCTTGTCCCATAGCATGTCCGTTGAAAGGTTCTGGTAAATCAAAGTGGCACAGTTGCAGTACGCCTGAATTGATCAGTGTTCAAAAACAAAAATCAAGACTCTCCGAGTCAGGGGAACAACTTTTGCTATAACTTCGGTTTTCTCCCCCTGTGATGAGACAACTGACTTTTGACCCATTTATATCTACTTCTCGTGCCGACGTGGTCATTGGGTGTAAAATACCTTTCGGATAATAGATATCGCTGGCCCAAGTTGCACGATTGAACTTGAGTCCTGCGCAAGCCACTACGCAATAGTGTTCCGTTATAAGCAGAACACCTTGTGTAGAGATTGGCACACTTGTTACGTGGTTGGATCGTGGTCGTAGTATGATATCACACCAGACGGCACGCACGTAAGGTTCTTTTAAAGAAACTTCATTCAGCTGCAACCCGTCACACATGGCTTAAGGATGTAGACAATACTGGAGTAACAGTTCCAACTATATATTAATTCAGCGATGCGATCTCCACGAAATGCGTTCACAAATGCACCAACAATGTCTTCTTTGCAAAATGTCCACACTTTGACACAATGCGTCTCTCATACAATGCATTCACTACATAACTCCGTCACTGACAATGAAGCACGATACCTTGCGTACTCTCTCAATGTCAATGTGATTACGATACACTGCAATTATACAACTGAACAATGTACCGACGCTGTTACATCGCAATTTTACAACTTAACAATGTACGACATGCGCTTCCTAATACGATCTTTTATAGTGGTATGTTTTCCAGAACAATCGAGCAAATTCGTACAACACAACCAATCAGAGAACAAAATACGTAACTAAAACTCATAAATATTAAAGAGGAAAAATTACACCAGAATAATCTACAAAAATCTGGCTGCTATTTCCAGCCCCTATGTTGGGAAATCCCCGCGCGTCATGACTACACGCACGAGCACACTAGACAGGCGGACCTCCCCGAATCATCCGGAAGTTTCAAGATTCCGCGTAATGCATAGTGACCGCCCACTTCACGCGCGCAGAAAACAATGATTACTACTCGCGCAGTTTCTAGACTCTTCGGGATTCAACTCCGTGTGTCAAAAGATAATCGATTCTGCACTAAGCGTGAACGATAGTGAAACTTACTGAAAAGGTACGTGATTCGTAATCATGATAGCTCAAATAAATATCGAATCGTTTCCTACGATTTATGCATGCACGCTCTCACAGAACAACACAACCACAATCGTTACACCACTGTTTAACCCCTTCACTACCAAGAAAACGGAAACACATTCCGACTGCAAGAGACATAGATCCTCATGGGCCCCCGCGACTATAATAGGGTGGTTGAGACCCACACCTGATAAAGGGTGGATGAAACAAGAAACGACCAAGCAAGCAAGGCCCAAGACTCCAAATCAACAGGAAAACCACAAGCAAGAAGGAACTCTTCGACTATTCTCCCACACCTATAATAGGGTGGTTGAGACCCGCCCTCCCACACCTATAATAGGGTGGTTGAGACCCACTCCCACACCTATAATAGGGTGGTTGAGACCGACTCCCACACCTATAGGAGGGTGGGTGGGTCCACACACGCATTTTAGGGCAGTCGGAACCCCCATCTCTCACCACACCGAATTGAGAAATTTTTCCCCAAACACATTTTTCAGCTTGGGAAGTAAAGGGTTAAAAGCTAACCAACTTTCACTACCCGGCTAAGGACCGTTGGATTGAGCACTCATGGCGAGGCACTTTAACAGGAGGCACAAGAAAGCGAAGGCGCAACGACACAAATACAGACAAAACGGTGGTCACACCAACACAGCAACTCTCAAGGAGAAGACAAAGGAAGCAAGAAAATTTATTCGGAACTTCTCCAAACACAAACTCACGGACCCGGAAATTCGAGCGCTGGGAAAAGGACTGAAATTTATTCCAGTCCCAAACAACAAACGAGCCAAGAACGAAATCATATCAGCATTTGACGAACTCACCCGTAAAATGCGCTGCAAATACCATTTTCAGAATCAGGACAAATCTGAGCGGATTCCACACCCAATACAGTTTAGCTCAGGGTACACCCCACAAAGGGCAAACGATCCAATTGAACAATACATCAGCAACACAAAGGAAGAATTAACGCACGTCAGCATGTCAAGCACACGAAGCAATTTCACGAGAGAGGAACGTGAAGCACTCAAGGTACTCAAAAATAATACGGACATCGTTTTAAAAAAAGCCGACAAAAACAGCACAATCGTACTCCTCAACAGAGACGATTACATCAGGGAGGGTTTGAGACAACTGGAGGACGGAATACACTACGAGAAAACAGATGCGGCAAACACAGAGGCCATCATAGCCGAAATCCTCAACACATCTGAGACACTATACAGAACCAAGAAGATAGACAAACAAACCTACAAGTTCCTACGACAAACGGAAACCTACAAAAACACAGCCTCCTTCTACCTACTTCCCAAAATCCACAAACACCCAACAGAGGTGGTGGATGACATGGAGAAAACTGGAATGCAAGGGAGAATTATAGCGGGTCGCCCAATCGTGGCGCAGTCAGCAAGCCCGACTATAGCTATAGCGAAATTTGTGGATCTCCACCTACTACCGTTCGTACAAAAACAACCTACATACATCAAAGACACACCGGCGTTCATTAATAAAATTGAACAAACAAGGATCCCCAGAGAAACTATGCTAGTATGCTATGACGTCACATCGATGTACAGTAACATGGAATTCCACGAATTGCTGGAGGCAGTGAACCAAACAGTCCCGGACATAGTTGAAACACCACCTATGCCACCGATTGAAAAACACCACCTCCTCAGATTCCTGGAGACTATCCTCACGAACAACGTCTTCACCTTCAATGGACAGCTCTACCGACAAATTATCGGCGCCCCGATGGGCTCTAAAGTTTCACCGGAAGCCTGCGACATCAATATGGGCATAATACTGAACAATATCATCAACCTTTTTGAGGAGAGAGAGAAAATCATTTGGAACGGAAGATACAGAGATGACGGCTTCCAAATGTGGAATGCGGACAATGACACCATCAACAGGTTTTTTAACCTCGCCAACTCCTATCACCCACTCCTGTGAAATTCACATCTCTCTTGGCTGGACTTCGCGAACGAAGATTTTATAGGAGTTGCCCACGACGTCTGCAGGCTTGTTCGTGGCTGCGGAGGCCAATCCGGGACAGGCAGGTTCGACCGCAGTGGCTGCAGGGGAAGGTATGGCCAGAGTTCTGAGTTGCGGCATCTCTGTTCTTTCTCCTGAGCCGCTTGTCCTTAAGGCTAGCTCTGCGAGAGTCCTCAAAGGAGACAGCTGCCTTGTAAATAGTGGAGCGCCAGGTGTCACGGTCCACAGCAAGCGAAGACCACTGGTGGTGGTCGATTTGGCAGGCACTAAGTGACTTCTTGAGACAGTCTTTGTATCTCTTCTTTGGTGCCCCTCTGTCACGGTGTCCAGTAGCAAGCTCGCCGAACAGGGTGATCTTTGGTAGGCGATGATCCTCCATCCTGGAGACATGCCCCGCCCAGCGGAGCTGTGTCCGCAGCAGCAAAGCCTCGATGCTCACGGTTTCAGCCTGTTCAAGGACCTCGACATTGGTGACATAGTCACTCCAGTGAATGCCCAGGATGGTACGCAGGCAGCGCTGGTGGAAGCGTTCGAGGAGTCGTAGTTGGCTGCGGTAGAGGGCCCAGGACTCGGAACCATACAGCAGGGTGGTGAGGACCACAGCTCTGTACACGCTGATCTTGGTGCCTGTTTTCAGCTGTTGATTGTGCCACACCCGCTTGAAAAGTCGCCCGAAAGCGCTGTTCGCTTTTGCCAGCCTGCTGTCAAGCTCCTTGTCCAGCTTGGCGTCCGACGTGATAATGCAGCCAAGGTAAGTAAACTGGTGCACTGACTTTAGTTCAGACTCGCCGATGGTGATGTGAGGAGGGCGATACACTGTCTTGGGTGCCGGCTGATGGAGGACCTCTGTCTTTTTCAGACTGACCTCGAGTCCAAAGAGCTGGGCAGCGTCTGCGAAGCAGGACGTGATGCGCTGCAGGGCTCTCTCTGTGTGTGCAACGAGGGCAGCATCATCAGCAAAAAGCAGCTCACGGATCAGTTGGTCTAGGGTTTTCGTGTGGGCCTGCAGTCGTCTGAGGTTGAACAGGCTGCCATCGAGACGATACCTGATGTACACTGCATCGTCATCATCGAGGTCCACTGTGGCCTGCTTCAACATCATGCTAAAAAAGATGGTGAAGAGGGTCGGTGCCAGCACGCAGCCCTGCTTTACGCCGTTGAGAATGGGGAATGGTTCTGAGAGGTCATTGTTGAGTCTGACCTGACCTTGCTGGTCCTCGTGTAGCTGGACAATCATGTTGAGGAACTTTGGGGGACAGCCAAGTCGCTCCAGGATCTGCCACATGCCTTGCCTGCTCACAGTGTCGAACGCTTTTGTTAGGTCGACAAACGTTACGTACAGCCCTTTGTTCTGCTCGCGGCACTTCTCCTGTAGCTGTCTCAGCACAAAGACCATATCGGTGGTGCTCCTGTTTGCTCTGAAGCCACACTGGCCCTCTGGGAGTTGGTCTTCAGCGATGGCAGGTACCAGCCGATTCAGGAGCAGCCTTGCAAGGATTTTTCCAGCAATGGACAGCAGTGTAATTCCCCGATAGTTGGAACAGTCAGACTTCTCACCTTTGTTCTTGTACAGGGTGATAACGACTGCATCACGGAGATCCTTTGGTAGTGTTCCTTCCTCCCAGCAGCAGAGAAAGAGGTCATGGAGCTTGTTGTGCAGTGCTGTGCCTCCATGTTTCCAGATCTCTGGCGGTATTCCATCAATGCCTGCTGCTTTGCCACTCTTGAGCTGGTGGATGGCTGTGAGGGTCTCTTCAGCGGTGGACGGTTCGTCCAATTCAACTTTTACTGGGAGCTGTGGGATTTGTAGGACGACTGCTTCTTGAACAGTGCGCTCAGCGCTGAAGAGGCTCTGAAAGTATTCCGACCAGCGGTTCAAGATGGAGGTATTATCTGTGAGGAGTGCCTGGCCATTCGCGCTTCGCAGGGGACTTTGTACCAGGTGCCTGGGGCCATACACTGCTTTCAATGCTTCGTAGAAGCCCCTGTAGTCACCATTGTCTGCGCAAAGCTGGGTCCTCTGTGCAAGTCTGGTCCACCACTCATTCTGGAGATCTCTGAGCTTGCGCTGGAGACTGCTGCAGACGAGGCGGAAGGCAGACTTCTTCACAGGGCAGGAAGGCTGGGCTAGGTGGGCCTGATGGGCGGCTCTTTTTTTGGTTAGGTGTTCCTGGATCTCTACATCGTTTTCGTCAAACCAGTCTTTATTCTTCTTTCTAGCGAAACCCAAGACTTCTGCAGAGGATTTTGCAATAGCAGTTTTCAGTTCTTCCCAAAGTGTTTCAGGGGAGGAGTCTGCTGGGTCCGCTGTGTCTTTGAGCCTGCGCTGTAAATCTGTCTGAAAGGCAGCTTTCACGTCGTCACGCTGAAGGCTCGCAACATCAAGCTTTTTCTTGGGGGGCCCCCATTTCTTGGGTTTTGGCTTGAAGTGGAGCCTGAGTTTGCAGCGGACAAGGCGGTGGTCAGTGTGGCACTCTGCGCTGGGCATCACTCTGGTGAGGAGGACGTCACTGCGGTCCCTCTGACGCACTAGGACATAGTCGATAAGGTGCCAGTGCTTGGAGCGAGGATGCATCCAGGTGGTCTTTCGACTGTCCTTTTGCTGAAAAGTAGTGTTGGTGATGACCAGTTGCTGCTCTGCACAGAACTCCAACAGTAGGCGGCCATTGTCATTGCAGTTCCCCACGCCATGCTTGCCGAGGACTCCTTTCCAGGCTTCAGAGTCCTGGCCCACTCTGGCGTTGAAGTCGCCAAGGATGATGACTTTGTCGTCTGCAGGGGTGCTCTGTATGAGGCTGCGCAGGTCAGTGTAAAACTTGTCCTTTTCAGCAGGCTCTGCCAAGAGGGTTGGGGAGTACACACTGAGAAGGGTGACGTGTTGCTGGTGTCTCAGTGGGAGGCGCATGGACATGATGCGGTCTGAATGACCCGTTGGTAGGTTTTCCAGCTTAGTCGCAATGGAGGTCTTGACCATGAAACCCACGCCTGAGAGCCGTCTTTCTGATGCAGGCCTGCCTGACCAGTAGAGGGTGTACCCAGCGCCAAGTTCTTGGAGGCTGCCTTCGTCCGGAAGGCGTACTTCGCTGAGCGCGGCGATGTCAATGTTTAACCTCCGCAATTCATGGGCAATGAGGGCGGAGCGACGTTCGGGGCGTCCGCTGTCTGCTTTGTCGAGCATGGTTCGGATGTTCCAGCATGCTACGTTGAGTCCGGTCGTGGTCGTCATGAGAGTGGATCCGTTATTCTTTCTTGTTTTTTGACCGCATGAGAAGATGCCCGTTGACCGCGGCTAGCCAACTGGGGTTGCGAGGGGACGAGCTTTGGTTAGGCCACCTTTTCTAGGCCCCTCTCCGTGTGGAGCAAGCAGTGCTGTCCCTAGAGAAGGCTGCTTGGTCGTTCAGGGTGTGCCGAGTGATGTTGTCATCCCCAGGTCAACATCAGGCGACCAATATCCTGAACCGCCTGCATGCAGGTTTGAGACTGCGGCTTCCAGTGACATCTTTCACCTGCCGTTTCGCCCCTCGCCCATCGCTACAGGACTTGGAATGGTCAGTGTCATGGTCCGTGGACGTTTCCTAAAGCCTGCGCGGTGGAGCTTTTTGGTGGAGTGCAGTGTGCGCAGTACTGGCCCCACCCTTTAAACCCTTGGTTCATCTGCCATGGCCTAGCAAGCTGGGACGATGGCATCGAGGTCCTCGGGTCGTAGGTTTTATATCAGACTGTCCTTGTCCTAGTCTCTGGCTCAAAAGCCTTCCCCGGAGACACGGGGGCTTTGATGTCAGGGGTTTCCTCCCTTAGCCTTTCCGCAGCCAAGCGGCCAGGCCTGCAAGGCAGCAGGCGACTCGTGGAGGGCGGGGTCGTCTATGTCCCGTGCAGATGTGAACATCTGCCCACTGCTACCTTCCTGGACACTCAAGTTTACAAGAGAGAGCGTTTTGAGCGTGAAGGAATACTGGACATCAAAACATACAGAAAACCGACAGAAACTTATCAATACCTACAAAGGGATTCAGCTCACCCTCAACACGTCTTTAAAGCTCTGATCCGGGGGAAACAACAAGATATATGAGGACTAACAGCAACAGAACAGACCTACACGAACAGATCCATCTGTTCCACGACCAAATGACGGACCGGGGATACAAACAGACGGAACTCACGCAAGAAACGGACACAATACTCGCGAAAGACAGAAAACAACTCCTAGCGGAAAGACCGAAGAAAGCAGGAAAAACACCTCTGGTCATGGTCACCCCATACTACCCCAGTATCAAGCACCTACAAAGGAAAATCTAAACACACTGGCACCACATGACGAGAGACCCAGAGTGTAAAACACTCTTCCCCAACCCACCGCTGATCGCCTATAAGCGACATGAAAACATAAAGGACTTGATTATATCAGCGAAACTCAACACAAAGAGAGACACAGCCGTGTCAGCCACGGACATAAAGAAAACACTAGAAGACGACGCCGCAAACAACAACTAACCACCACGGCAACAACGGCCCTCCAAGCAAGGATTAGAAACCATCGACCCTAAACAGAGCACCCCATCCACCAACCAACGACAAAGCTCATCACGTTTAATCCCCCTTCACACTCTCGCTCTCAACGACAGGGAAACCAACCACACACACAGCATGAAGCTCAAACCCCGTAGGGGACTCTCAGCCACCCACCCCAACTAGGGTAAGAAAAGGATGTAAGAAGCATACAGTACTCCACGTAATCCAGTTTGCCCCATGGACCCAACGAGAATCAGACCCGCTGCCACGAAGAAAGCAAGCAACGTTACGCCTAATTCCCCACAGACAGCCCGGAGCAACGATACAAGCTTATCTCCTCTCCCCGCGTCAGCCCTAAAGACAACGAGACGGAGGAAAAGAAAGCGGTTTAACCCACGACCATACTCCAACGGGACGATCAAGCCGGATTAACAAGGATCTACTACCGCGTCAAAGAAAAAACGGCCACATTTCACAACCAACAACTGCCCGTCACCCTAAACTCATCGGACCAGGAAAACTACGTAACCCTTAAGCACAGCCCACTACACTGCCCAATCCGCGATTCCTCTTCCAGACT
Organism: Semisulcospira habei; assembly: GCA_036245525.1. NCBI lineage: Eukaryota > Metazoa > Mollusca > Gastropoda > Semisulcospiridae > Semisulcospira > Semisulcospira habei. The sequence goes on from BTPG01000008.1 coordinate 74,702,980, forward strand.
TCAAGAGACGGAATCCCACGAACGGATAAGGAGAAACACGCAGGTTAACTCCAACATCACGACACTAACAACGCACCCACCAACTTAAACGACAACCCTCTACGACATTAACAACGCACCCACCCACTTAAACGACAGCCCTCTACAACAATAGGCCGGTTCCCTGACGAGTATATCGGAGCCTGTAGTCACAGACTACGAATACCGATCGAAACGCCTCCCGAGTGCTTCACATAACACAACGCATGCGACAGCAGCGACCACCAACAACTCGGAGAATAAACAGGCGTCGGGACCAGAGTGACAGGATGCATACCTGGGTGGGACCGGTCTTGCTTTCTTACCACTAGACTGAAGGTGCGTAGCACCGACCTGACTAGGACCCGTGAATAGCCACCCGAATTTTTTAGGGTCGTTTGCTATCCTCAGCAATGTGCAAAACCAGTCATTTTGGTTTCACCCACGCCTAATCTCCATGGGATTAACGACCACAGATTAAACTACTGATCCTCCTAGGGATTAACAACCACGAATTGAATGCTTCATCATAAAACGGACAGGAGACCGCCAAACAAAACGCCGGGGGGCTGCCCAACCCCCATACACTTCAAACAACAACGGAGACGCCGACCACTCAAAACTGGATTATACACCAATGAGGATTATACTTAACAAGCCCGCGGGATGAATCGGGACCTATATTACCCGAACCCCCAAGAAGCCTCGCCACTCGACAATGAGACCAAGCGGACTGCGAAAGCGGAAGCCTTCATCATCTACCACACCGGAAAACACTATGGCCAACCACGGAGTCAACGGGGCTTCAACCACCCCACTGCCCAGCGCCTTCGACGCCCTACTACAAGACAACGAATCGGGAGAAATGCCATCTAAGGACACCTTAAAAGAAGCTTTGGCAACTTGGAGGGATGTCACCACAGCTAAGGAAACCTTGGAGATCTACATGGCACACGGCGACCTTCCACCTTATCTTCCGCCGAAGAACATCAACTTGCGAGTTGGGGGAACAGCAGGCCGAGCCAAAGAAATCATCGCAGAGATTAACAATATAGCTGCGACACACGTCGAAAAAATGACAGAGGAGATTACGACCTACCTCACCGAGCGACAGAAAGCAGAGAATGCAAGAATCAGCCACCTACTCCAGAAAGCGAGCTCTTCCCTCAGCGGCCAAATCAAAGACGACACTCTGACGGCGGCGAAAATGGCAGCGCATGAAGCCCAAGCAGCGATCAAAAAACAAGGCGACAGAGTTAGGCAGCAGTTTGCCAACTTTCTGAAAGAAGAGATCAACGATGGAGACAACGAGAGACCTACGACCAGAGCGGCACCGAGAATGGCACCCCCACCAAGTAGACGACCACGAGAAGAGACCAGGCCGGAGAGACGCAGGCCATACGACAACCAGCCTTACTCCGTTTCCCGCCGCCCTCACCCACAAGGACGACAGAGGCGTCCTTAGATGCCCTATTACGTCGCATCTTTAGGCCCTTTTCAGGGCCATCAGTCCTCCAAAGAATGGACTGGCTTCTTCTCTTTTCTGGTCTTGGCTCCTAAGTCCCAAGGGGACACGCATCCAACCATACCCCCACACCTCCCACAACTAGACACTTTTCGACGTATTGGAAGACTTGACCCTAGTCAAACAACACCAGGACAGGAAAAAAAGATAAAACGGATCAAAGCACAACACCCACAACCAAACACCTTAAGTCATCCCTACGGGGTACGAAACGACTAACGACAACCTAAACGATACGTCACCATCAACAACTAGACCGACGAACATGACAGACCACGCATTCGAACATTTGTCCAGTCTCTCACACACATGTGAAGACACACCAGATAAAAGTAAAGAAGCATACCCTAAAACGACGAAAAAGGAAAGGGACAAACTTTAATAAAATGGAACAGAACTGTCTACGAACGGAAGCTGCACGAGCTTCGACACCACGTAACTCCAAGAACAAAACAACAAGGTACAGGAGGTTGCTTCGGCTACTAGGACAATAACACGGGACACACCGGATACAACAAAACACAGAGGTAATTGGACAAGGGAGGAGACCACAAAACACACACACCGACCATCGACAATGAGGGTATAGGGGTCTCACCGACTACCTCGACCGAAACGCTGAAATGATACATAACACAGAGCCAAAAAGACACCAGAATGCAGGGCGTGGAGTAATGGCACACACCGACCACCAAAACTCATCAAGCAAACCAGATTCTCTACCGATTAAGAGGAACACAGGGAGTAATCGAAACGATTTCCCACACACCCGTGAGGAAACGGCCCACATAGGCACTTTTAGGTCTGTGACTTGGGGCACAACAATTGGACCGCTCACACACCCCACGGCACAAACAGCGAGCGACACCACACAGACGACAGCCGACCATTAGGATTCGACCACGCGTCACCGACGCGCGCGCTGCGCCGTCAAGCCGCCTACCCGCACCCTATAAAGCCACAGACGGAACGGAACCACAAAGCCGACTACAGCTGCCAGCCCCACTCGACAAGAAACAACCAAGCAACCGAAGCCCAGGACTTCAAATCAACGGAAGACCACAAGCAAGAAGGAACTCGTCAACTTTTCTCCCACACCTATAATAGGGTGGTTGAGACTCAGCCTCCCAAACCTATAATAGGGTGGTTGAGACCCACACCTGATAAAGGGTGGATGAAACAAGAAACGACCAAGCAAGCAAGGCCCAAGACTCCAAATCAACAGGAAAACCACAAGCAAGAAGGAACTCTTCGACTATTCTCCCACACCTATAGTAGGGTGGTTGAGACCCGCCCTCCCACACCTATAATAGGGTGGTTGAGACCCACTCCCACACCTATAATAGGGTGGTTGAGACCGACTCCCACACCTATAGGAGGGTGGGTGGGTCCCCACACGCATTTTAGGGCAGTCGGAACCCCCATCTCTCACCACACCGAATTGAGAAATTTTTCCCCAAACACATTTTTCAGCTTGGGAAGTAAAGGGTTAAAAGCTAACCAACTTTCACTACCCGGCTAAGGACCATTGGATTGAGCACTCATGGCGAGGCACTTTAACAGGAGGCACAAGAAAGCGAAGGCGCAACGACACAAATACAGACAAAACGGTGGTCACACCAACACAGCAACTCTCAAGGAGAAGACAAAGGAAGCAAGAAAATTTATTCGGAACTTCTCCAAACACAAACTCACGGACCCGGAAATTCGAGCGCTGGGAAAAGGACTGAAATTTATTCCAGTCCCAAACAACAAACGAGCCAAGAACGAAATCATATCAGCATTTGACGAACTCACCCGTAAAATGCGCTGCAAATACCATTTTCAGAATCAGGACAAATCTGAGCGGATTCCACACCCAATACAGTTTAGCTCAGGGTACACCCCACAAAGGGCAAACGATCCAATTGAACAATACATCAGCAACACAAAGGAAGAATTAACGCACGTCAGCATGTCAAGCACACGAAGCAATTTCACGAGAGAGGAACGTGAAGCACTCAAGGTACTCAAAAATAATACGGACATCGTTTTAAAAAAAGCCGACAAAAACAGCACAATCGTACTCCTCAACAGAGACGATTACATCAGGGAGGGTTTGAGACAACTGGAGGACGGAATACACTACGAGAAAACAGATGCGGCAAACACAGAGGCCATCATAGCCGAAATCCTCAACACATCTGAGACACTATACAGAACCAAGAAGATAGACAAACAAACCTACAAGTTCCTACGACAAACGGAAACCTACAAAAACACAGCCTCCTTCTACCTACTTCCCAAAATCCACAAACACCCAACAGAGGTGGTGGATGACATGGAGAAAACTGGAATGCAAGGGAGAATTATAGCGGGTCGCCCAATCGTGGCGCAGTCAGCAAGCCCGACTATAGCTATAGCGAAATTTGTGGATCTCCACCTACTACCGTTCGTACAAAAACAACCTACATACATCAAAGACACACCGGCGTTCATTAATAAAATTGAACAAACAAGGATCCCCAGAGAAACTATGCTAGTATGCTATGACGTCACATCGATGTACAGTAACATGGAATTCCACGAATTGCTGGAGGCAGTGAACCAAACAGTCCCGGACATAGTTGAAACACCACCTATGCCACCGATTGAAAAACACCACCTCCTCAGATTCCTGGAGACTATCCTTACGAACAACGTCTTCACCTTCAATGGACAGCTCTACCGACAAATTATCGGCGCCCCGATGGGCTCTAAAGTTTCACCGGAAGCCTGCGACATCAATATGGGCATAATACTGAACAATATCATCAACCTTTTTGAGGAGAGAGAGAAAATCATTTGGAACGGAAGATACAGAGATGACGGCTTCCAAATGTGGAATGCGGACAATGACACCATCAACAGGTTTTTTAACCTCGCCAACTCCTATCACCCACTCCTGTGAAATTCACATACACAATCGAAGACCATACAGCTACCTTCCTGGACACTCAAGTTTACAAGAGAGAGCGTTTTGAGCGTGAAGGAATACTGGACATCAAAACATACAGAAAACCGACAGAAACTTATCAATACCTACAAAGGGATTCAGCTCACCCTCAACACGTCTTTAAAGCTCTGATCCGGGGGAAACAACAAGATATATGAGGACTAACAGCAACAGAACAGACCTACACGAACAGATCCATCTGTTCCACGACAAAATGACGGACCGGGGATACAAACAGACGGAACTCACGCAAGAAACGGACACAATACTCGCGAAAGACAGAAAACAACTCCTAGCGGAAAGACCGAAGAAAGCAGGAAAAACACCTCTGGTCATGGTCACCCCATACTACCCCAGTATCAAGCACCTACAAAGGAAAATCTAAACACACTGGCACCACATGACGAGAGACCCAGAGTGTAAAACACTCTTCCCCAACCCACCGCTGATCGCCTATAAGCGACATGAAAACATAAAGGACTTGATTATATCAGCGAAACTCAACACAAAGAGAGACACAGCCGTGTCAGCCACGGACATAAAGAAAACACTAGAAGACGACGCCGCAAACAACAACTAACCACCACGGCAACAACGGCCCTCCAAGCAAGGATTAGAAACCATCGACCCTAAACAGAGCACCCCATCCACCAACCAACGACAAAGCTCATCACGTTTAATCCCCCTTCACACTCTCGCTCTCAACGACAGGGAAACCAACCACACACACAGCATGAAGCTCAAACCCCGTAGGGGACTCTCAGCCACCCACCCCAACTAGGGTAAGAAAAGGATGTAAGAAGCATACAGTACTCCACGTAATCCAGTTTGCCCCATGGACCCAATGAGAATCAGACCCGCTGCCACGAAGAAAGCAAGCAACGTTACGCCTAATTCCCCACAGACAGCCCGGAGCAACGATACAAGCTTATCTCCTCTCCCCGCGTCAGCCCTAAAGACAACGAGACGGAGGAAAAGAAAGCGGTTTAACCCACGACCATACTCCAACGGGACGATCAAGCCGGATTAACAAGGATCTACTACCGCGTCAAAGAAAAAACGGCCACATTTCACAACCAACAACTGCCCGTCACCCTAAACTCATCGGACCAGGAAAACTACGTAACCCTTAAGCACAGCCCACTACACTGCCCAATCCGCGATTCCTCTTCCAGACTTCAAGAGACGGAATCCCACGAACGGATAAGGAGAAACACGCAGGTTAACTCCAACATCACGACACTAACAACGCACCCACCAACTTAAACGACAACCCTCTACGACATTAACAACGCACCCACCCACTTAAACGACAGCCCTCTACAACAATAGGCCGGTTCCCTGACGAGTATATCGGAGCCTGTAGTCACAGACTACGAATACCGATCGAAACGCCTCCCGAGTGCTTCACATAACACAACGCATGCGACAGCAGCGACCACCAACAACTCGGAGAATAAACAGGCGTCGGGACCAGAGTGACAGGATGCATACCTGGGTGGGACGGGTCTTGCTTTCTTACCACTAGACTGAAGGTGCGTAGCACCGACCTGACTAGGACCCGTGAATAGCCACCCGAATTTTTTAGGGTCGTTTGCTATCCTCAGCAATGTGCAAAACCAGTCATTTTGGTTTCACCCACGCCTAATCTCCATGGGATTAACGACCACAGATTAAACTACTGATCCTCCTAGGGATTAACAACCACGAATTGAATGCTTCAGCATAAAACGGACAGGAGACCGCCAAACAAAACGCCGGGGGGCTGCCCAACCCCCATACACTTCAAACAACAACGGAGACGCCGACCACTCAAAACTGGATTATACACCAATGAGGATTATACTTAACAAGCCCGCGGGATGAATCGGGACCTATATTACCCGAACCCCCAAGAAGCCTCGCCACGGGACTCACAGCAGCCGAGGAGAACGGACCTCCGCTCCTCGCTAGCCAAACAGAGAAGAAAAGCAGCCTCAAGCCTCACGCTCCAACGGAGAACGGACACCGCTCCGCTGGGCAGCCAACCGAGAAGAAAAAAACTTCGCCCCAAGCCACAGCACAGATGGCCTCCAAAAAAACCCAGCCGCCCGCCCTTGTTAGGGCGAACAGACGCCGAACAAACAAAGAACAGTGTGAGGATTATACCTCCAACCTCCCCCAGGCGCCGCCACAACAGATCAAGACCACAAAGGAGACAAGGAGCTATCGGCCCCCACTGTCCCCACCGATACAGCGACGTGAACAATCAACGGGGGGGCCTCTGCCCCCACAGCAAATGGTTCACTCACCACGGCCGGTGACAAATTACGGCCACCTACAAGACCTTGGAATGCCGATACCACCTAGGGGAATGTTCCCCAAACTGGACGAACTCCTGCGCAGCGGTTTTAGCCCGTTGAACTACGCCGCAGTTGAGCAAATACACCAAGAAGAAAGAACGGCACCCGCCAGCCCCCGGCCACCACCCCAACAAGAAGAAGGGCCCGAGGACACGTCAGAGCCGTCGTCAGAGCCGGACCTCCCACCCTCCCCACCGCCGGTCGATTTCCCCGAATCACTCACTCGGGAGCGGCCGGCATCGACTGAGGAGGGGGAGACCCGGCTAAGAAGCATGGACTTTGAAGACCTCGTGCTGCTACTACAAGACGCAGTACCCGCCATCACAACGATCGGTGGCGACAACTACTACCGAGCACTGGTCACCGCCCGGTGGCTAGTGCACACAGGAGCCTTAAAAGATCTCCAGCCGCCCAAGGTAGAGAACACGGCCAGCCAGGCCACGCCCAACACAACGAACAGTGACTGTCAAACAACAGCCACAGCTCCAAAAACAGCCCACAAAAAGACCGGCACCACGCCCACCTACGTCAAGCACAAAGGGTGCGGAAACACCCCGCCCACGACACAGGAGACCGGCACAGAGACGGAAGCCACACCAACCCTGACCATCAAGACCACTGAGACCAAGAACACGGGTACAGACCCGGCCCCACAACAGCCTCCACCACCGCCAGCCAACGGGCCAACTACCATCCAACGGCAACACCGACGCCACAGACCACCCAAGCGCTTCCGAGAGCACCGACCGGCGCTACTCCCCACGCCACCACCACACCTCCGCCTGCCACCCCACCACCGCTACCCACCACGCGCATCCCAGCGCCCGACCCCCAGACCCAGAATCCACTGGCCACCACCACCCCCACCACATCTCCCACCGGCATCCCATACCCAGCCACGGTTTCACCGGCCACCACCAACACCACCACCACTCTTACAACAACTGCTAGAGTGGCTGGCCCATCAACACCTCCCAGCCTGGCACTGAAAGCGACGGACAACCGGCCACACCACCCGCCTCCTCCACCACCACCCGCCCGGCCCCGGCAACACCACCAGCCACCGCGCGACGGGGCGACAAACAGACAACGACATACCCCCCCCCCCCCACCCCCTGCTCCCCCCCCCCCCCCCCCGGGCGAAATCAACGAAAGTTGGAAGCCCTAGTCCGTTCCAAATTTGCACTTGCAAGCCTCGCCACTCGACAATGAGACCAAGCGGACTGCGAAAGCGGAAGCCTTCATCATCTACCACACCGGAAAACACTATGGCCAACCACGGAGTCAACGGGGCTTCAACCACCCCACTGCCCAACGCCTTCGACGCCCTACTCATACTACAAGACAACGAATCGGGAGAAATGCCATCTAAGGACACCTTAAAAGAAGCTTTGGCAACTTGGAGGGATGTCACCACAGCTAAGGAAACCTTGGAGATCTACATGGCACACGGCGACCTTCCACCTTATCTTCCGCCGAAGAACATCAACTTGCGAGTTGGGGGAACAGCAGGCCGAGCCAAAGAAATCATCGCAGAGATTAACAATATAGCTGCGACACACGTCGAAAAAATGGCAGAGGAGATTACGACCTACCTCACCGAGCGACAGAAAGCAGAGAATGCAAGAATCAGCCACCTACTCCAGAAAGCGAGCTCTTCCCTCAGCGGCCAAATCAAAGACGACACTCTGACGGCGGCGAAAATGGCAGCGCATGAAGCCCAAGCAGCGATCAAAAAACAAGGCGACAGAGTTAGGCAGCAGTTTGCCAACTTTCTGAAAGAAGAGATCAACGATGGAGACAACGAGAGACCTACGACCAGAGCGGCACCGAGAATGGCACCCCCACCAAGTAGACGACCACGAGAAGAGACCAGGCCGGAGAGACGCAGGCCATACGACAACCAGCCTTACTCCGTTTCCCGCCGCCCTCACCCACAAGGACGACAGAGGCGTCCTTAGATGCCCTATTACGTCGCATCTTTAGGCCCTTTTCAGGGCCATCAGTCCTCCAAAGAATGGACTGGCTTCTTCTCTTTTCTGGTCTTGGCTCCTAAGTCCCAAGGGGACACGCATCCAACCATACCCCCACACCTCCCACAACTAGACACTTTTCGACGTATTGGAAGACTTGACCCTAGTCAAACAACACCAGGACAGGAAAAAAAGATAAAACGGATCAAAGCACAACACCCACAACCAAACACCTTAAGTCATCCCTACGGGGTACGAAACGACTAACGACAACCTAAACGATACGTCACCATCAACAACTAGACCGACGAACATGACAGACCACGCATTCGAACATTTGTCCAGTCTCTCACACACATGTGAAGACACACCAGATAAAAGTAAAGAAGCATACCCTAAAACGACGAAAAAGGAAAGGGACAAACTTTAATAAAATGGAACAGAACTGTCTACGAACGGAAGCTGCACGAGCTTCGACACCACGTAACTCCAAGAACAAAACAACAAGGTACAGGAGGTTGCTTCGGCTACTAGGACAATAACACGGGACACACCGGATACCAACAAAACACAGAGGTAATTGGACAAGGGAGGAGACCACAAAAACACACACCGACCATCGACAATGAGGGTATAGGGGTCTCACCGACTACCTCGACCGAAACGCTGAAATGATACATAACACAGAGCCAAAAAGACACCAGAATGCAGGGCGTGGAGTAATGGCACACACCGACCACCAAAACTCATCAAGCAAAACCAGATTCTCTACCGATTAAGAGGAACACAGGGAGTAATCGAAACGATTTCCCACACACCCGTGAGGAAACGGCCCACATAGGCACTTTTAGGTCTGTGACTTAGGGCACAACAATTGGACTGCTCACACACCCCACGGCACAAACAGCGAGCGACACCACACAGACGACAGCCGACCATTAGGATTCGACCACGCGTCACCGACGCGCGCGCTGCGCCGTCAAGCCGCCTACCCGCACCCTATAAAGCCACAGACGGAACGGAACCACAAAGCCGACTACAGCTGCCAGCCCCACTCGACAAGAAACAACCAAGCAACCGAAGCCCAGGACTTCAAATCAACGGAAGACCACAAGCAAGAAGGAACTCGTCAACTTTTCTCCCACACCTATAATAGGGTGGTTGAGACTCAGCCTCCCAAACCTATAATAGGGTGGTTGAGACCCACACCTGATAAAGGGTGGATGAAACAAGAAACGACCAAGCAAGCAAGGCCCAAGACTTCAAATCAACAGGAAAACCACAAGCAAGAAGGAACTCTTCGACTATTCTCCCACACCTATAATAGGGTGGTTGAGACCCGCCCTCCCACACCTATAATAGGGTGGTTGAGACCCACTCCCACACCTATAATAGGGTGGTTGAGACCGACTCCCACACCTATAGGAGGGTGGGTGGGTCCCCACACGCATTTTAGGGCAGTCGGAACCCCCATCTCTCACCACACCGAATTGAGAAATTTTTCCCCAAACACATTTTTCAGCTTGGGAAGTAAAGGGTTAAAAGCTAACCAACTTTCACTACCCGGCTAAGGACTATTGGATTGAGCACTCATGGCGAGGCACTTTAACAGGAGGCACAAGAAAGCGAAGGCGCAACGACACAAATACAGACAAAACGGTGGTCACACCAACACAGCAACTCTCAAGGAGAAGACAAAGGAAGCAAGAAAATTTATTCGGAACTTCTCCAAACACAAACTCACGGACCCGGAAATTCGAGCGCTGGGAAAAGGACTGAAATTTATTCCAGTCCCAAACAACAAACGAGCCAAGAACGAAATCATATCAGCATTTGACGAACTCACCCGTAAAATGCGCTGCAAATACCATTTTCAGAATCAGGACAAATCTGAGCGGATTCCACACCCACTACAGTTTAGCTCAGGGTACACCCCACAAAGGGCAAACGGTCCAATTGAACAATACATCAGCAACACAAAGGAAGAATTAACGCACGTCAGCATGTCAAGCACACGAAGCAATTTCACGAGAGAGGAACGTGAAGCACTCAAGGCACTCAAAAATAATACGGACATCGTTTTAAAAAAAGCCGACAAAAACAGCACAATCGTACTCCTCAACAGAGACGATTACATCAGGGAGGGTTTGAGACAACTGGAGGACGGAATACACTACGAGAAAACAGATGCGGCAAACACAGAGGCCATCATAGCCGAAATCCTCAACACATCTGAGACACTATACAGAACCAAGAAGATAGACAAACAAACCTACAAGTTCCTACGACAAACGGAAACCTACAAAAACACAGCCACCTTCTACCTACTTCCCAAAATCCACAAACACCCAACAGAGGTGGTGGATGACATGGAGAAAACTGGAATGCAAGGGAGAATTATAGCGGGTCGCCCAATCGTGGCGCAGTCAGCAAGCCCGACTATAGCTATAGCGAAATTTGTGGATCTCCACCTACTACCGTTCGTACAAAAACAACCTACATACATCAAAGACACACCGGCGTTCATTAATAAAATTGAACAAACAAGGATCCCCAGAGAAACTATGCTAGTATGCTATGACGTCACATCGATGTACAGTAACATGGAATTCCACGAATTGCTGGAGGCAGTGAACCAAACAGTCCCGGACATAGTTGAAACACCACCTATGCCACCGATTGAAAAACACCACCTCCTCAGATTCCTGGAGACTATCCTCACGAACAACGTCTTCACCTTCAAAGGACAGCTCTACCGACAAATTATCGGCGCCCCGATGGGCTCTAAAGTTTCACCGGAAGCCTGCGACATCAATATGGGCATAATACTGAACAATATCATCAACCTTTTTGAGGAGAGAGAGAAAATCATTTGGAACGGAAGATACAGAGATGACGGCTTCCAAATGTAGAATGCGGACAATGACACCATCAACAGTTTTTTTACCCTCGCCAACTCCTATCACCCACTCCTGAAATTCACATACACAATCGAAGACCATACAGCTACCTTCCTGGACACTCAAGTTTACAAGAGAGAGCGTTTTGAGCGTGAAGGAATACTGGACATCAAAACATACAGAAAACCGACAGAAACTTATCAATACCTACAAAGGGATTCAGTTCACCCTCAACACGTCTTTAAAGCTCTGATCCGGGGGAAACAACAAGATATATGAGGACTAACAGCAACAGAACAGACCTACACGAACAGATCCATCTGTTCCACGACAAAATTTTAATGACGGACCGGGGATACAAACAGACGGAACTCACGCAAGAAACGGACACAATACTCGCGAAAGACAGAAAACAACTCCTAGCGGAAAGACCGAAGAAAGCAGGAAAAACACCTCTGGTCATGGTCACCCCATACTACCCCAGTATCAAGCACCTACAAAGGAAAATCTAAACACACTGGCACCACATGACGAGAGACCCAGAGTGTAAAACACTCTTCCCCAACCCACCGCTGATCGCCTATAAGCGACATAAAAACATAAAGGACTTGATTATATCAGCGAAACTCAACACAAAGAGAGACACAGCCGTGTCAGCCACGGACATAAACAAAACACTAGAAGACGACGCCGCAAACAACTAACCACCACGGCAACAACGGCCCTCCAAGCAAGGATTAGAAACCATCGACCCTAAACAGGGCACCCTATCCACCAACCAACGACAAAGCTCATCACGTTTAATCCCCCTTCACACTCTCGCTCTCAACGACAGGGAAACCAACCACACACACAGCATGAAACTCAAACCCCGTAGGGGACTCTCAGCCACCCACCCCAACTAGGGTAAGAAAAGGATGTAAGAAGCATACAGTACTCCACGTAATCCAGTTTGCCCCATGGACCCAACGAGAATCAGACCCGCTGCCACGAAGAAAGCAAGCAACGTTACGCCTAATTCCCCACAGACAGCCCGGAGCAACGATACAAGCTTATCTCCTCTCCCCGCGTCAGCCCTAAAGACAACGAGACGGAGGAAAAGAAAGCGGTTTAACCCACGACCATACTCCAACGGGACGATCAAGCCGGATTAACAAGGATCTACTACCGCGTCAAAGAAAAAACGGCCACATTTCACAACCAACAACTGCCCGTCACCCTAAACTCATCGGACCAGGAAAACTACGTAACCCTTAAGCACAGCCCACTACACTGCCCAATCCGCGATTCCTCTTCCAGACTTCAAGAGACGGAATCCCACGAACGGATAAGGAGAAACACGCAGGTTAACTCCAACATCACGACACTAACAACGCACCCACCAACTTAAACGACAACCCTCTACGACATTAACAACGCACCCACCCACTTAAACGACAGCCCTCTACAACAATAGGCCGGTTCCCTGACGAGTATATCGGAGCCTGTAGTCACAGACTACGAATACCGATCGAAACGCCTCCCGAGTGCTTCACATAACACAACGCATGCGACAGCAGCGACCACCAACAACTCGGAGAATAAACAGGCGTCGGGACCAGAGTGACAGGATGCATACCTGGGTGGGACCGGTCTTGCTTTCTTACCACAAGTTAATCTGGCACTACCCTTGAAATATCATGGTCGATCCATCTCCTGCAACAGGTGCATAGTGGTTAGATGACGCCTCCAAAATTTGTGAAATACGTGCGCCGGGCTGGGTGGCCGGTTAAGCCCCACCCATGCAGCGAGATCTTAGGACATAAACAGTCAACAAGAGACACAGATTCTCACGGGCTCCTGCGGCCGCCGGGGCTCATGAGACTCTTTGTCTCGTGCAAGCAGACAGGGCCCTGCTCTAACAAAGTATTACGGGAGTCATGCTGTCCTGTGTCTCGTTACATTCGGATCCTGAGGACGAAATGATCACATTTGTTTTATGTTCATTGAGGTCAACATCACAGTTCAACACGATGTGCATGGACCATGATAATTTAAGGGTGGCGTCGGAATAGCTTGGCGCCTACAGGCGCCAAGCTATTCCGACGCCACCCTTGAACTATCATAGCCGATCCACATCCCGTCGTAGCATGTCAGGGTTTTATGCGTTATACACCAATACCTCCTCTTACTTTGTGGCCGGCTGTGTTATTCTTTTTAGGGCACGTGTGTGTTTATCATAGGAAAAGATCCGGTGTTCAAGTTGAGTTATTTTAGATAAGAATCACCTACCTTTTTAGTATGGTTCGTTTCATTTTGCACGGAGAATTGCGATGATTTGTGTTGTGTAGCTGGAATGTTGCACATTTCGCTAACTTGTTGTAAAGTCCGACCTAGATTTATAAGCTGGAAGGTTCTGGAAGAGGTGCGATCCTTCTAGTGACCTCAAATATGACGTCAAAGTTTTGTAGTACACACGTTGGCTACATTTCGTAACATTTACATAATGCACCTAGATTTTAGTAGAGAATTGTAGATAGATCTAGAGTGTTCTTTTTAATGAATATTATTGATTTTTGGTTACGTTTACTTTACTGATTGGTTGAGTTGTGTAATTTGCGGGATTGTTCTAGAAATCTGTTTGACCGGGTACACCCAGCTCTCATAACCCATTTGATGTAACTTTGTTGTTGTTGTTTTTTTTTTTTTTTTGCATCAAGACTTTTAACAATTTTACTTGTTTGCGAAATATGTTTTGTATTGTTTTTATTCAGTGATTTTCTTTCGATGTAAGGTCTCGCAAGGTATTGCTTTCAGTGATGCCTGCGTTAGTCCGACCCCTCCGGCTTACTTCTAGACTACTAAGTATTCAGTGTCTGTTCAGGGGACGCAACCGTGCCAGTGCTAGCGCTAGTGCTATTATTGAAGGGACAAGGACTTCCAGCTGGCGCTGATTTCGTCCTCAACTGTGTCAGCCGCCTCGTGGCTTTGTTCTATAGCGTCGGTTCCTACAATGGCGATTAGCTTGTGTTTGTTGCTTGGCATTCTAAGTCGAATATCTCTTCAATGCCTGCACCGATTGTTTTAAACCAAGATCCACAAGATTCAGCATGATAGTCACTTTCATTTTCCAATTTATTTCTAGTCCGATCGATTTTGGGTTAAACATTATTTTCGGATTTTGCACCTTTTGCTTCGACCAGGTCCATGGAGAAAAGTCCTTTAAAATTTCATAATTAATTCTAGCTTTTATTAATCGAGTCTTTGCACTAGTAAGACTACACTGACTTGCGGCTCTTTTCTTTGTAGCAAACCGCAAGTTTCTAGGTCTAGTAGTATCAGAGCTATGGTCAGAAAACCTAGTGCAAACAAACACAAATATCAGCTTTCCCGCTCCATTAGCACCGAGTTCTGTAAGCAGACGAGTGATGCTTTCTTTGTGGGCCACGCTTGCCCTATATATAAAGCCCCTTCCGTGGGCGCAATCGGTCAGTACCACTCTGCCGTTACTTTGCCACAGACCCGGGCACTGCTACGACGATACGAGGAAGCACTACAATGTCGACTCCCCGTTAGCTCTGTAAGTAGCTCTATTATATTGCTGTATTTTTGGTCTTGAACTTTGTTCATTGATGAACTTTGATGCCTGATTTATATCGGTGCCTTGATACATGTTTTGCCCTAGAGTTAGGAGTAAGCTGCTGAAGATGTAATTGTTGAGAGTGCCTTCACGGCAACTTTGGAGCCATTTTTGGCAGCCAGAACTTTGTGTAACTTTGTTGCGATAGTGTATTTCAGCGATTTCTAGTTTTGTTGTTTATCGTACTTCATCATTTGGCTTCCGATGGAGATCCGAATTTTGTGACATAATTATTTGGGGCAAAACAGCATGAAGGTAACATGGACTCTGATTTAATGCTTCTGCCTTTGGATAGCTTTGGTTTTCTTGAACAATGGGATTGATTACCATTTGACCCAGTGATGCTAAACTATTTTGGCATCATTGTAGAAAATGTTGAGATGTTGCCTTGTCTGACAGAGATTGTTTTGGATATGCTTTCATGTTCCTCGCTATCCTCCTCACATTGATTTATATTGCTATACTATAGTTTCAATTAGATTGTGTAGGATTGCTCATGTAGGCGAAAATGTCCCTCCTATCTTCCTCACTTTGACACGCGTAGCTTTTAGCCTAATAATGCGTACAGCATGGGCTGTGTGTTAGCGTGACGTCACACTTATTTATATATAGTATGCGCAGCCATTTTGTTTCTGCTTGATACCTTATAAATTTTTCCTTTACACACTGTTGACATCCTTGATAGGGGGAGCAGTTTCCCACTCATTTTGCCCTAGGCCTGTGAAAGCGGCTTTTTGACTTGAGGGCATTCTATAAGTACTTAGATTCTTTCAGAAGCCAAACGCCAGCAATGCCAAATAGAAGCAATTATATTATTTTTGGGTGAACTTTTGTCATGCTTATGGTATGTTTATGCTCTTCCTCTTTCTGCTCCCTCCACTGTTCGTGCTGGTCTGTGACTCTACATCTGGCGACCTAGAGTTGTCGGTCCAGAATCGCAGATTGACACGTTAGCTTGACTGGACAGTCGCTGAGTTATGTCAGTGTTGTGCTGGTCTGTGATTTTGCATCGTTCGGCCTAGAGCCGTTCGGTCCGGGATCACAGATGAACACATGAGCTTGCCCACCAGTCTAGTAACGTTCACATTGTACTGATCTGCGATTCGGCATCTTGCGTGTCGTGGGGTCCGGAATTGCAGATGAGTGCACTCCGACCACCAGGTCCGGTGAGAACTTTGTGGTGTTGGTCTGTGATTTTGCATTCCGCGGCCTAGCGTCGCGTGGTCCGGGATCGCAGGTCAACACACTGTACTTCTGTGGGCCAGACAGTTATTATGGTGCATAAGATCCCCTTCTCTTTCTGTGAGGATGTTTTCACATTCCTGTGCTGACTACACATGCACAGACAATGAACTTACCAGGTCTGATAAGCTCTATGACTGTTTGATGATGAAGGTTAGCCTAGGATTATTATGCATGACACATGCACCTAAGTCACATATGCATTCTGCCTCCCTATTCTACAGTAGTTCAGACCCAGGCTGTTTGTGTTGTTATTATGGAGGGATGTATGTGAGTGATGAGTAGCGCTAGTGTGTATGAGCGTGCGGATGCCACTCCATATCCCTCTGTGCCCAAGTTTGCCTGAGAGTGTGTAACTAAGCTGGTAAAGCGTATGTATGAGAGTGTGGTCATTGTGTATGACTGTGTATATGGGGAATGAATGTTAATAAATCTTTAGATGATTTGCGTGTGTGCGGTGCCCAGTATTATGTTCCTTATTATATGCTCTTTTGACTCTGCTCTCTGAATTAGTATTGATATTCGATTTATTGTTTTTTCATAGTTTGGCTGGTTACGCATACGGTATAATAGTTCATTAATTATCTTGATGTTTTATTTTGCGTTGATTTATATTTTTAGATTTTTCTTTTGCATTGATTTGTTGACCTAAGTGATTTTGATACTTCACATGATGATATGCTAGGGTTATGTAAAAGTTTATTTGACTTTGACATTCAAGATAATGTTTGATATTGACAGTTTTACTGCTGATATACTGCCATGGTTAATTTTAGACATTGTTTGATGTTATATATGGGAGTTGTGATGCTTTCTAATGTTGCGTTATTGTTTCATTCGTAGTCGCTGTTTCTTCAGTTTTCTTCGCCTCAATAAAGACATGTCACAGCGACCCCTGTCTTCGACGTTGTTGCCTCCCTCATAAAAGACGGTGTTAGGAAATATGTGCATGCATTGTATAGGAGGCGCAGTGTATCAAAATTGGGGATGCATTGCATGAGACACAGTGTATCAACTTTCGCCAGTGACTTAGAAATGAATGGTAGGTTGGATGCAGGTCTGTAGTTTTTCAGGGTATTTCTGTCCAAGCCTGTTTGGTTTTTTTAGCAAAGGGGTAACAACAGCCTGTTTGAAAGATTTTGGAAGAATAGCAGCAATCAACGGTACAAAATCGCTGATGCACTGCTTTTGAAAACAAGTCGGAACAAGATTCAACATGCAACATTTTGTTGGAGACTTTGCAATTATGGCAGTAATGTCGCTTTCTGTAACAGATTTGAACTTTGCAAAACATGGACCATCATAACAGTAAAAACGGGTGGATCGCACTGCTTAGCATCTAAGTTCTCACGCAGCAGTTTGATTTTGTCAGTGAAAAAATCACAAAATGTCTGCGGCAGTTCAGAAGAGGGGACATCAGCAGGAAGAGGGGACATCAGCAGGAAGAGGGGACATCAGCAGGAAGAGCAGTAGACTTGGGTTTTCCCAGCAGTTCGTCAGGGGTTTGACACTGAGAAGAAGAGCTTGCTGGAAGAGGCAGCCGAGTCGAGCTTGTCCATGAAGAAATGTCGTCTGGCAGTATTTAGGCGCTGAGAGGCCGTATATCTTTTACATGTGTATATTATCTGTCTGTACACGGTCAGTTTGTGCTTTCTCCACTGATGCTCGGCACGCCTCCTCTCACGCAGTGCGGCATCTCTCGCATCCTCAGACAGCCAGTTTGCGTGAATAAACTTATTTGTAAGTACGATCTGCCTGTTGTGAACTGAAATATATAATTTGTGAGTGCATGTCTTTAGCTTTTGTCCATTCTTTCAGAGATGGAAGGTATATAAAACACTGTATTATTATTATTATTATTATTATTATTATTATTATTATTATTATTATTATTATTATTATTATTATTATTATTATTATTATTATTATTATTATTATTATTATATGTTTCTTATTATATTATTGTTATTATTATTATTATAATTATTATTACTGTTTTATGTATACTAGCTTCCTGAGGTCATAAGATCTGCCGTGTCGTGGGTCGAATCAAGGGAGTGTACCGTTGTGTTGAGCCACAGCCATTTCTGAGACAATTGGTGGTTCGCTCCCTTCCAGCGGGTAACTGCATACCCAAAGTAAAATGGTCTGTGCGCGGCCGGGTCGACCAAGGCCAGGGGCGGAACAGTTACCTCGAAGAGGGGGGGGGGGGGGGGGGGGCGGGGAGGTCCAACTTTTTGTTTGGAACCTGCAACCTGATGCAAAAGGCCTCCCGAAGCTAGAGTTTGCTTCCAGGGGCCAAAAAATCGAAACACGGGAGGGTGGGTGAAAAAAAAGGGGGCGGGGGGGAGAGGCTGTGGGGGGAGGGGAGAGAAGGCCCGCTTGTTAAGGCTCTCACCATTCACCAAAATATCAAACAACGGGGTGTTACGTTTGTGGTTGTGTTGTTCTTTTGAGAGCATGTGCGTGTTGATCATAGGAAAGAGCCGACATTCATTTGAGTTATTTTGGATAAGAATTACATAAGTAGTGTATTGTCACTTCACCCAACCTTCGACACGGAATTCTATAGTGTCGGTGAACCAGCTTCAGGCACGAAATTATGTAGTGTCGCTGGCCGTGTCGCTGTAGTGTCGCTGGTCGTGGGCTGTGTTTGTGTGACCGGTGAATGTGTATGTGAATGTTTGCTTCGTGTCAGGATGCTTTCACACACACAAGCACAGTCCGATGATCTGTCAACAATGAGTTTAATGGCTCTTCTGTGGAGCGGGTTCAGGCTTTTTAAATTAGCATCGCTATTACCGTCCCAAATAGATGAAGCATAATCCAAATGTGACTGAATATGGGCATAGTGGAAGAGTTTCCTTGTTGGCTCATCAGCGAAATGTCTCAATTTCGACAGGAGGAATACATTTTTAGATACTATTTTACACAGTTTAGTAATGTGGCCTTGCCAGCACAACTTGTCGTCTAATTTGATTCCAAGCACGCGTTGTTCTCTGACTTGCTCCACAGGCTGGCCGTTAAGTGTTAGTTGAAGGGGAGGGGGGTTCAACTGATGCTTTTGCCGTGTGGTAATCAGCATGCATTTGGTTTTAGTGGGATTAGGTATCATGGCGTTATTTCTGCGCCATTCAGATACCTCATTTAAACTGATCTGGAGAGTCTTCACCATACATGTTGCATCTCAGTAAAACGAAACGTCCAGTGTTCCATCATCTGCAAAAAGACTTCAAGTTACACTGGAGTCAGATATATGTAATGGAAGGTAGTTTATGAAGACGGAGAACGATAATGGACCAAGAATCGATCCCTGTGATACTCTGTGCTCTATCACCCCCTCAAGTGAGGTTTTTACCATTCACGTAGACATACTGCGTACACCCATGCAGATATGACGTAAGGAAGGCAAGTGTGTCTGCGCTTAGCTGATAAACAGTAAGTTTTTGAACTAAAGTTTTATGATTGACGAGGTCAAACGCTTTTGGCAGGTCCAAAAATACTGCTCCAGTCATTTGACTGCTATTCATGGCAGTAAGCTTTCTGTCAACTAAGTATACCAATGCTGTGTGACAGGAGTGTTTCCGCCGAAAGCCAGATTGTAATGGATGTATGAGTTTGTGTTTTTCTAGAAAATGTTGTGTGTGTGAGTGTGTCTTTCTATCGGTTTAGACAGTGTTGACAGCAGCGAAATGGGCCTGAAACTATTAGGGTCGGCAAGATCTTTCGTTTTAGGCAGTGGGATCACTTTGGCTGTTTTTAGAGAAGATGGAAATGTCCCCTGCTTAATGTAAAGGTTATATCGTTAACAGGGGAATGCTGAATGATGTATCAGGGTCCAGCCGTTCTGTACAAAACGTCTTTAGCTTTTCTGACACAGCTGAAGACTGACCACAATATGTATTTCGTAGTAACGTACTGGCAGCCGAGAGGAAATGCTGATTCAAGGTATCAGCTGATAACTGTGTACATTGTGTGGTATTTTGGGATCTCGTTAAAGCATTGATCGCTCGTCACACAGATACGACATCTTTTATGCCGTTCATAAGACGGTGAAAAAGTTACCTTTGAGCTTTCCTCACAAAATGTTTAACATGATTTCTTTGCCTTCGTTAAGCTACAGAGAGAGAGAGAGAGAGAGAGAGAGAGAGAGAGAGAGAGAGAGAGAGAGAGAGAGAGAGAGAGAGAGAGAGAGAGAGACAGAGACAGAGACAGAGACAGAGACAGAGAGAGAATGAACAATGAACAATGAACCTTTATTTTCCAACGGTAGAAGTTATTGGTAACAGGACCAGTTTTCAAACTTGCCGTTGCTACATCTACTACATAAATGACATAGACATGTAAACATACACATACCACACACTGACGCATGTATGCACTCGCTCACGCACGCACGCCCGCACATACGCACGCACACGCACGCTCACACACACACACAAACAAACTTGCACACGCACGCACTTAGACACACACGCACACATATACACACACGCTCTCGGACACGCACTCCAGACATACGTACGCGCATAACGCGTACGCACAAAAATATAAAATGAGTAAAAATGCAAAGTAAAGCAATACACAGAAAATCATTAAGTACATTAGAATTCATAAAGCAAAGGCAAATATGTATATATGTGCTCTCTCTCTCTCTCTCTCTCTCTCTCTCTCTCTCTCTCTCTCTCTCTCTCTCTCTCTCTCTCTCTCTCTCTCTCTCTCTCTCTCTCTCTCTCTCTCTCTCTCTCTCTACTTTGCATTTTTACTCATTATATATTTTTGTGCGTACGCGTTATGCGCGTACGTATGTCTCGAGTGCGTGTCCGAGAGCGTGTGTGTATATGTGTGCGTGTGTGTCTAAGTGCGTGCGTGTACAAGTTTGTGTTTGTGTGTGTGTGTGAACGTGCGTGTGCGTGCGTATGTGCGGGCGTGCGTGCGTGCGTGCGTGAGCGAGTGCACACATGCGTCAGTGTGTGGTATGTGTATGTTTACATGTCTATGTCATTTATGTAGTAGTTGTAGCAACGGCAAGTTTGAAAAATGGTCTTGTTACCAATAACTTCTACCGTTGGAAAATAAAGGTTCATTGTTCATTGTTCATTGTTCTCTCTCTCTCTCTCACACACACACACACACACACACACACACACACACACACAGCATGCACACACACACACACACACATACACAGCATGCACGCACACACACACACACACACACACACACACACACACACACACACACACACACGTGAGCGCGCGCCCAAAAATATCGCGTACACACATATGAAGGCAAAAACATTATACATAGTACATGCAGTATTCAATGTACTCTTGACACTCAGATATTATGGTCCACTGTATATTATATAAAAAATAAAAAAAAATAAAAATAAAAAAAACAGACGCTCTCTTTCTCTCTCTCACTCTCTCTCTCGCGCGCACACACACACACACACACACACACACACACACACACACACACACACACACACACACACACACACACAGACATTCTCACACACACAAACATTCACACACCTGAACACACGCGCAAGTTATCCCTGTACTGTAATGATTAGATTACGTCAGAGATTCTAGGTGTTTGAAGAGGCTGACCCTAAATGAGGTGAGCGTCTTTGCGTTTCTGATTTCTGCAGGAATAGAATTCCAGAATGAACTTCCCGAAAATGACAAACTGGTTTTGAATAAATCAATACGCGGCAGGGGTACTTTGAAATGGTGTCCATGTCTAGATGCTACAGATATCCGTTCTGAGAAAAAAGAACTCAAGTACAGTGGACATGACTGCTTGTACAGCTTGTACATCAATACACCTTTATTTAACTGAAAGTGATGGGATAGAGGGAGCATTTTTAAAGTTTTAAGCTTTTCGTCAGTTGAGAGTTCGGGATCGGGAAATATAAGCTTAGCAGCTCTCCTATGTAGGGAGTTCAGCCTCTTCAAATGTACATCACTAGAACCATCCCACACTGTTGATGCATAGTCTATGTGCGATTTGACATGAGCATTGTAGAAAAGAAGACGCGCATCTGTGTCAGTAATTGTTTTCAATTTTGACAACATATACAGGCCGCTGGAAACCCTTTTGCACACATTATTAATATGCAGTTGCCATTTAAGCTGATCATCTATAGTGACCCCTAAGAGGCGGTGGTGTGATACTTGCTCAATTGGGCTGTCGTTTATACACAGACTAAGAGAGAGCGGGCATAGCTGATGCTTTTGACGTGTGGTTATAACCATACATTCTGTTTTTGACGGATTCAGGGACATGGAGTTGGAATGACACCAGTCGGTGACCTCATGCAGGCTTTCCTGCAGACGCGTGCTAATTGCATCTACATCTTTGTGAGGAGTATGTAGTGTGCAGTCGTCAGGAAACATGTCACAAGAAATATCCTGGCAACTAATATGCAGTGGAAGGTCATTGATAAATATGCAGAACAGCAATGGCCCGAGGACAGAGCCCTGAGGCACTCCGCTTTTGACGAGACCATACGAGGAGTAGGATCCATTTAACTGTACTCTTTGCTTCCTTCCGCTTAAATATGAAGTAAACAATGAGACAGCACCTGCATTGCAGAAATATGCTTGAAGTTTTGACAAAAGAATGTTATGATTTACAAGGTCAAAAGCTTTCTTAAAATCAATAAAGATCGACCCAGTTATTTGGGAGTTATTTATGGATGCTAGCCACGCATCAATAAGTCTTGTCAGTGCCGTGTGGCAAGAATGCTTGGGGCGAAAGCCGGACTGAAATACGTGCAAAAGACTGCGACTCTCCAAATATTGATAAAGGTGTTTGTGCACGTGTCTTTCAAGAGGTTTGGAAAGGCTGGATAATATTGAAATGGGTCTATAGTTATTAACATCCGACAGATCTTTTGACTTAAACAAAGGGATAACCTTGGCTTGCTTCAGTTCTGATGGAAACATATTTTGTTGGATACATAAGTTATAAATATACGTTAACGATTCTACTGTATAGGAAAGGGACAGTTTCAGTATTTTAGGGCTGATCTCTTCAGGTCCCGATGACTTTTTGTTTTTCAGTGACCCGATCAGTTTTCCTACTTCAAACACAGCTAGAGGCGGTATAGAGAATGGGGGTTTGTCCTTAGTCTTCTGCTTACAAAAGTTAAGTAGGGCCTCCGGGCATGTGTAAGACGCGTTACCGCTTGAGGGTATGATTGACTCGGCAACAGACAGAAAATGTTTATTAAAAGTTTCTGCAGTAAAACTAGAAGGAATGGCTGACGATTTCTTGCTGTTACCTCGGTGACGAGATTAACCGCGCGCCAGAGTGCGGCAGTATCTCTGTCTTCTTTAATCATTCGTTCAAAGAGAGACTTTTGAGCCCTGCGTACCATAGACTTGACACGGTTACGTTGTTTTTTGTATTCGCTAAATAGCTTGTGTCTCCTTAAGTCATTTCTCAATCTCATAGCTTCGATTATTTCTTGGTTTAGCCAAGGCGGTAACGTGTGGTTTTTTACCCGCTTTTGCCGCAAAGGGGCGTGTTTGTTAAGTACTCTTGTAAAGAGTCCATACCAAACAGCCAGAGCCTTTTCAGGGTCAGTTTCGTTATTAACGACATTAAATGGTGTTTGATCAAGGTCTGCCAGAAAAGCAGACTGATTAAACTGTTTAAATGAGCGATACGTTATAGTTGTGTGCCCGTTCTTACGATGCACTGGCAGTTTTGTTGACCATGAACACACAGTAGGAAAGTGATCACTGATGCTGAGATCAGGAACACTAACATTGAATACACTAAGGGGACGGTTGGTGTAAATGTGATCAATGAGTGTTGCGGTTGTTTTTGTGATCCTAGTAGGGGCCGAAACTAACTGTTCTAAGCCTGTTTGTGTGGTGATGCAATCCCATGCGGTATGGGGCTTCAACATATCTATGTTAAAGTCGCCTAGTAGCAACGCGTCACAGTTAGGTAAGCCAACTTTTTCTACTGACAGAGAGAGAGAGAGAAAGAGAGAGATGAAAAATGAAATGAAATAAAACTTTATTTTCCAAGGATAAAAGGAGAGAGAGAGAGAGAGAGAGAGAGAGAGAGAGAGAGAGAGAGAGAGAGAGAGAGAGAGAGAGAGAGAGAGAGAGAGAGAGAGAGAGAGAGAGAGAGAGAGGGAATGTATTGTAAATGAAAACATACGCTACAGCCCTCGACGTTTACCTCTGACATCAACTCGCTAATGGACGACAAGAACCGCTGGCAACTCGTGATATAGTTAACCCATTCAGCTCTGACGCACTACAGCAGGAGATGGTCGACCATGATAATTCAAGAGTAGTGCCAGATTAGCTTGGCGCCTACCGGCGCCGAGCTAATCTGGCACTGTCTTTGAATTATCATGAACGATCCATCTCCTACAACTGGTGCATAGTCATTAGATGACGCCTCCAAAATTTAGGAAATACGGCCGTCGGGCTGAATGAGTTAATAATGCATATATCAGCACATTTTTTACAGATCGCTTTAACCCGTTCAGGGTCTTTAGGCGTTCAATTTACAATAATTTAGATCAGAAACACAACTTGAGATAAGCAGCACTGAAGGGTTTAGACAAGAATAAATTGATTCCAAATACGACATTGCCCTTTACACACAGCATGTACGAGCTTATAGATCACTGATCGCCCTTTCTCATTATACACGGTTCATGCAGAACCTGAACCACATAGATTTAAACAATACACGCTCGCACATACGCACACACAAACATTTGCACGCACACATGTAAGCGCGCACACAAAGATGCGCGCGCAAGCATATATACACGTAGACGCGACAACAGTGTCTGGCAAATTAGCCTACGTACATACACGTAGACGCGACAACACTGTCTGGCAAATTAGCCTACATACATACACGTAGACGCGACAACACTGTCTGGCAAATTAGCCTACATACATACACGTAGACGCGACAACACTGTTTGGCAAATTAGATAAAATACATACACGTAGACGCGACAACACTGTCTGGCAAATTAGCCTACAAGGGAAACAACACCGATCAGTTTGATGCGGACATATTTTAATACAATATATAATTATTATCATTGGGTTAGTATGTGTGTCACCTCACTCACTTTGACTTGTACTGAACACATTCAGCTTTGAATGTGAAATTTTCCTGATTTAGGAGAGGTGTAATAAAGACCACATTGAGGCAGGCTCACCAGGATAGCGCAAGGGCGATGTCAGAATAGCTTGGCGCCTCAAGGCCTTGAGGCGCCAAGCTATTCTGACATCAATGTGGTCTTTATTACATATTTTCTCTCATCAACACGTTATGTTTTGATTTATGATTATTAATGCTGATTCCCTATCATGATACTTTAATCTGCTATTATATATTTCAATTTGCATCGTGTATCTGCATGCGCTCGCGTTCGTTCATGCGTGTGCGTGTGTAACGCATCACTGGAGTAATGGGTGTCTTACGTTACTCTTGTGCTGCCATACATCTAGCATACATGCGCGTGTGTGTGTGTGTGTGTGTGTGTGTGTGTGTGTGTGTGTGTGTGCGTGTGTGATATTTTCAGTTACAGTTGTTAGGTTATGCTCAATAGTTACAGTTGATGGTTAGTGTTCAGTAGTTTACTTTTGAAGTTTGAACTTTACTCTTTCAGTTTTTAGTTGAAATCTTAGAGTTAATTTTTTTTCATAATGTATGATCACTTTCAAGTTTATCTACATCTAATGTATGCGCATGCGTGTGTGTGTGTGTGTGTGTGTGTGTGTGTGTGTGCGTGTGTGTGTGCGTGTGCGTGTGCGTGTGTGTGTGTGTGTGTGTGTGTGTGTGGTGTGTGTGTGTGTGTGTGTGTGTGTGTGTGTGTGTGTGTGCGCGCGCGTTTGCGTGTGCGTGTGCGTGTGTGCGTGTGCGTGTGCGTGACTGTAACACATTACTCGAGTAGCACACATCCTTGTACTGTCTTGCATCTGGCGGAATTTGTGTCTGCGTGTCTTTAATTTTATTATTATTATTATTATCTTTATTAAATTTAATTGTATTTGTCTTGTTACCTTTTCTGATGTTATATTTAAAATGTTCTTAAGGACAGACATGTAAAAAGGCCTGCGTGCCTGCTGTCTTCAGTCCTTACAAAATAAAGTTTCAGTTCAGTTCAGAAGCTATTCTGGCACCACCCTTGAACTATCATGATGGATCCACATCTTGCTGTTGGCGCCGAACTATACAGGCACCACCCATAAACTATCACAGTCGATCCCTATCTGAAATCCAAAGCAAAACGGTGACCTCCAAGCGAGTAATATGCAGATCAAATCTCAACAAAGAAGGGCAGTAACTACACAGTTGTGTTGTAGTTGTCTTTCCAAAGCTGGTTTTGTTTTTGCGGGGTAGTTTCTCTGCTCCATATCTGGTTGTGTGTGCTAGTGTTGACAGGGTTACGGCGCTTGGTTACAAGATGGCGGAATGTCGAAGACATTGGGCTCTGTGATTTCAGCAGCAAACGAGGTGTACAGGTATGTAAAATCAACCGGATCTGCAACCAAAGAAAAATCAATGGTCTGTTTAACCCCTCGCCTGTCACTGGACTTTTTCTGCAATCTTTCTTCATTCAACGACCAAAAAATAAGTGTTAAAAAAGATACAAATCTCAGCAAGAGATATAGATCCTTATGAGCCCCCGCAGTAGCCCGAGCTCATGATAATCTATATATCTTGTTGTGGTATCGTGTTCACTTGGCTCTTGCCTCCAACTCGTCACGCATTGCATCCCTCTCGCCTATTGCGACACCCCTTACTTGAGAGAAGAGGTGAAGGTACTATGCGTAAAGACCCCTGTCTACGATCTTATCATCGGAAACATTGATGGTGCCAGAAACGCAGACGATCCAGATCCAGAGTGGAGACCTGAAACATGTGCTGTTACCACAAGAAGTCAAGACAAACCACAACTGACGGCATCGGTGCGTCTTGCTGATGACAAAAGACTAGACGACGAGAACCCGTTTGACCTTAATGAACTCCGCCACAAGGAGAATGTATAAGACATCCAGTTCGGTCCAGAATCTGACCTAGACTCAACGAGAAGAACTGCGCGTCCTGACTCAAGAATTCAAGCATCGGTTTACACCTGACCCAGAAACAACAGACACCGTCCAGCACGAGGTTAATCTGACGTCAAATGAGCCAGTTCGCAGCAAACCTTACCGTCTTCCTTATAACACGAGGGAAGAACTGAAAAAAAGATATCAAGGAAATGCTGAGTCTGGAAGTCATCAGGGAGTCCAAGTCACCATATGCGTCTCCAATTGTCATCGTGAAGAAACCAGATGGATCCAACCGGGTGTGTGTGGACTACTGTAGACTCAATAAACTAACAGTCTTCGATCCAAATCCTATGCCCACAGCGGAAGAACTGTTCCAGAAGGTCAGTGGAGACCGATTTTTCTCCAAAATTGACCTAAGCAAAGGGTATTGGCAAATCAAGGTTGCAGAAAAAGATATCCCCAAGACAGCATTCGTCACACCCGACGGTCATTGGGAGTTCCTGAAGATGCCTTTTGGTATGGTGAATAGTGGTGCCACATTAAAGAGAGGACTGAAAAAAGATCCTAGAAGACATGCAGAATGTAGTCTTTTACTGGGATGACATTTTTTTCATCCATACCAAAACTTGGGGGGATCACCTCAAAGCCCTCCGAGAACTCCTCCAAAGACTGTCAGATGCAAATTTCACCATCCGTCCAAGCAAGTGTATTCTTGGGGCCGACAACATAGACTTCATCGTGCTTTGGTGGGGGGGGGGGGGGGGACCCAGCTACAGGTCACGGTTACGGCTGTTTAACCCTTTCAGACTCAAGGTCCCATTTCTCAAAGTTTGGAGGTGCTGCCTAACGACTATGCACCAGTTGTAGGAGATGGATTGATCATGATAATTCAAGGGTGGTGCCAGATGAGCCTGGCGCCTTCAGACGCCAAGCTCATCTAGCACTACCCTTGAATTATCATGATCAATCCATCTCCTGCTGCAGAGTCCCGGGGCTAAAAGGGTTAACAGGTAAAAGGCTTCCAGCTTTCGCTGATTTCGTCCTGGGGTGGTAGGGGGGGGGGGGGTGGTGTGCTCTATTCTGTTTTGTGGCTTGTGTTTGATTTTTCGTGATGCTGTAGCACGTGGGGAGCAAGCGGCCCCAGCTCCCGCCTCTACTGCAATATATATTCAATGGCTAAGCTGTTGTCTTATCACCATGCTGTACGTATTATGTATTATATCTATTTTGTGTACATTTTGCTCACATTTAAACTTTGAGCACTTTCCTGTCATGAAGGTAATACTTGTGTGTGTGTGTGTGGGGGGGGGGGGGATATTGCTGTATCTCTATATGCATTGATAATTTTGTTGGTACCACTTTTGTAAGTGGGCTATTCTCTATACTGTGCTGTACTATATACAAAACGAAAAACAGATTTTTTCAAACATAAGTATTACGCGCTCCAGCATACGGCGGAATCTGCTATAATGCACATGGGTCTCTGGCTTTCCACGGGCCTACGTAAGCCTTAGCTGGCCAGCGCACGGTCGTGCTAAGGCTGACGTCGGCGTGATGACCTTTTTCCTTATCGATTAAGTGTTTATCTTTGCAAGTCTATGAATTGTCAGCATTAAAATAATGCGATCGCGAATAATGGCATTAAGGAGTCACTCACCTGACCGCCAAGAGTCAAACAACACTGATAAGCATGAGAAGAATGTTTGTTAAGTCCATTTTATCGTGTGTGTGTGTGTGTGTGTGTGTGTGTGTGTGTGTGTGTGTATGTGTGTGTGTGTGTGTCTGTGTGTGTGTGAGTGTGTATGTGTGTGTGTGAGTGTGTGTGTGTGTGTGTGTGTGTGTGTGTGTGTGTGTGTGTGTGTGTGTGTGTGTGTGTGTGTGTGTGTTCGAATGAATTTGTCACCAAAGAAATTGTTTTCCCTATAAAGGATAAGCAGCGCATTGTCTTGTTTGTTTGTTTATTCACTTTAGAAAAATGTACTTAGTTATTCTGTTAGTTAGTTCGTTCGTTAGTTAGTTTGTTTGTTTGTTTGTTTGTCTTTTTTTTTTCGTTTTTGCTTTCCTTGTTTTGTTCTTTGTTTGTTTGTTTGTTTGTTTGTTTGTTTGTTTGTTTGTTTGTTTGTTTGTTTGTTTGTTTGTTTGTTGGGTTTAGCACCGAGAGGCCACTAAGGCCATCTCACTATGACACTTTCAACCCTAAATTGCAACCCGAAACTAAACCGTTTTGGGTCCGACCTTTCAAAACGTTTTTCTTTCTTTCTGTGTTATTTATTCGCTCCTACAATACCGCCACGGAGCGCTCTGTGATGACCAGCAGGTAGGCTCATAGGCCCGACCTCTGCACCAGAATCTTTTGCTTACTGTTAACACATTCGAGACGGGCCGAACTCGCGGCAATGATTGCATTAACCCCTTCACTGCCGAGAAAAAAATGAACACGATCGAACTGCAAGAGGTATAGATCCCCCCCCCCCACCCGCATATGCGGGGGCTCATGAGGATCTATGCCTCTTGCTGAAACCAATTCGTATCCAGGATTCTTGAACGGTGCTGGCTTTTGGTCGTTGCTTCTGACACGAGAATGTACGTACAGTGGCGGGGAAGGGGTTAAGGAGTAACTCACGTGACGGCCACGAAACGATCGATACCGATAAGCATCAGATGCTGCATGGAGACAGTCGTGCCGAACGTCAAGGTGCCTATGTCGGCCAGACAGAGTGCGGGGCGAACGTCCATCACCTCGTGGGCCGCGTTCAGGGGGACCAGCAGTCCTGTCAAGAGATCCGCAGCGGCCAGGCTGGCCACCAGCAAATTGGTTCTGGACCGCAGTGACTTCCCCTGTTGTGTGAAGAATTTTAACACGTTCCCTTCAACCTCTTCACAGCCGAAGGAAAAAAAAGTGAAAACGACCCAACTGCAAGAGGAATAGATCCTCATGAGCCCCCGCCTATGCGGGGGCTCATGAGGATCTATACCTCTTGCTGTAACCACTTTGCATCCGTGTTCCTGGGAGCAATTAAAGAAGATTGCACAAACACAATCTCGTTCTACTGTCAGCCAAAGGTTAAAACATTTTTCCCTATGACACAATGCCTCACATTTGGGAGTTCGATAGAATAACCATGATAGTTCAAGCTCGGGTGGTGCCATATGATAGACTGGCGCTTCTCAACGCCAAGTTATTACGCACCGCCCTTGAACTATCGTGGATAGTCATCGTAAGATGTATGTATATCATGGCTGATTGGGTGACAAAGAGCTAATGTTAATTGCAAATTAATTGCTGTTGTTTTATTTTATGTTGTCATTTGTCTGTAAATGTTCGAAGGGCGGAGATTTCTCTCATTACAATTTCATTTATTTATTTTTTTAATTTAATTTAATTTAATATAATTTTTATTTATTTTATTTTATTTTGCTGCTTAAATAAATACTGACAAACTGAATGCGTCGTGGAGGTGTGACAAATTGTCCTTTCTCCTGTGCTTGAATTAACCCCTTCACTGTATTAATCAGGGAATTCGCGTCTGAACCCGCTGCACAATCATCGACATTCGCGTTAAGAGCACAAATAACATATGGACCAAAATTGGGCACAGAGAACACAAGACTAACAAGAGTCTGAGACATATATCCTCATGAGCCCCAGCGACAGCGGGGGCTCATGAGGATTTATGTCTGTTGCAGCTGGGTAGTGTTCGTCTTGCCCCGGCAGTTAAGGGGTTAATGTAAATGAGAGAAATCTTTCTTCCTTTCTTTTAATTCAATAACAAAAGAGGATACTGTTTAATGTATTTCCCCCCAAATCGCAATTTCCTAAATGTAGAGATGTCATCTGACGAATATGTGCCAGTTGCAGGAGATGGATCGCCCATAATAATTCAAGGGTAGTGCCAGATTAGCTTGGCGCCATCAGGCGCCAAGCTAATCTGGCACTACCCTTGAATTATATCGTTTTCTGCTGGAATGACCTCCTCAAAAAGCGCTGTAAACAGCCAGTGTTAGCAAGTGACATTGTGACAATGCTGTCAAAGCAAACTCACCTTGTACAGAGTGACCAGCACCACGGTGTTGACGGCCACAATGAGAGGACTGAGAACCATCTGGCATGAGAACTCCAGAATTACCTTCACCGTCCATGGTGATGTTTTTGTTGCCGCCGTTGTCGTTGTCATCGCCTCCGTCGTCAATTCCATCTCGGATCGTGACATCGTGCAAAGGCTGTGTCTTGGCTGGGAGTTGACATGGACTGAGGACTTACAACAGCCATGCAGTTCAACCACCCTGCGGTTATGATGCTTTCTGTGTGATTAGGGTTCTCGTAATGATTATATTCATGGCGTGTGTGTATTCAAAGGCGCTCTGGAATCAAATCAAGTTTCTCGTGTTCCATTCTTCTGCTGCTTGATTAGTAGGATAATAGAGTTTCTCCCACAGACTGAGCCAGCGCGTGAAATTAACTGTTGTGACAGTCAGATAGGAAATCACAGCATACTGAAGTTTAGTATTGTATCCAACGTCACGACTTTTTGTGTATACTGAGCGGCTTCAATAAAGCGATTTTTTTTTCAATGTCGCTTTTTTCATTGTTATATATTTCTCGTTCCGGTTGAGTTTGGTGTCGTGTTAGTGGATGATGCGCAGAATACGTTGATGGGCTGGTGTTTAACTCATTCAGTCCCGACGCACCACAGCAAAATAAGGCTCGACAATGATAGTTCAAGGGTGGTGGCAAAATAGCTTGGCGCCTTTAGGCGCCAAGCTATTTTGTCACCACCCTTGAACTATCATGGTCGATCTGTCTCCTGGATTGTAATGCAGTCCTCAGAGGATAACTCCAACATGTGGATATTTCGTACCTCGGGCACAATGAGTTAAGGCGAGCTACTCCAGGCAATAAAGGGTTAGCGGTCCGTAGTATGTTCTTTGTAAATGGTCTTAGTATGTCTTTTATTAATGGTCTTAGTATGTCCTTTGTAAATGGTCTTAGTATGGCCTTTATAAATGGTCTTAGTATGTTCTTTATAAATGGTCTTAGTACGTCCTTTATAAATTGTCTTAGTATGTTCTTTATAAATGATCTTAGTATGCCCTTTATAAATAGTCTTAGTATGTACTTTGTAAATGGTCTTAGTATGTCCTTTGTAAATGGTCTTAGTATGTCCTTTATAAATGGTCCTAGTATGTCCTTTATAAATGGTATTAGTATGTACTTTGTAAATGGTCTTAGTATGTCCTTTGTAAATGGTCTTAGTATCTCCGTTATACAAGGTCTTAGTATGTCCTTTATAAATGGTCTTAGTATGTCCTTTGTAAAGTGTCTTCGTATGTCCTTTATAAATGGCCTTAGTATGTCCTTTATAAATGGTCTTAGTATGCCTTACAATAATGCTGGACAAAACAGCGAACTCAGTGTAAGAAGTTTGAATGTAAAATGAACGACTTGTCTGCTCTTCTTTTCGTTTGTACAGGAGAGTTCCTTCCGTTACACTCAAAAGGCAGTGGGAAACCTCCGGTGCACGTGCCTACTAGCATGGGCCGTGAAAAGAAGGGCTGAAAAGTCTTGGTTGAGGCAACATTGATAACCGGTTGCATAGGGACAATGTTTGCAGTCAAAGCCATGGAGCGGAGAGCTTTAACATGGATCGGATAGCTTTAACATGGATCGGATACTTTAACATGGAGCGGATAGCTTTAACATGGAGCGGATAGCGTTAACATGGAGCGGATAGCTTTAACATGGATCGGATAGCTTTAACATGGAGCGGATAGCTTTAACATGGAGCGGATAGCTTTAACATGGAGCGGATAGCTTTAACACGTTCAATGTCAACGGACAGTGTGACAGACTGTGCGTCTGCAATCTTTATTAATTCTAGACCAAAACAACCCCACGTGTCCTAGAAACATGAATTCAAAGTAATGTCAGCGTGAGGCATAGATCCTCATGAGTTCCTCGCAACTGCGGGGGCCCATGAGGATCTATACCTCTTGAAGTTGGATGGTGTTCACACTTTTTCGACACTCAATGGGTCAAGATTCTATCTCGGTCACATTTATCGGTATTCAGGCTGCATACCCACTTGATCATCAACGCTGATCTCGCCACTGTTATCGACCGCCACGCGCCAGCCACCACGAGGACTGTGAGAAGATCCAAGTGCTCTCCGTGGTTCGTCCCTGACATTCGGACAGCGAAGCAAGAGAGACGTCGTGCTGAGCGTGCATGGCGTGCGTCCTGCTTGGAAGTACACCGCCAGATCTACAACGCCGCCAACCATGTCGTCACGCGTCTGGTTCTTCATGCCATGACTGTCTTTTCAGCAGTAAGATAGCTGAGAGTGACACTTGCAAGAAACTGTTTAGTATTACGAACTCCTTGCTTGGCAAGTGCAAGACTTCTCCGCTTCCCGTTACCATCACTACAACGATCTTCCTCAAGTCTTTTTTGCGACTTTTTCTGTGATAAGATCAAACATATCCGCGACGAACTGGATAAGCTTACTTTGTCTGTTTTGTCGCCGTCATCTTGTTTCGGTCATGCGACCTCTTTCGCATGTTTTGAGCCAGTTACGCTGGCGACTATTCTCGATATTTTAAAAAAGACGCCTCCCAAGACATGCAAAAGAGATCCCATACCCACGCCTCTTTTGGACCAACACATTGATCTGTTGATTGGTCCCATGACCCACATCAATAATGTGTCTCTGTCCACTCGTGTGTTCCCGGACGAGTTCAAGACGGCCTTAGTTAAAGCACTGCTGAAGAAACCAAACCTCAATCCTAATGTACTGCAAAATTACAGACCTATCTCCACCCTTCCCTTTATTTCAAAAATCCTCGAGAAGGTTGTTTTATCTCAGATGTTTAAGTACCTCCGAAAAAATTCTCCCCTACATCCCTCCAGTCTGCATACTTACCTGGCCACTCCACTGAAACTGCCCTGATTAGAATCCTTTGCCGATCTTCTTGCGCTGCTGATAATAATGAGCTGTTTGTCCTGACTCTCCTCGATCTGTCCGCAGCCTTTGATACTATCGATCACTCCATTCTTCTGTCTCGTCTTCACTTTGACTATGGCTTCTCTGACGGTGCTTTACTCTTGGTTAATTCGTGGTTTAACGTCCACGGCACCGAAGTGATAATAGACGGCCCTGACGGGCGGGTTATGGGGGGACAGGGAAATCTATTGCCTAAAGAGGACGACCTGAACACTGATCAACTCAGGCGCACTCCAACTGTGCCACTTTGATTTACCAGGACCTTTCAACGGACGTGATATTGAACAAGTCCGTCTTTTCCCCCTGGATTACGAGTCCAGCTACCGGGGCCGGGACGTGGATTCCAACCCACGACCCGGCGATTCCCTTCGCTCTCCTGCTCCTACGCTTAACCGCCTGAGCTATTTCAGACTCCAATGCTTTACTCTGGATGGAGTCATATCTCACAAACCGGCGTCTAGTTGTCTCTGTCAATGGCTGTCACTCTGCCCCAGCCCCACTACTTTTCGACGTGCCCCAAGGTTTTGTGCTCGGGACGATTTTCTTCATTCTATATATCATGAGATCGTTCAACATAGAGGAGGGACTGATCCAAATGATAGAAGCGCTTTACAAAAACGCCTGCAGCGCGGTTCTACTTAACAATCAGTCAGGCGAGTTCTTCAGGACGACGATCGGTGTCCGTCAAGGATGCCTGCTCTCTCCTGTCCTTTTCAACATATTCCTGGAGAAGATCATGCAGGAAACCCTCCACGACCACCATACTTCAATCTCTATTGGTGGCAGATCCCTGTGCAATCTTCGATTCGCAGACGACATTGACCTCATGGCAGGCAGCAATAGTGAGCTCCAAAACCTGACAGACAAACTTTCAAGTAGCGCAGGGTCTTATGGCATGGAGATCAGTACGGATAAAAGCAAAGTGATGATCAACACCACAAGCGACAGCAGCAGCAACATTCACATGAACGGCCAGAAGCTAGAAGAGGTCAATAGCTTCAAGTACTTGGGAGCCACCCTGTCCAAAGACGGTAGTTGCATAGCAGAGATCCGTATCAGGATAGGTACAGCAACATCCGCAATGGCCAGGCTGGACAGGATATGGCGAAGTAACTCCATCAGCTTCACCATCAAGTACAGGCTTTACAAGTCCCTCGTAGTGTCTATTCTACTCTACGGCTGTGAGACTTGGACACTGCTTGCAGACTCAGAAAAGAAAATCCAGGCCTTTGAGAACAAGTGCCTGAGGAAGTTGCTCCGCATCTCGTACCGCGAGCACAAGACCAACGAATATGTACGGAGCATCGTCACTTCCCTGGTGGGCCCACATGAACCCCTTCTGGCAACCGTGAAACGGCGCAAGCTTGCTTGGTTTGGCCACGTGACCCGACACAACACCTTGTCCAAGACTATCCTCCAAGGCACTCTCGAAGGAAGTCGTCGGCGAGGTCGTCAGAGAAAGAGTTGGGTCGCAAACATAAAAGAATGGACCGAACTCGAGATGCCAGACTTGCTTGCCACCGCCCAAAATAGAACTCAGTGGAGAGCACTGTCTGTTGCTGCTGCCTTTCAGTCCCCCCAACGCCCAGTTCGGGCAAGGGACTGATGATGATGATGATGATATATTATGCAGCCGTTTGCTACTCTTTTTTTTTTTTTTTAAGTACTCTGTTAGACATCATATGTTCGCTGATGACACACAGCTGCACGATTCTGGTCCCGTTCCTGAAGGTGAAATCAAATCACTTTCTCTGACAGTGTCAAAAACCTTGGTGTTTTCATTGACAGAGACATCAAAAAAGGATAAGAATGTTAGTCTTTTGTGCAGATCAGCTTGTATTGAACTTCGGCGCATTAGCAGTGTTAGACAGTATCTGACGCCCCAAGCAACTTGTCTCCTCCTTTGTTTTATCGCGGTTAGACTGCTGTAACACACTCCTTTCCGGCCTGCCTAAAACCCAGCTAGATAAACTGCAGAGAATGCAAAACAGTGCGCGTGCTTAAGCGTGACCATATCCGCCCCGCCCTTGAGAAACTCCACTGGCTGCCCGTACAAGAACGCATTCTGTATAAATTGTCCTGCATGTGCTTTAACTCTCTCAGCCTGACTTTTCCTGCCTATCGCTCTGACTTACTCCATCTGTATACTTCATCTCGCACCCTCCGCTCTTCCTCTGACACACGTAAATTTCCGGCCTTCCCAATTTAAAATGTAAAACACGTGGCGGTCGTGCCTTCTCCCATCTTGGCCCCGCCACTTGGAACAGCCTCCCCGCCCCTGTCCGTAACTGTCAAACGCTCTCTTTATTCAAATCACTTCTCAAAACCCACCTTCACAACGCTGCCTTTTACTAGTTCATTTTCCCCAGCCATACACAATTCATCACCTCTGTCACGTGTGTGTGTGTGTGTGTGTGTGTGTGTGTGTGTGTGTGTGTGTGTGTGTATGTGTGTGTGTGTGTGTGTATGTGTGTGTATGTGTGTGTGTGTGTGTGTGTGTGTGTGTGTGTGTGTGCGCGCGTATGTTGTGCTTGTGGGTGCGTGTTAGCTGCCGTGTTAGCCTTTTCAGTGTGTCGGGCAGAATGTCCGCTTTTAAACAAAGTTTTGCATCACACACTTGAACGGTAAATAAGAAAGTCATGAAAAACAAAAGGTAGTCATTTTCCCTGCTGTACTGCCCCACCCGGGTCTGCCCTGGGGGACTTGGGTGGGGTTAGGTATTTTTTAGTTCCCAGGGTCACCCTGGTCAGCCCCACAGGGTGGGTTTATCTCTCTATTCTGGGGCATGTTTCTGTCTACCCTTTGTCCATTCACCTGTATTTGCCTTTTTAAAACTCTCCCTACTGTCTGCACTGCCTGTAACTCTTGATATTGGATGTGTGTTGCTAAATGGTCTTGGCTTTATTTAGGCTCTGTGTTAGGTTTATTTAATGTATTTGACCGGCTGGCGACATACATTCAATGTTCTGTTTAGTTTTTTTTTTTTTTCACAAGCAGTGCAGGCAAGTCCTGAGAAAGCCTTGTTGCTGTCGGGACGTTAAGCAATGTACAATCAATCAATCAATCCCTGCTGTACTGCGCCTAGCAGGAAGCCCGCTTATCAGCTAGCCTGACAGCTGAGAGACTGGCTGAGGCAGCCCGTGCGCACGACTTGTGACCCAGTTTCTTGGCTCGCCTGGAAAAAACTAAGTGGCCAGACTGAAACAGCCGTGATTTATTATTATGCACCCTTTTTTCCAGGAAGCTGAAGGCAAGACCAGATTTCGAGGATAACAGTGGATCCAGCAGCAGTGATGTACTTGAAGACCACAGCACTCGCCCAGTAGCAGCTGCACCTGCACCACAGCCCACAGGATGAATGTTCAACCACTACCAGCTGATCTTTGCGTGCTTCCTGCGGAGAAAGATTTGAGCCTCCTAAATGACTGCATCACGGAGCTACAGCAGCAGCTTCTTGCAGCCCAGGCCCAGGTGACGCGACTACAGTTGGAGCGGTTTGGGGATCAGTCGATTTTCCAGTGATGACTACCTATTTGATACACAACTTTTAAAGTACTCTTTGACTACATTGAGACAAGTGCAGCAAGTATGAGGCAGCCATATTATAAATATGTTACAGAGGATGTAGCAGTGACGAACAGATCAAGGGTCATGCCACTGGCTGATGAACTGTTTATGTTTCTGGTTTCACAAGTCCTGCGTGTAAACAAGCAACAACTGTGATAATGGACATAATACTGCCATGGTGTAGCTTCTGTCACCTGCTTGGTGTTAAATCATTATAACTACTATATTTTATGAATATTTGTTAAGCAGCTGGGTGCTAAAGAGTAAATGAAGTTGTCTTTTTTTTTTTTTTGGCATGTTGGTATCTTGCACTGAAAAGCCTCTGCTCTTGTCTTACTTTTTCAGCACTAACCTGAAACTTTAGTCAGTATACAGAATTTGGAATGGAAGTCAGATTGCGTATACCAGGTTAAATTTGCTTTTTGGTTTTTGAAACAGTTACTAAGAATCCGCACTTTACGGTGACACAAATTAAAATTTGTTATACATTTATCATAGTTTTCCAAATTCTGCTCATGTGTTGGTGCATGTGTAACAGAGTGAACCCGATGTTCCTCTGTGTACATAGGCCGATAGCACTTATGACCATTGCTTCTCGGATTTCACTCGTGTCGACTGCTAGCTATGACGTGCGCCGCTCGCGGTGCCCTGCCAAACGCAGCGTTAAGTGTTGTGTACGCGATAGCTCAGTGTACGTGTTGTATTGTATATCAGTTTTGACCGTGTATTGTAACCAAAATACAACACCATTGCTTAGTATTTAACATGGTTAGATTTGGCCCAGGTAATAGTTTTTGTAATGCATATGTCTTTCGGTTAACTATAACCTATCAGAGTGATATTTGCGATTTAGCAGCCTTTTTGATTTTCTGTGGCACTCTGCACCGACGCGTGGACTTTGTACTGACGCGGAGACGGCAGCTTGCCTCTATAAGTACAGCTGCTCGCGTGGCAGACTTTTTTTTTTTACCAAACGTGCAAGACTCACAGTACCAGTACTTGTGACACTGCATGCCGTGCTAAGCCCAAGAGTGTCAGACCAAACAAGGTGCACGCTGCAACGCCTACACCCCTGCGTCGGTCTGCACGCTTGCGGCAGAAACCATTAAAACTTTTAGTAACCTTGACAGCTTGAGTGTGACCAGTGGGCCTTTAAAGGTATGCCTCTGCAACTTTAAATGCCCACAAGACATTCAAGCTTCAATATTCCTCCAAGTGCATCGGATGCTTTAATAGTGTTAGGAAAATAGGACAAATTAATATTGAGTAAATTGTTTTGGGCTTATTGTTTTTTATTTAAAGAGACTGTCTTAGGTGAAGGATTGCTTAAGGTGATAGGTTAATTTAAAATTATTGGATTTTTAGTCAGTACAGTGCATCAGATTTTGATTTGTCATGGATTGGAATCCAAGGCACCGGTACTGTGTTTTCGAGTAGTACAATGCTTTGAATTTTGATGTCTTAGATGAATATTGGAAATCAAGGCATCTGTACATCTGTGTCTTTCTAGTACACAACAGCTGTGCAGTTGATTTCATTTTCAAACTTTGTCTGCTGCATAGGTATTTTTCCAAATGATAATATCCTATGTCAGTTTTCTGCTATGCATAACTTAGTTTGAAAATGACTGTGTGAGTCCAAGTCTACAGTATAATAGTGTAGACAAGAGAGCCTTGGTCAATAGTGCTATATTTGTGGTTTACCATGTGGATGGTACTGTTTGATAAAGTGTTTTGATGTTACATCATCATTGGGCCCAATGTGTTCTTGTATTTGTGTTTTTGGATTGATGGTTTTGGTATTTAAACAGCGAGGTCACTGTATTGTTAAGGCCGATGGGAAAATGTAACAGAGTGAACCCGATGTTCCTCTGTGTACATAGGCCGATAGCACTTATGACCATTGCTTCTCGGATTTCACTCGTGTCGACTGTTAGCTATGACGTGCGTCCCCCACCCGGGTCTGCCCTGGGGGACTTGGGTGGGGTTAGGTATTTTTTAGTTCCCAGGGTCACCCTGGTCAGCCCCACAGGGTGGGTTTTTCTCTCTATTCTGGGGCATGCGTTTCTGTCTACCCTTTGTCCATTCACCTGTATTTGCCTTTTTAAAACTCTCCCTACTGTCTGCACTGCCTGTAGCTCTTGATATTGGATGTGTGTTGCTAAATGGTCTTAGCTTTATTTAGGCCCCTTGTTGTAGGTTTATTTAACGTATTTGGCCGGCTGGCGACATACATTCAATTTTCTGTTTAGTTTTTTTTTCACAAGCAGTGCAGGCACGTCCTGAGAAAGCCTTGTTGCTGTCGGGACGTTAAGCAATGTACAATCAATCAATCAATTATGACGTGCGCCGCTCACGGTGCCCTGCCAAACGCAGCGTTAAGTGTTGTGTACGCGATAGCTCAGTGTACGTGTTGTATTGTATATCAGTTTTGACCGTGTATTGTAACCAAAATACAACACCATTGCTTAGTATTTAACATGGTTAGATTTGGCCCAGGTAATAGTTTTTGTAATGCATATGTCTTTCGGTTAACTATAACCTATCAGAGTGATATTTGCGATTTAGCAGCCTTTTTGATTTTCTGTGGCACTCTGCACCGACGCGTGGACTTTGTACTGACGCGGAGACGGCAGCTTGCCTCTATAAGTACAGCTGCTCGCGTGGCAGACTTTTTTTTTTTACCAAACGTGCAAGACTCACAGTACCAGTACTTGTGACACTGCATGCCGTGCTAAGCCCAAGAGTGTCAGACCAAACAAGGTGCACGCTGCAACGCCTACACCTCTGCGTCGGTCTGCACGCTTGCGGCAGAAACCATTAAAACTTTTAGTAACCTTGACAGCTTGAGTGTGACCAGTGGGCCTTTAAAGGTATGCCTCTGCAACTTTAAATGCCCACAAGACATTCAAGCTTCAATATTCCTCCAAGTGCATCGGATGCTTTAATAGTGTTAGGAAAATAGGACAAATTAATATTGAGTAAATTGTTTTGGGCTTATTGTTTTTTATTTAAAGAGACTGTCTTAGGTGAAGGATTGCTTAAGGTGATAGGTTAATTTAAAATTATTGGATTTTTAGTCAGTACAGTGCATCAGATTTTGATTTGTCATGGATTGGAATCCAAGGCACCGGTACTGTGTTTTCGAGTAGTACAATGCTTTGAATTTTGATGTCTTAGATGAATATTGGAAATCAAGGCATCTGTACATCTGTGTCTTTCTAGTACACAACAGCTGTGCAGTTGATTTCATTTTCAAACTTTGTCTGCTGCATAGGTATTTTTCCAAATGATAATATCCTATGTCAGTTTTCTGCTATGCATAACTTAGTTTGAAAATGACTGTGTGAGTCCAAGTCTACAGTATAATAGTGTAGACAAGAGAGCCTTGGTCAATAGTGCTATATTTGTGGTTTACCATGTGGATGGTACTGTTTGATAAAGTGTTTTGATGTTACATCATCATTGGGCCCAATGTGTTCTTGTATTTGTGTTTTTGGATTGATGGTTTTGGTATTTAAACAGCGAGGTCACTGTATTGTTAAGGCCGATGGGAAAATGTAACAGAGTGAACCAGATGTTCCTCTGTGTACATAGGCCGATAGCACTTATGACCATTGATTCTCGGATTTCACTCGTGTCGACTGCTAGCTATGACGTGCGCCGCTCGCGGTGCCCTGCCAAACGCAGCGTTACGTGTTGTGTACGCGATAACTAAGTATACGTGTTGTATTGTATATCAGTTTTGACCGTGTATTGTAACCAAAATACAACACCATTGCTTAGTATTTAACATGGTTAGATTTGGCCCGGGTAATAGTTTTTGTAATGCTTATGTCTTTCAGTTAACTATAACCTATCAGAGTGATATTTGCGATTTAGTAGCCTTTTTGATTTTCTGTGGCACTTCTGAGACCGCTTTAAGAATAAATATAAACTTTCCACTAATAGCCCATAATCTCAAATTAAATCCAGAGTACAGCTGGTAAAATTTCTTAAATTTATATTTAAAGATTATATAAGAAAATGTTAACAGAGTGAACCAGATGTTCCTCTGTGTACATAGGCCGATAGCACTTATGACCATTGCTTCTCGGATTTCACTCGTGTCGACTGCTAGCTATGACGTGCGCCGCTCGCGGTGCCGTGCCAAACGAAGCGTTAAGTGTTGTGTACGAGATAGCTCAGTGTACGTGTTGTATTGTATATCAGTCTTGACCGTGTATTGTTCGATTATTGTGCAATAAAGGATGTTCAAGAGTAAACAAAGTTTGTTTTCCATATTCTTTATACACTCAAACTCATCACACAAAAAGCACAGCTAAGCGGTTTTGAGTGCATGCTTAAAAACAATAAAATTTAATGTACATAGTGGCGTGCTCCCTCGCGCTGGGACCATACGGCGTTGAGGCGCGTCCCCTGGGTGGTGGATAGGGGGTCCCTCGTGAGAGGGGTGCACTGAATGAAATAAGGTGCCGTGAACCAACATGGTCTAAGGGAAGGTGACCCCGACGGAAAACCCCTGGTCCTCCTAGTAAGGGGGTTGGGCGTGGGGGTAGCTTCCCCACCCTGCAAAAAAGGAAATAGCTACAAAAACGCCCACCCTGCAAAAAAGGAAATAGCTACAAAAACGCCGACGAAAAGACTAACAGTAATTCCTTTCCTGGAGGAGGAAGGTTCTTCTACCAGAAGCCCCCACCCGGGTCTGCCCTGGGGGACTTGGGTGGGGTTAGGTACTTTTTAGTTCCCAGGGTCACCCTGGTCAGCCCCACAGGGTGAGTTTTTCTCTCTATTCTGGGGCATGTGTTTCTGTCTACCCGAGGTCCATTCTCCTGTATTTGCCTTTTTAAAACTCTCCCTACTGTCTGCACTGCCTGTAGCTCTTGATATTGGATGTGTGTTGCTAAATGGTCTTAGCTTTATTTAGGCCCCATGTGTTAGGTTTATTTAATGTATTTGACCGGCTGGCGACATACATTCAATGTTCTGTTTAGTTTTTTTTTTTCACAAGCAGTGCAGGCACGTCCTGAGAAAGCCTTGTTGCTGTCGGGACGTTAAGCAATGTACAATCAATCAATCAATCTTCTACCAGAAGACTTATGACGTCCTGTGGTGAAAGCCGGAAGTCTTCGGAAGCCACCGGACCGAGCCGCCTCTCTCTATCCAGGGATACAACCATGGGCACATGGAACGTTAAGACCATGTACCAGAGCGGCAAGGCCGCCCAGATAGCAGCGGAAATGCAAAAGTACAACCTTTCCCTGCTAGGTATCCGTGAAGCCAGATGGACGCAGTCTGGCCAGAAAAGGCTGTTAAGTGGGGAGATGATTCTGTATTCAGGTCATGAAGAGGAGAATGCCCCCCATACAGAAGGCGTAGCATTCATGCTGTCACCAGTGGCGCAAAGAGCGCTGATGGGCCTCTTGGGCCAAGAATCATCACAGCAGCCTTTAGAACCAAGAAAAAGCTCAAGCTGAACGTCATACAGTGTTATGCGCCCACTAATGACAGGGACGAGGAAGAGAAACAAGAGTTCTACGACCGACTCCAGAGTGCCTTGGACAAATGTGCGGAGCGAGACATCACCATCGTCATGGGCGATGTTAATGCCAAAATAGGGGAGGACAATACCGGATACGAAGAGGTGATGGGGAGACAGGGACTAGGCTCGGAGATGAGTGAGAACGGGGAGAGGTTTGTAGACTTTTGTGCTCTAAACCGACTTGTCATTGGAGGCAGCATCTTCCCACACAGAAGGATACACAAAGCAACTTGGGTCTCACCTGACCATACAACAGAGAACCAAATAGATCATATCTGCATTAGCAAGAAATTTAGAAGATCCCTTCAAGATGTTCGAGTTAAGAGGGGAGCAGATGTCGCCTCCGACCACCATCTGCTTACCTTAAGAATGAAGCTCAAGCTAAAGAAAAGCCGCACAGAGACAACAAGAAGACAGCGCTATAATGTAGGCCTCCTGAGAGAAACTGGAGTTAGAGAAGAGTTCAAACTGGTGCTGTCCAACCGGTTTCAAGCGCTACATGAGCTAGTAAATGAAGAGGAGGCGGTCACCACAGAGCAGCAGTGGAAGGCAGTTAGAGAGGCGCTGAACTCAACCTGCAAAGACACTGTAGGGTTCAGGAAACACCATCACAAGGACTGGCTGTCAGCACAGACCTTGAAGAAGATAGTAGTGAGGAAGCAGAAGAAAGCAGTTGTCAACAACAGTCGCACCAGAGCAGCCAAAGTAAGGGCACAGGGGGAATACTGGGAAGCCAACCGCGAGGTAAAGAGGAGTATCAGGGCAGACAAGAGGGCCTACACAGACAACCTGGCAGCAGAGGCAGAAAAGGCAGCAGGCAGCGGCAATATGAAACAGCTCTACGACATTACCAGAAGATTGTCAGGCAAGTATGGCCATACAGAAAGACCAGTAAAAGACAAAGAAGGCAAGCCTAT
This sequence comes from Semisulcospira habei, assembly GCA_036245525.1. Lineage (NCBI taxonomy): Eukaryota > Metazoa > Mollusca > Gastropoda > Semisulcospiridae > Semisulcospira > Semisulcospira habei. Next base: position 74,747,659 of record BTPG01000008.1, read on the forward strand.
TGCAGACAGAGCAGACCAACTCGACAGATGGGCCGAGTATTTTGAAGAGTTACTGAACAGACCTAGTCCACCCGACCCCCCAGACATCCAGCCGGCAGAGACCGACCTACCCATCAGCTGTGACAGACCCAGCCGGGAAGAGATCAGAAGAGCAGTGGCATTTTTGAAGAACGGCAAAGCAGCAGGCCCAGATGGCATCCCAGCGGAGTCTCTGAAAGCAGACCCAGAGACAACAGTGGAGATGCTGTACCCACTGTTTGGAAAGATCTGGGAAGAGGAGGCGATGCCGGCTGACTGGAAGGAGGGGTACCTAATCAAGCTTCCCAAGAAAGGCGACCTCAGCAAGTGTTCCAACTACAGAGGAATCACCTTGCTGTCAGTACCAGGAAAGGTCTTCAACAGGATCATCCTGGAGAGAATGAAGAGCTCCGTTGACCCCCAGCTGAGAGACCAGCAAGCAGGATTCAGGAAGAACCGATCATGTACAGACCAGATCGCCACTCTCCGCATCATCGTGGAACAGTCTCTGGAGTGGAGCTCCCCGCTGTACGTCAACTTTGTGGATTATGAGAAATTGATTGATTGATTGTACATTGCTTAACGTCCCGACAGCAACAAGGCTTTCTCAGGACGTGCCTGCACTGCTTGTAAAAAAAAAAAAAAAAAAAAAAACAGAACATTGAATGTATGTCGCCAGCCGGTCAAATACGTTAAATAAACCTAACACATGGGGCCTAAATAAAGCTAAGACCATTTAGCAACACACATCCAATATCAAGAGCTACAGGCAGTGCAGACAGTAGGAAGAGTTTTAAAAAGGCAAATACAGGTGAATGGACAAAGGGTAGACAGAAACACGTGCCCCAGAATAGAGAGAAAAACCCACCCTGTGGGGCTGACCAGGGTGACCCTATGAACTAAAAAGTAGTTAACCCCACCCAAGTCCCCCAGGGCAGACACGGGTGGGGATGGATTATGAGAAAGCATTTGACAGTGTGGACCGAGAGACTCTGTGGAAACTCCTACGACACTACGGTGTACCCATAAAGCTCGTCCGCCTGATCAAGAGCAGCTACGATGGTATCTTTCGATGTTTTGTACAGCATGGGATAAACCGGCTGCCAGGTATTGATTCCGATTTTGGCCTGGACAGCAGTCTGAATAGATTGTAACCTCCTCAACCCTGTCTGGGAGTGAGCTGCATAAAGATCATAACCCACAAATACCTGGAAAGTGGGCATACGCAGATGGAATACGACTCCATGCATGCAGCCATTACATTTGCAAAGAAAAGCACACCCATCTATATGCCCAGCGGCTGGGACATCATCCTAAGAATGGCCAGAAGGACGCGACCATATTCTGTTGTCCCAATCAAATACACAGAGATCCTTGACTTCAAAACACTAGCCGCCTCAACACTACGCAACACCAAGACTGACATCACTGGACAAAAAGTGAACTGGCTTAAAATAAAAGCATTTCACTTTGAGAAAGGCAAAGGAGATGAGATATTTTTCAAGACCTCCTTTGATCAGGTCGACTACCAGACCATCAAGGTCGCTGGAGGAAGGAAGAGAGGCCGTGCTGCCCCTATCAAAACTATACCACACCTGTACAGCCACAAACTTCCCATCTCCCAGGCCAAGAAATCTGACCTCTTGTCCCTGTGCTCGTCTGGGATCATTCCTGAGGAGCACCATGCGTTCTACAGAAGCCTTCCGGCCTCTTCAGCTACAGTAGATCGGCTCCCACAGCCTGACGTCGATGAAGTGGACACCGACTCAGAGTGAACACAAGGCCAGGACAATCAACACTTCTGGAAGATGCGAACTGCGATCATACTCTTTTTTGGCAGAGGCTCTAAGGAACCGATCCGGCGTTATCCTTGAAAAAAATGATTATCAGAACCCCTGCAAAGCGCACAGAGTTTTGCCACTTTGTTGACGTCAGGCTGTTCTGATACAACAGCAGCTCCTGAACAATAATTAACATCTCGTGGATGACTCAGTGAAACTGGTGTGCTGAAATATCGGTGTCTCTTACTGGAAAATACATGTAGTATTTTTTTTTAATCAGGAAATGCATCAGTCGAAAATCAAACATTAAATTACGCACTTGATATAGGCAAGGGATACCATGTTAGCATAGTATTTGAGTCCCACCTGGGTCCAGGTCAGACCCTGGTGAGACCCACATGGAACGCGTTGATCCCAACCTGTCCCCATATTTGGTCCAGGTGAGATCCATACGGATCCCACTGACTTTGTTGACCGAGTACCGAAAAGAGATTTTAAGTGTGAAATGTTTCGTGGTTGCTACTAGAAAACAAAAGTCATTTTGTGACTTATTGATACATTGATGTGTAACTTGAATAGATTGACATGTGCGACTTGGATACCGTCATGCTGCATACACGAAGACACATCAGATTGCGGCACTGGCTTTCGGTCATGGTGATGACCAAGTGAGTGTTCCTATTTTTTTGTACTTTGTATGGAGCGTTAAATTAAAAAAAATTAACTTTTCACTTGTCACAACAACCCATACTTAATGACTGTAACCATTCGGCAACCATTCTGTCGTGTCTTTTTCTCCGTCTCTCTCTTTGTTTCCTTTAGGCTATCATTTCGTGTGTGTCATTATCATTAATTCATAACGAAACACTCAACATTGCAAAGAGACCACTCTATGATTAAGTTATTGGAATACGAAGTAGAGGAAGAGCTTTTACGCCCGAACTTATTAGCAGAGTTGAAAATAAATTTTAAAATGCGACTTTCAGACTCTACTAAGAGGTGATTCAGTCACTTTTTGTGACTTTTAAAAAAGACGTTACTGGTTGTACTGGCTTTCATTAGGTGTTGTTGGAAATTCTAGGCATGCACAGGCCTGTCTTAAGACCGCATATCCATATAATTGCTTTGCGCTGGCTGTTTATTCCAAAAAGTGCCGCCGCGACGAAACCGTAGTTCTAGTTACGAGTTTTATTTAGGAACTAGAGCTGGCCACCTGCTAACCATTCCTGCTAGCGTCTCGAGTTACGACTGAAAGGCAGCCCTGTTCTGTGATGACATGCCATGTATTTGGCCTGTATAAACAGCGGAAATGCATTTACGAGGTTTATACGGACACTGTTCATTTAGAGTTTACAGTTCCTAGTACTACATAAATCCCGCATTTGCTACATATGTAATAAAGCATCATATTATTTATAACATTAATGCTTGTGCAGTTAAACATTTACATGAAGATGCAGAGAAGAGAACAAAGTTTTGGTAGACACTAAATTTTTTGGCAATAAGAAAAAGAAAATATTTAATTTTAGATGTCAAACTTTCAAAAGGCTCTCTTGTAAAGTTAGCTGAAATGGAGATACGAGGTTTATCCGGGCAACCCTCGAATCTATATTTTATGAGGTATCTTATGCTATCAATGACTGCATGTCCCCCAGAACGGAACAACCGGAAATGACGCCTAATAAGAAGTCAAAACAAGTGTTCTTTCATTCATGGTGTCCCGCGACATCTGAAACGTCATAACTAACAATTGTAATATTTAGGAGATGCAACTATTATAATTTTATTGTTTTTGGTTCCCATATTGTTTCACTTGTTTTATACCTTGCTTGTGCTTAACTACTGGAAAACACCTGTTCTTGCTTTTGTGGTGAAATGATTTGGTATGACGTTTCAGATGCTACGGTGTCCCAAGTTTTGACGCAGCTCTAACCTTTCGTTTAGGTGATTTATTTTCTAAAATCACCTCAAAAAGTATATTTACTCTTTGATTGAACATAACATGTTCACAAAATGGAGCATATTACATTTAATTAGAGTGGGTGCATTGCAGGTGTCCCTATGGTGCATCTGAAACGGGTATCATACCCCCCTCAGTCGATCCTCAATTGTGTCAACACAAAACAGATTATTTATTTTCTTTTTTCAATTTGTATTTAGACTTTTGTCAGACATGTCTAAAACAGGCATTGTTTCATCTGTAGCATTTTTTTAATTTTTCATCCTATTTTCCCACTTTTGGTGCTCAGTACTGTAGATGAACTCATTTGCAATACAGTTAGCACTTGTAGTTATTGTTTTAGAATAATGACATGTACTATGTACATTAAATTTTATTGTTTTTAAGCATGCACTCAAAACTAGCTGTGCTGTTTGTGTGATGAGTTTGAGTGTATAAAGAATATGGAAAACAAACTTTGTTTACTCTTGAACATCCTTTATTGCACAATAATCAAATCACTCATAATCCTGTACACCCAAATTATTTACTCACCCTGAGGTCCCACTGGGGTATCTTACTTATGTGCAAATAGACACTATGTGTGGTAAAACAAAAACAAAACATGATGCACATGAACACAAATAACAGGATTAATGATCAACCAAATGAGCACATGACCAATTTTACAATGAAAAAAAAAAACTGTGTTGTTTTACTGAATACAATATGACAATCTTGATTAGCTAATAATCAAATCACTCATAATCCTGTACACCCAAATTATTTACTCACCCTACTGAGGTCCCACTGGGGTATCTTACTTATGTGCAAATAGACACTATGTGTGGTAAAACAAAAACAAAACATGATGCACATTGAGCACATGACCAATTTTACAATGAAAAAAAAACCTGTGTTGTTTTACTGAATACAATATGACAATCTTGATTATGTAACCGGACTCAGTGACTGGGTGTAGGCGACTTAAATAGTTTATCAGATAGACAAAAACTGCCCATCTAATACAGTACTGAAGTGCCTACAGAGTTTAAGTCCGCATTCCTTTTGTGGTCTAGGGAAGGACTGGAGATTGCAGTGGAGAGTAAATAAATCTACTCTAGTCTCGCATGCGCACAACTGAAATCCGTGTTTACTTGCTTCGCGTTGTGTTCAAAAAGCCAAAGTTGCTTGCGCAATGGACTGACCACAGTATCCAGAAAAAAACCTATTTTGACTGGATTTGGTGTTTGTTGTTATCGTTCCTACCAGGCTGAGCTGCTAACGTGCGCTCGCACGATCAGTCACACCGTCACACATGCACGGACGCGGTACACACACACACAAACTTCTCGCACGTACACACGCACAGTCTCAGTCTCACTCTAGCCGAGCATCATAAGATAGAAGTAAGGTTCCAAGATTTATTTATACCAGAAAAGCATTCATGATGAAACAAACAACGTGATCAAAATTAGTCAAACCAGTGCAAGTCCTAATAACCTTAAACACCTATAGGCATAGTAACTATACCTACGAACACTACACCTGGCAGACCTATCTCCTATGACTAACACCTGTAACGTTGAATACGATTCCTAGCGAACATAACTCTTAGGCCTAACACCTATATGCACTTACCTATAAAACCTACGCGCAATCCTACCACAGCCTAAGCCCTATTTAGGTGAATTAGAACTGAACTAAAACGCTACTGACCTATGGGGTAGGGCCGGGGTGGTTGAGGAGATCATTGTTCACAATCGCCTCGTGGGGTAGGGTCGGGGTGGTTGAGGAGATCATTGTTCACAATCGCCTCGTGGGGTAGGGCCGGGGTGTTGAGGAGATCATTGTTCACAATCGCCTCGTGGGGTAGGGTCGGGGTGTTGAGGAGATCATTGTTCACAATCGCCTCGTGGGTTAGGGCCGGGAAATGTAGGAGATCATTGTTCACAATCGCCTCGTGGGTTAGGGCCGGGGTGTTGAGGAGATCATTGTTCACAATCGCCTCGTGGGTTAGGGCCGGGGTGTTGAGGAGATCATTGTTCACAATCGCCTCGTGGGGTAGGGCTGGGAAATGTAGGAGATCATTGTTCACAATCGCCTACGGGGGAAGAGGGAGGGGTGGTGAGCATTGTTCACACTCACCCCGAGACTGAGAATCGGCCGCTTTATATAGGCTCCCAACCTCTGGGTCCAGAAACTACGTCACAGCTTCGCGCGTGTAGTCTGCTACACACCAACTAGCTAAGTCAGCAAAATTCTCGCTCACAGTGCGCCAAGCGTGCACTAAACCACTGAACTCTGACTCACTGGTAGTAACTAGTGATAGCGTTAGCAGAGGGCTCCTCTGCTACACTCCCTCCTCCTTAAGACCTAATGTGCACGACACATTAGTCAAACAAAAGGAATAAAGTTGCACAAACTAAATGAAATGCACCAAGTTCAAGAAAATTACTTCTGGCATGCACAGTAAAATCCAAATTCAAAAATCCAACAAAATAAAATCGTGATGCAAAATCAAATCAAAGCCCAAATTAATAAAACATTCAAAACACATTTCAAAACATGATCCCTGATCATGAACACGCATGAGCAACCATTTCAGCAACCGTGATGCGCTCGTGACAATCAACAAGCTTCAGCACCACTTAAAATGCATAGCCACTGCATAAAATAATCCATAAAAAAACAACAACTGCGAAACAAAGTTTCAAAACCAAAATTAAAGTACTAGTATCATCATGCGAGCTGATACACAACATTGCAACCATAGCAAAGTCCAAAACTTACTTAGTCTGCCAAAAAACCATACAAAAGCAAAAATCAGTCTCCCAGACTGTTCGGGTAACATTTGGTCCACATCTCATGGAATTCTCTAAACCCATGTGAGCACACTGGTTCACGTAACACATACCCAACATTAGCACCAGTGAAATCCGACGATTTCAAAGTGCAAATTCCAGAGGTAAAATCGAGTACAAAACCTAACCAAAAATATTCAAAATCTTATGCCAAAAAGTTCAAAATACAGTACAAAAACAAGCAACCAAACCCAGTTTGTTGCTGAGGTACAAAACCTTCAAAACAGCTTAATGCCTTAATCAAATGATTATGTAAAGAAAAGTAATGTATGATACGCATATTGTAAAAAAAGATAATATATGATCCAGACGTCTAGGCATGCACAAAGCAATATGACGACAACAAAATGGAAAATCAAAAACATTTCTAATTCAACACCAAAAAAAATGTATGCATGTAAAGAAGACATCTGAAAAGAAACAAACTTAACGGATACTCAGTCATGGCATTGTTCGTCCTTGAAGAATGTGCTTGGTCTTTCTTGATGTTTAGAGTCCTTTTCGTGACGTGAGAGGTTACTTGGTCAGAGCCGACCGGGCAACACTCTCGTCTTGGAGTTTCCAGTTAGAGCCACTGGCTTACTCCAAGACAGGGATGAGACAGACGCCTGTCTCAGGTGCATATTAACGGACAATGTGAGCTGGGGGCCCAACTCGCTTTCAAAGGGTCTCTAGGGAAGCCGACTAGAGCCAGCACGAACTTCCCCGTGAGATGCCGCCATCTCACTAAATCCTTTCGGGCACGTGAGACACGCGCGTGTCTCACTGACCACAATACTCTCCTGGCATTGGGTCAAGAGTCGCTGAAACCAAATTCAAAATATTTCCAAACAAACGAACACAAAAACCAATGCGCACCACCACGGTGGCTCCACAGAACAAAGTTTAAGCACCATACAAAATTGGTACCAAAAGTCTTGCAACAAAATATGCACAAAATATTAATCACTGTTAGTTCAGAATATCAAAATGTGTTACATATGAACTAATTTGAACGCGCAATACATACAGATCATAATATTGAGCACGCAGCATTCGACAAAACGTAGTCTCAAATTCAGAATTATGACGAGGATGGGGAATACCTCCTAGGGGCCCTGACTTCTCTTCCCCTTCTAGTTCTGATAGGAGTTTCCTCTTCGTCCCTTTCTTCAGCTACTATCAAATCTACTTCACTCATCTCCTGACTCTCATTCTCAGCACTTTCACTCATAGTTTCTACCGCACACTCACTCTCATTCTCACTGAGTGGCTGGTTTCTACCCTCGTAGGGTTTGACATCATTAATATGTACTACAATGGGCTTGTCATTTCTGCTCTTAGCAATCTTTACTGCACTGTTGCCAACTTTCTCCATGACTTTGTAAGGACCTGTCCATCCTAGACCTAGTTTCTGTTTAGCTTTTGGTGGGTACCATCTCCAGACCCACATTCCTGCTTCTACTGGTCTCTCTTTACACGTTCTGTCATGGTAGTGTTTTTGCCGTTGGACACTAGCCTCTGAATTCTCTTGTACAAAACGAAATACTCGTTCCAGCGTGTTTTGAACCCATTGTACGTACTCTATGGGACATTCAGACACATCTCTAGTAGGGAAGACACCAAGTTCGACTGTCAATGGGAGATTGACCTCTCTGCCAAAAACAATTAAATTGGGCGTACACCCTGTTGAATGGTGGACAGAAGCTCTATATGCCATCATGATCAGGTCGAGGTGATCGCTCCAATCATCACGGTTCTCATTTACATATGCTGAGAGCATCTGTTGGGTGGTTCTATTCTGTCTTTCTACCATCCCGTCACTTTCTGGGTGATATGGTGTGTTTCTCGTCTTGCTAGAACCTAACGCTTCACAGAGATATCTGAACAAGTGAGATTCGAACTCTCTACCCTGGTCTGTGTGGATAGTTAGAGGAATACCAAATCTACAGATAAACTCTGTTAACAGCTTGTCTGCTACCGTCTGGGCTGTATGGTCTGAGAGACAATACGCCTCTGCATACTTGGAATAATAGTCTTCGACGACCATAATATACTCAAACCCGTCGTGTGACATGGGCAGTGGACCCAGGATGTCTATGGCTATTCTCTCCATGGGCATACCCACGTTCACGTGCTGCATATGAAGCTTCGCCCTGCCCGGACCCGGCTTCCTTCTTGCACACATGTCGCACTGTCTGCACCATCTGGCAACGTCATCCGCCATGCCTGGCCAGTACACGTGTCGTCTGACATTTGCCAGGGTCTTGTCGCGGCCTAAATGGCCTGCACATCTTATGTCATGTGACATACGTAACACTTCTTGTCTAATCTCAGCTGGGGCTACTAGTAATAGTACCCTTTCCTGAGTAAGGCACTTATCAGGCACAACATATAGTAAACCGTCCACTATTCTCAGATTGTCCCACTGAGCAATTAGTGTTCTGACAGCTGCGCTATACTTGCTAACTTCTGTCCTAGGAGGCTTCTCTCCTTTCTCTATCAGAGCTATTAGAGTGCTAGTCACTGGATCTCTCTTTTGGAACATCTCTAAGTCCTCACGAGACCAGCCAGCTAACCAGTTGCTTTCCTGCATGCCAGGACCAAACGCAGAAGACTGAGCAGAATCCACGGTTTCCCCTTTGGACACTGAGGCAGAATCACTCTGAACCGATTCATCTTCCCTGACTTCTACACTTGACCTGTCGGTGGTAGTGTCGCCCTGACTTTCACTGATAGTTGGGTCCGCACGCGGAACATCTTCACCCTTCGGTGAAGCAGCGTTCCTCTGAGAACCGCTAGCTTTCCCACCATCAGCTAAGTCATGACCACGTGCTTGCCGACGTGTCACCACTCTCACATGCTTCTTAGCACACTGATCACACTCCTCTCTCTGACAACATCTCCTTGGGATCCTCGACAACCCGTCCGCATTTCCATGTAGGGCGCCTCTCCGGTGCTCTATCTGAAAATCGTAGGTGTCCAACGTAGCTATCCATCTAGCTACCATGCCTTCAGCCTGATCAAAGGACTTTAACCACCTAAGGGAACTGTGATCGCTCCGAACCAGAAACGGACGTCCCCAAAGATAATGAGAAAAGTACTTCACAAACCTCACCACTGCATACAGCTCTCTGTATGTGGTACAGTACCTCTGCCTACTCTTAGACAGAGCGCAACTTGCATAAGCAATCACTTTTTCCTCTCCATCCTGAATCTGAGACAATACGCCACCAATGGAATTTGCTGACGCATCTGTATCAAGAATGAACCTGCCCTCTCTTGTCGGATAAGCAAGAACGGGAGAAGACACTAAAGCCACTTTCAGTTTCTCAAAAGCTTGCTGACACTGTTCGCACCAAACAAACTTCTGATTTTTCCTAGTCAAGTTTGTCAAAGGACTAGCTATCTCAGCGAAACCACAAATGTATTTTCTGTAATACGACGTGATTCCTAAGAAGCTTCTGACTTCTGAAACACAAGTAGGGACAGGCCAGTTAACAACTGCCTCTACTTTCTTTGGGTCACACTTTGTCCCTTCTTTTGAAACCACATGCCCTAGGAAGGAGCATTCGCTCTGCAACAATGAACATTTCGAGGGCTTGAGCTTCAAATTGGCATCTCTGAACTTCTTCAAAACAACTTTGAGATTTTCCAGTGCCTGTTCCTCTGTCCTGCCTAGACAAATGACATCATCAATGTAGACTAGACATCTCTCAAAAAGAACACCACTTAAAGTCATCTCCATGAGTCTCTCAAAAGTAGCTGGACTGTTACATAGCCCAAATGGCATGACCTTAAACTGGAAAAGACCTTTATGCGTAGCGAACGCTGTCTTCTGTTTATCATTTTCATCCATCTCAACTTGGAAGAAACCCTGAGCTAAGTCAAGAGTTGAAAACCAACACGAACCTGACAAAGCATCAAGCGAGTCACCAATGTGGGGTAAAGGATAAGCATCTTTGCGTGTCAACTGGTTCAACTTCCTATAGTCAACGCAGAACCTAGTTGTACCATCCTTTTTCTTGACAAGTACCACGTTAGCAGCCCAGGGGCTGTCACTGGGTTCTATGACATCCTGCTTCAACATTTTGTCTATTTCTTCCTCCACTATTTCTCTCTGAGCTACGGGAATACGACGAGGGGGCAACTTGACAGGTTTGCCACCTCCTGTGTCAATAGTGTGTTTCACTTTGTTTGTCCGTCCAAGTTGTCCACCTGGAGACTGGAAAACATCTTGAAACTCTATGAGCGTCTCTTTCAATTTGTCTTTCGTCTCCTCGCTAACATCTGACGAAACATTAGCGATCAAACCCACTAAGTGACTAGGGAGTTTGTCATCCACATAGACCACTTCTTCCTTCTTTTCAGAACTAGTCGACAAAGAGTTCACTGAAAAACCAGTTTCTATGGACGCCACAACTGTACCTGGCTTCACTACAATCTCTTTATCAGTAAAGTTGGTAACAGGAACAAGGATTTCTTCTTGTGACACCTGAACCATACACCTTGGAACTACTAGCCCTGTTTCACTCCTGAAACTCTCAACACCTTCTAACAGACCATCAGCTTTCTGTAACTGACACGGCTGAACGAAAGATGCCTTCAAAAACATTTCAGACCTAGGGGGAACCCTAGTGAGTTTACATACTTTCACCTCTGCACTTGTACCTGAACTCTCTTTCTTCAACTGAACCACCTGCTTGCGTATCATCAAAGTACCTCGCGCTAAGTCTAGCACGCCACCGTATTTCTGCATGAAATCAGTGCCTAGAATACCTGACGAACTGCCTAAGTCTGCAACTACTACATCATGCCTAAACCTCTGTCCTCCTACTTTCAAGCAAAGGGTTACTTCACCCTGAATTTCTAAAGTATCACCGCTAGCTGTGCAAAGATTTAACTTACTTTTCTTCATAACCGATCTTTCCGTATTGACTAGCTTGAAATCTCTGGCACTAATGACTGTGACAGCAGACCCGCTATCTACTAAAAAGTCTAAGGAAACCTTTCCTATCGCTACTGGTGCCATCCAGCATCCAGTATTTGACAGTACACATAAACGCGGCCCCTTCGCGTTCTCTAAGCAGCCGTCATCACTTGCTAATTGGGCCGAGTCCCTGGCTGCTGAGAGCTCCGCCCGCCCTAGTTTCCCTGGCCTGGCGCGTTTTCGTTACTCACAGGCTCATTCCTGTCTCTGTCTTCACTTCTCTGACATTGCCTGGCATAGTGCCCCTTCTCTTTGCACTTATAACAAACAACATCAGGGTTTCTTCTAGTCTTGTCTCCTGTCAACTGACGAGTCAACGCTTTCGTTACTTTCTGAATCTCAGAAGTAAGTCTGTCACTCAGATTATGGAAAGCCTTTGCTAAGCCTGCCTCAGCTGAATCTTTCTCTTCGAGACTTCTAACACCCGTAGCAGTAACATCACCATGTCTCTCTGGGTCTTCTGGTTTCCTGCCATCAAATCTCTCATCAAACGACTCAAATTCACTAGCCAGTGCTACTGCCTCGTGTATTGTCACGGGATGATTGAACTGCACATGCCTTCTCAAGTCTCTAGAGGGAAGACCACTAACAAACTGATCTATGACTATGGTTTCTCTCGCTTCAGTAGGCATCCTAGGGTATGCGCTACTAGCAATACGGTTTAACGCAAACCCGTACTCCGTCACACTCTCGTTCTTTCTTTTCATCCTTGACCTGAACTCCACTCTACGAAGGTTCTCTTTCTCAGCGGGATCAAAACGACGTTCAAGGGCCGACCTGATAGCGTCATAGTCCTCTATTCTCTCTAGTGCAAGCTCACCTAACACCTGTTGTGCTGGACCCCGGAGTGACATAGCTAGATTCACTCCTTTCTCGCTATAGTCCCAACCATTCCATCTTGCACAAGTCTCGAAATGGCAAAGCCAGTCTTTCAAGTCTCCTTTTGTGCCAGTGAATATCTCGGGCACCCTCTCTCTCCTAGACGAGTTTCCACTGTCATTCAGAAAGGATCTATTTCTCGTAATGTTCCTGTTCGTCATGCTTCTTTGTGAGCAATGACAACCGTGACTGCATGAGCTTTCCTCGCTACTGCTATCTGACTCACTGTAAACCGAGTGCCTGCTGCTCTTCGCCGACCTTCTAGGTTTACTCCTTCTTCTACCATCCTGACTTTTAGAACTACTTGACACCAACCAGCTTGGAACAAGAAGCCTAAGGAATCCTAAGACTGCACCCATCTTGTAGACTGAACCTCACTATCTGTGTAGTGAAAACGTTGCCTGTTCAAATGCGTTTCCCACACAGACAGACTACAACACGAATCGCTAAACCAAACTAGAACCAACTTCAAACTCGGAATGTTTCCACTACTAAAAATCTCACGACTGGTACTAATGAAAACGCTCCCTGCCAGCACCGGTACCACGCAAACGGAAAAGATGTGTCGACAGCGACACAGCTAGTCTGCCGCTGGCACAGCACATAGTCTTAAACTCACAGCGCTAACTACCTTCCTCCAACGAAGTATCTTGGTCAAACTATCTAATCAAACAACAATTCTAATCAAATGACAATCCTGGTCACGGCACCAATTTTTGTAACCGGACTCAGTGACTGGGTGTAGGCGACTTAAATAGTTTATCAGATAGACAAAAACTGCCCATCTAATACAGTACTGAAGTGCCTACAGAGTTTAAGTCCGCATTCCTTTTGTGGTCTAGGGAAGGACTGGAGATTGCAGTGGAGAGTAAATAAATCTACTCTGGTCTCGCATGCGCACAACTGAAATCCGTGTTTACTTGCCTCGCGTTGTGTTCAAAAAGCCAAAGTTGCTTGCGCAATGGACTGACCACAGTATCCAGAAAAACCCTATTTTGACTGGATTTGGTGTTTGTTGTTATCGTTCCTACCAGGCTGAGCTGCTAACGTGCGCTCGCACGATCAGTCACACCGTCACACATGCACGGACGCGGTACACACACACACAAACTTCTCGCACGTACACACGCACAGTCTCAGTCTCACTCTAGCCGAGCATCATAAGATAGAAGTAAGGTTCCAAGATTTATTTATACCAGAAAAGCATTCATGATGAAACAAACAACGTGATCAAAATTAGTCAAACCAGTGCAAGTCCTAATAACCTTAAACACCTATAGGCATAGTAACTATACCTACGAACACTACACCTGGCAGACCTATCTCCTATGACTAACACCTGTAACGTTGAATACGATTCCTAGCGAACATAACTCTTAGGCCTAACACCTATATGCACTTACCTATAAAACCTACGCGCAATCCTACCACAGCCTAAGCCCTATTTAGGTGAATTAGAACTGAACTAAAACGCTACTGACCTATGGGGTAGGGCCGGGGTGGTTGAGGAGATCATTGTTCACAATCGCCTCGTGGGGTAGGGTCGGGGTGGTTGAGGAGATCATTGTTCACAATCGCCTCGTGGGGTAGGGCCGGGGTGTTGAGGAGATCATTGTTCACAATCGCCTCGTGGGGTAGGGTCGGGGTGTTGAGGAGATCATTGTTCACAGTCGCCTCGTGGGTTAGGGCCGGGAAATGTAGGAGATCATTGTTCACAATCGCCTCGTGGGTTAGGGCCGGGGTGTTGAGGAGATCATTGTTCACAATCGCCTCGTGGGTTAGGGCCGGGGTGTTGAGGAGATCATTGTTCACAATCGCCTCGTGGGGTAGGGCTGGGAAATGTAGGAGATCATTGTTCACAATCGCCTACGGGGGAAGAGGGAGGGGTGGTGAGCATTGTTCACACTCACCCCGAGACTATGCTATGCTATTTTTAAAGGATACGGACTTCCAGCTCTCGCTGATTTCGTCCAGGGGGGGGGGGGGGGTGGGCCGGGGGTTGAGGGGGGGGGGGGAGTTATGTTCTGACTGGTTGTCGCTGATGTCCACGCATCGCTTTTGATCTACCTCTCGTCATGTCTGTAGTTTGGTTAGATGTATCGGATTAGTGGGTGCTTATTAAGCAGGTGTATTGTGTATTTGGTGGTGGTGGACCATGTTTTAGGGTCGGGGTTTAGTAGGCCTTCTACGGTGAGAGGTGCGTTGAGTTTATCTGCTACTAGGGTTCTGGTTTGGGCTATGCTCGGGCAGTCTAGCAGTATGTGTTCCGTCGTGAGTAGGTGGCCGCATGTGCACATTATTGGGTTGGGGTGGACTAGGTATCTCTCGCCCCCTAATCGGATCCTTGTTAGTCGTGACTGGTCTCTCCTCTTACCTATTAGGAGGGTGGGTGTATTGTTCAGTACCCTCGTGAGATTTTTGCGTCTTCCTTTTTTGTTCTGGTGGAATTCTTTTTCCCATAGTTTTTGGAAGGCGGGCCGGAGAGCATTTGACCGTTCATTTGCTGAAAGTGGTAGGTTGAAGAAGGTCGATTCTTGGTCGAGGCCTTTCTTCGCTACCCTGTCTGCTCGTTCGTTGCCTGGGATTCCCACATGGGAGGGGACCCACATAAATTTGACTGTTTGGCCGCGTTCTGAGAGTTCGGCTGCTCTTAGTCTGACCAGGTATGTTAGATCTTCTCTGAACGAGTCTAGGTTCTGAATCGCTTGTATTGCCGATAAGGAGTCCGTCACTATGAGTAAGTGTTTAGCTTCCTGAAGGTCGGCTCTTATTACTTTGATGGCTCCCAGGATGGCCGTGAGTTCTGCTGTGAAAACTGATGTGTGGTCCGGTAATTTTATAGCCCGATCCGATTTGTTGGGGACGTGGATACCTAGTCCGGTTGCGTGGCTGGTTGGGTCATGGGACCCGTCTGTGTAGATGATTGTGTAGTTTTTGTATGTAGTAGTTCTTTTAATATCGAACTCCGTCTTCATTTTGGGCCCGTCTGTTGCTTTCTGATATTTTGTGAGGTCCAGGTCTACCTCTATTTGTGGGAGTTTCCATGGAGGCGTTGTTATTTGTGGATTTGGCGTTCTATTTGGTAATTTGAGGTTTATCACGTCTTCTAACTTTTGGACTTCGGTTTTTATTTGTGGTGTTTGGGTGGGTTGATTTATGGGCTTGTGGTTGGAGGTGAGCGTGAGCTTGGCCGGGTGGTCTTCCGGCATGCATATCGTTTTGTAGTAATGGTTAGCTGTCCTTTCCTTTATTATTAGTGTTATGGGCTTTTGACCACATTCTGCCAGCACAAGCAGGTTGGGGGTGTGTCTGGGGACCCCCATGACCACCTTCAGGGCGTCTGCTTGTACTGACATCAATTTTTTGGTTTGGGTTTTGTTTAGGTTGGTAAGGAGTGGGGCTGCGTAGAGTAGCCTGGACATTACAAAGGCGTTGTAGAGGTTTAGGAGTGACTTGGGGTCGGTGCCCCAGTCTGCTCCGCTGACTTTGCGCATTAGGTTTATTCCTTTCCTGGCCGACTGGCATATTTGGTCTATGTAGGGTGTCCAGTTGTTGCTGGTTGTAAATATCACTCCTAAGAACTTGATTCTTTGGCAGTATTCTAGGTCTATCTTACCAATTTGTAATTTGGGGGTGGGGGCTCTTATTTGGTATTTGTAGCTGCGGTTTGTTCTGAAGATGATTGCTTGGGTTTTATGGGGGGAAATTTTTAGGCCTGCTCTTACTAGCCAATTTTCTATTCTTGTCAGATCTTGTTGGAATTCTTGGAATCCTACTAGTTCCCAGTTGAAATTTCTTTGTCTACTCTTAATTTTCCCTATTAGTGAGGTGTCGTCTGCGAATTGCATTATTTTGTTGTGCCTGACAACGTGTTGTAGGCCTGTGAGTAGGAGTGTGAATAGGAGGGGGCTGAGCACCGATCCTTGTGGTACTCCGTTTTCTAGGGTGTGCTCCCTTGATAACGCATTGCCTATTTTAACTGTTATTCGCCGGTCGGCCAGGAAGGATTTCACCAGGTTGTACATTTTGTTGGATATTCCTAGGTCGCCCAATCTACTAAGTAGTTTACCGTGCCAAACCATGTCGTAAGCTTTTTCTATATCTAAGAAAATTCCTATGAGTTCTGTTCCTCTCTCTTTGTGGGTATTTAGGATTTCTTGTTGTAGGGTGGTTAGGTGATCGAGTGTGCTGCGCTTTTTCCTGAATCCGCTTTGCTGGGGTGGTAGGATATGGTGTTTGTCGCAGTAGGACATGAGTCGGTATTTGAGTATTTTTTCCAACGTTTTACCCAGTTGAGATGTTAGTGCGATGGGCCTATAGCTATCTGGTTGGTGTGTTGGTTTTCCTGGTTTGGGGAGGGGGAAGACTACTGCTTTCTTCCATTGTGTGGGGAATATCCCTTTGGAGTAGATGGCGTTAAAGAGGGCGGTTATGGCTTTTTTCATGGAGGGGTGGCTTCTTTGGATCATTTCGTATGTAATTAAATCTATGCCGGGGGCTTTGCCCTTTCCGGTGGTTCGTAGGGCTTGGTTTAATTCTAGGAGAGTTATTTCGTTATCTAGCTCGTAGTTGTTTTTCTGTGTTGGTTGTTCGAAACATGTGCTTAGGTGGGGTTTGAGGTCCCGGAATTCCGGGGTTAGGTTGTCATTTGAGCTGGCTTGGCTAAATGTGTGGGCTAGCAGGTCTGCTTTGTCCTGATCGGTGGCGTATACCCTGTTTTCTATTTTTAACGATGGCATGCTGGTTCTTGGGCCGTTGTTGATGGCTTTGATTTTATCCCAGCTTTCGTTAATCCTAGTTTTGGTGTTGATTGATTCTGTGAAGGCATGCCAGTCTTCTTTTTTGGCTTCTTTTACCATTCGGTCTGCTATGGCTTTGGCACGTTTGTATTCTATTCTATTTTCGGGCGTTTTGTGTTTTTTCCAGATTTGGAGCTTCCTTTTCCTATTTTTTACTTCTCGATCGCAGGCCTTATTCCACCAGGATTTACCTGGTCTCCCATTATCCGATCCGGTGGGGGTGCACTCCTTGATTGATCTGATAATGTGGTCTGTGATGTGGGCCGTTTTATCTTCTATGTTGTGTTTATCGTCCCAGTTTGAGGTGAACCTGGTTAGTTCGTGGTACTTTTCCCAGTCTGCTCGTGAGGTGTTGATTTTTTGTGGGGCCCCGGGGTGTTGTGTTGGCGGGGGTTCGTCTCTATCATTGATAGTTATCAGGGTGGGGAAGTGGTCGCTCCCTAGGTTATCGTTGTTCACTTGCCACTGTGCCTTAATGGCGATGGTGTTGGTGGCTACTGCTATGTCGAGTGTGTTCATGGTATCTGCGTTACCTTGGGCGAACATATGGGTGGGTTCCCCCGTATTTAGTATACATCTTTGGGTTTCATTTATGGCTTGTTCTAGCTTTTTACCCGCTGTATCTGCTGTTGTTTGGTTTTCGTCCCATTGGGGGCTTTTGGCGTTAAAGTCTCCGACCACTATGTCCCCTGCTAGTAGCAGTTCTCTGAGGTCTTCTATTGGTATTTGGCTATAAGCTCTCTCGTTGGGGATGTAGACATTTACTATTTTTAGTTTGCGGTTGGTTGATGTGGTTATTTCTCCTATTATGGCCTCTATTTGTGGGTTTAGGGTGTGGGTAATTTCTGTGATTGCTAGATCTGTTTTGGTGTAGATGGCTACGCCTCCTCCTTTTTTGTCTGCCCTATTTTTATAAATAGGTGGGTATTTATACCCCTTTATTTGGGGGGGGGGGGGGTTTATCCCGGAAACCCGTCTCCTGGAGGGCGAGGATTTCCGGAGGGTTGGGGGTTAACCAGTTTCTGAGCTCGTCTAGTTTGGAGTAGAGGAACCTGCAGTTCCATTGAAGGATGTGTAGGCCTGCCATCTTCCTAGAATTGGATGTTTTGAAGTAGACCGGTGAGCAGTGGTACGAATTGCTCTAATGCTTTCGTATTACCGCTTCTTCGCATAGATGCTGTGACTGTGTTACCCCAAGCGACCAAGGAGATAACATACTGGTAGAAGAACTGCTGCCCCAGATCGGCCGGTGTTTCGCCGCTTTCTTTTGTCCGATAATGTGGGGATAGGCTTGTCCATTCGATGGGTGTGGGGGCGGCAGTTGGAGCCTCTATGCGCGCCTGGTCCTCGGCCGGTCCGGGTGCCCTTCCTCCCTCCCTGGCCGGAGGGGAGTGTCCTCTTTGTGGAACCTTGTTCCGTTGGCTGTTTGTGTTGTTCGGGTTGTTCTGGGGTGTGTGTTGGTGACGGTCTGCTCTCTGACTAGCGACTAAGTGTGTGTCGCTGTGTGGGGCGTTTGTAGTCGGATGATTGTCGGGGGGTGGGTGGAGTGTGGGTTCGTCTCGGACCCTGACTCGCTCTTCCCTTTGGTGGGTCTCTTGGATGACTGGTTCTGCTTGACTATTGTTTAGTGGTCTGGCGTGTCTTCCTTCTTCGCCGTGGTTTTGAGTCCTGGGGGCCTGAGGCCAGCTTTCGTTGAGTGCCTGGGCGTAGGTTTTTAACCCCAGGCTGGCGACTCGGGTCGCTTTGTTGTGTGCTTTCTGTAGTTTGCACCCTCCGTATGTCGCGCTATGACCTTTGTCGCCGCAGTTTGCGCAGGTAAACTTTCTACGTTCCGTTATGGGGCACTCCGCGGTTCGGTGTTTATCCCCGCATTTGGCGCATTTGGTGTCCCTTTTGCATGCCTTTGTAGGGTGCCCATATCTCTGGCAGTTTCGGCACATCAGTGCCTTTCCTTTGTACCTGTCAATGTGTATTATTTCGCCACCTAGTTTGATGGTTTTCGGGAGGGCCTCTCCTGGGAATTGCACCAGGATGGCTTGGCTGGCCTGCCCTTCTCTGTTGGTCAGGCGCTTTAGGATTCTGGCTTGGGGGTGAGTTTTCCGGATTTCCGTCTCGATATATGGGATTTCGTCCTCGAGGGGAATTGGTTTAATGACCCCCAAGGCTTTAGTTGGTGGGCTGTCGGTTTTATGGTGGTTTGGTATCGAGCAGCTCACTTTGACTGGACCGATCAGGATTTTGGTTATGGCGCTTTCTTGTATGTCTCGCGTTGCGCATGCCATTATAATTCTCTTGCCGTGGAAAATTCGGCGGGTATCGATCGGTGGCCCAAATGTGTCTGATAACACCTCGTTCAGCTTCCGGATGCCCATGTTGTAGAGTTCTGGTGCGTTGTCTTGAGGTGTGATTAGGATAGGAAATGCAAAGAATTTCTTTACTCGGTTCGGTGGGAATCGCTTCTGTTGTCGGCGGGGTTTCACTTCCGTGAACGCTTGCTCGTCCTCTACCTCAGAGTCGGAGTCCTTACCCTCATTGTCATCTTCATTGGTATTTTCGTTTCCGTTTTCGTTGGTGTTTTCATTTTCTTTTGGTGGGGTTTCTTCCCTTTCCACATGGTTGCTGTTGTTCTCTTCAGTGCGCGCTCTAGCTGCGGCTGAGCGGGTCAGCGGCTTTTCCCCCTGACTGTTGGATTCTTTGTCTGGGCGAGGCTGGCCGGTTGTTTCTTTGTTTGCTTTTTTGGCGCCATTTTGGCTTTGTCCCGCGTGGTCATCCGCTGCCATCTTGGATTTCAAATTTGAATCTGGCCGAGGCTGCACTCGGGCCAGTTCTTGAGCGTGATCGTAGGTCTATATGTAAGCTCAAGATCAGTTTTAAGCGTAAGCTAAACGGTTAACGTTTACTAGGCGTATGTATAAGCTAAGCGTAATTATAATCTAAGCATAAGTATAAGCTAGGCGTAAGTATGACCTAAGCGTATATATGGGCTAAGCTAACGTATGCTTTTTCGAGTACTGTATGCTTGGGACCAGGCCCGAGCGTATGCGCTGTTTTCTAACCAGCGGTATCTCTTCTTCTGTGGGGTGGTTTACCCCTTTAGTCAACTAAAGTTTTGTTAAGAAACTAACGAGAAATGGGCCCTCACTGGGACCTACCTTCGTTCGAACCTTTCGCAGTTTTACTTGCTTGGCATCCTCTGTGATGGGGTGAGGCACCTTTTTTTGTGGCCCGCCTGTTTGAATCTAATCTAAGTTTTGGGCCGAGGCCAGAGACCACCACCCTAACGGGCTAAGGATCCCTGTAGCCTCCTCGCTATTCTACCACTTCCTATCTATCCTTGGGAAGAGAACACTGCCTATTCTAGTAAAGAAGCTTGGTGGTCGGGGCTGCTAACAGCTCTGCCACCAGTCAACTCTATGCTACACTGTACACTGTTCGATTCGCTTCACTGCACTCTGGAGCTTGGTCCACTGGTCTGCTCTGTTCGGCTGCGCTGAGCGGAATGACTGCCCCCGAGACTATGCTATGCTATTTTAGAAAGGGATCGGGACTTCCAGCTTTCGCCGATTTCGTCCAGGGGGGGTGGGGCGGGGGATGGGGGGGAGGGGGTTTATTTTGACTATTGCTGATCATCGTACGCGCATCGCTTTACTGAGAATCGGCCGCTTTATATAGGCTCCCAGCCTCTGGGTCCAGAAACTACGTCACAGCTTCGCGCGTGTAGTCTGCTACACACCAACTAGCTAAGTCAGCAAAATTCTCGCTCACAGTGCGCCAAGCGTGCACTAAACCACTGAACTCTGACTCACTGGTAGTAACTAGTGATAGCGTTAGCAGAGGGCTCCTCTGCTACAATTAGCTAATAATCAAATCACTCATAATCCTGTACACCCAAATTATTTACTCACCCTACTGAGGTCCCACTGGGGTATCTTACTTATGTGCAAATAGACACTATGTGTGGTAAAACAAAAACAAAACATGATGCACATGAACACAAATATTTTAACAGGATTAATGATCAACCAAATTAGCACATGACCAATTTTACAATGAAAAAAAAAACTGTGTTGTTTTACTGAATACAATATGACAATCTTGATTAGCTAATAATCAAATCACTCATAATCCTGTACACCCAAATTATTTACTCACCCTACTGAGGTCCCACTGGGGTATCTTACTTATGTGCAAATAGACACTATGTGTGGTAAAACAAAAACAAAACATGATGCACATGAACACAAATATTTTAACAGGATTAATGATCAACCAAATGAGCACATGACCAATTTTACAATGAAAAAAAAAAACTGTGTTGTTTTACTGAATACAATATGACAATCTTGATTAGCTAATAATCAAATCACTCATAATCATTTACACCCAAATTATTTACTCACCCTACTGAGGTCCCACTGGGGTATCTTACTTATGTGCAAATAGACACTATGTGTGGTAAAACAAAAACAAAACATGATGCACATGAACACAAATAATTATTTAACAGGATTAATGATCAACCAAATGAGCACATGACCAATTTTACAATGAAAAAAAAAACTGTGTTGTTTTACTGAATACAATATGACAATCTTGATTAGCTAATAATCAAATCACTCATAATCCTGTACACCCAAATTATTTACTCACCCTACTGAGGTCCCACTGGGGTATCTTACTTATGTGCAAATAGACACTATGTGTGGTAAAACAAAAACAAAACATGATGCACATGAACACAAATATTTAACAGGACTAATGATCAACCAAATGAGCACATGACCAATTTTACAATGAAAAAAAAAAACTGTGTTGTTTTACTGAATACAATATGACAATCTTGATTAGCTAATAATCAAATCACTCATAATCCTGTACACCCAAATTATTTACTCACCCTACTGAGGTCCCACTGGGGTATCTTACTTATGTGCAAATAGACACTATGTGTGGTAAAACAAAAACAAAACATGATGCACATGAACACAAATATTTAACAGGACTAATGATCAACCAAATGAGCACATGACCAATTTTACAATGAAAAAAAAAAACTGTGTTGTTTTACTGAATACAATATGACAATCTTGATTAGCTAATAATCAAATCACTCATAATCCTGTACACCCAAATTATTTACTCACCCTACTGAGGTCCCACTGGGGTATCTTACTTATGTGCAAATAGACACTATGTGTGGTAAAACAAAAACAAAACATGATGCACATGAACACAAATAACAGGATTAATGATCAACCAAATGAGCACATGACCAATTTTACAATGAAAAAAAAAAACTGTGTTGTTTTACTGAATACAATATGACAATCTTGATTAGCTAATAATCAAATCACTCATAATCCTGTACACCCAAATTATTTACTCACCCTACTGAGGTCCCACTGGGGTATCTTACTTATGTGCAAATAGACACTATGTGTGGTAAAACAAAAACAAAACATGATGCACATGAACACAAATTTAATGATCAACCAAATGAGCACATGACCAATTTTACAATGAAAAAAAAAAAACTGTGTTGTTTTACTGAATACAATATGACAATCTTGATTAGCTAATAATCAAATCACTCATAATCCTGTACACCCAAATTATTTACTCACCCTACTGAGGTCCCACTGGGGTATCTTACTTATGTGCAAATAGACACTATGTGTGGTAAAACAAAAACAAAACATGATGCACATGAACACAAATAACAGGATTAATGATCAACCAAATGAGCACATGACCAATTTTACAATGAAAAAAAAAACTGTGTTGTTTTACTGAATACAATATGACAATCTTGATTAGCTAATAATCAAATCACTCATAATCCTGTACACCCAAATTATTTACTCACCCTACTGAGGTCCCACTGGGGTATCTTACTTATGTGCAAATAGACACTATGTGTGGTAAAACAAAAACAAAACATGATGCACATGAACACAAATATTTAACAGGATTAATGATCAACCAAATGAGCACATGACCAATTTTACAATGAAAAAAAAAACTGTGTTGTTTTACTGAATACAATATGACAATCTTCATTAGCTAATACTCAAATCACTCATAATCCTGTACACCCAAATTATTTACTCACCCTACTGAGGTCCCACTGGGGTATCTTACTTATGTGCAAATAGACACTATGTATGGTAAAACAAAACATGATGCACATGAACACAAATATTTAACCCATATCATACTGAGGCTAAAAGCTTCAAGTTTGTACACTGCCGTATGCAAGCTACATTATAGTACTTACAGATAAAGATATAGACCAATGGCTTTAGTTCAAGGGTGGCGCCAGAATAGCTTGGCGCCTAGAGGCGCCAAGCTATTCTGGCACCACCCTTGAACTATTTTAGTCAAACTCATTTCACACACTGGTGTATTCCGATGGATAAGGGTTAACAGGATTAATGATCAACCAAATGATACCTTGCTGTCCATTTTTTCGTAACTACCAGCATTCATCAGGTGCTGCAATTTTGCTCGAACTTGCAGTGTCCCAAAAACATGTACACAACTTTAATATATATATATATAACGGTAAAGTTTTCGGGAACGTTGGATTTGGGAAGCTTAACATCTACTCGTATATATATACAAATTATTTTTCTCACATTTCAAGTCATATTTGGCATCAGCATGTGTCTTTTGGTGAAATTGCAAAATACCAGATTTCTGCATGAAGTGGAAAGGCATGTTCCCAAACAGCTGTTGTGGGCATATGTTCCCGAAAACAACAATTTATGTGTATATATATATATATATATATATATATATATATATATATATATATATATATATATATATATATATATATATATATATATATATATATATATATATATATATATATATATATATATATATATATATATATATATATATATATATATATATATGACTGAAACAGAAATAATGTGTATAGAATACTCTACATTGCACAAAAGAGACACATCTTGGCCAAATCACTTTGGCTACAAGCCTTAGAGATCGCGCAATCTACACCCACACAATAACCCATTCACTGCCAGAATACAGCAAAGCACAACCATGTGCATGGATCCTCATCAGCCCCCACTGTCGTCAAACTCATAAAGATTCAAGCTGATAGCTGCGTCTATGTATGTGCCTGTGCCAGATGATGTACGTCATCCGGCAGTGTTCAAATACAAATTAGACAGGTCTTGTTACGTCTATGTATGTGCCTGTGACAGATGATGTACGTCATCCGGCAGTGTTCAAATGCAAATTAGACAGGTCTTGTTACGTCTATGTATGTGCCTGTGACAGATGATGTACGTCATCCGGCAGTGTTCAAATACAAATTAGACAGGTCTTGTTACGTCTATGTATGTGCCTGTGACAGATGATGTACGTCATCCGGCAGTGTTCAAATACAAATTAGACAGGTCTTGTTACGTCTATGTATGTGCCTGTGCCAGATGATGTACGTCATGCGGCAGTGTTCAAATACAAATTAGACAGGTCTTGTTACGTCTATGTATGTGCCTGTGACAGATGATGTACGTCATCCGGCAGTGTTCAAATACAAATTAGACAGAGAAGTACCCAACGGAGAAAGAAACACGCTTAGAAAAGACGGGTACAACACAATTTATTAATATTTCGGGTAAATACCCTTTGTCAAAATAGACAAACAAACAAACAGAGAGATTAGCCGCTACTTATCTTCATTGGCAGAAGGAATGTGGCATCTCTAGACAGGTCTTGTTACGTCTATGTATGTGCCTGTGACAGATGATGTACGTCATCCGGCAGTGTTCAAATACAAATTAGACAGAGAAGTACCCAACGGAGAAAGAAACACGCTTAGAAAAGACGGGTACAACACAATTTATTAATATTTCGGGTAAATACCCTTTGTCAAAATAGACAAACAAACAAACAGAGAGATTAGCCGCTACTTATCTTCATTGGCAGAAGGAATGTGGCAACTCTAGACAGGTCTTGTTACGTCTATGTATGTGCCTGTGACAGATGATGTACGTCATCCGGCAGTGTTCAAATACAAATTAGACAGGTCTTGTTACGCCATACGACTCCCAATCAATGAGAGCGAAGTCACGGTGGATAAACAGTTCCTATCACGAGCATTGACAACACTCCAAACATCTCCACAAGGCATAGATCCTCATGAGCGCTCCAGGCTCATGCAAATGTTTGCCTCTTGGCGATGTCTAGAGTGTTGTCTGTGTTCGGGAGAAGCTAGTTATCCTCCTTGACTTAGCTCTCGTTTGTCTTTTTGGGGAGTTGTTTTGCACTGTTAGCAGAGGGCTCCGTCCGGTTACAGCACACGAAACCACATTATTTTGAAGCATAAAGTGGTGACAACCCAGTAAGCAAAAAGGTCTTTGGGCCGACATCGCCCGCTGTTGACCTGCAGACAGCTGTACATGTACACAGCTGTGTGAGGTCCAACAGCAGCCAACATCGGCCAGTGACTTTTTATACTCGCTGTCTTGCAGACCTGTGACTTGTAGCTGGTTTTAAAGCTAGCATACCTTGTATGATACGTGTGGTGTGAACTTACAAAACTAAAGAAACACAAATCGCCTGCTTGCAAGCAAAGTTTAGACTTGCAATATTTGACGGGGGAAAAAAAGAAGAAGAAAAGTCAAGCCAAATATTGATAATCTTTCAAGGTGCAAAACCAATATGGCACTACTCTTGCACTATCGGGGCCAGTTCATCTCTTACAGCTAGCACCCCGTCTCCATACAAATTTACAACTCAGTATTATGCTTAAGTGAGTTAATCAAGGATCACACACATACAGATTAGTGATCACTTCATGCACTGTTAATGTACCACACACATACACAGATTAGTGATCACTTCATGCACTGTTAATGTACCACACACATACAGATTAGTGATCACTTCATGCACTGTTAATGTACCACACACATACACAGATTAGTGATCACTTCATGCACTGTTAATGTACCACACACATACACAGATTAGTGATCACTTCATGCACTGTTAATGTACCACACACATACACAGATTAGTGATCACTTCATGCACTGTTAATGTACCACACACATACAGATTAGTGATCACTTCATGCACTGTTAATGTACCACACACATACACAGATTAGTGATCACTTCATGCACTGTTAATGTACCACACACATACACAGATTAGTGATCACTTCATGCACTGTTAGCCCACTGCATCCTGAGGCGGATTTTGTAACATCTGCTTCTTGTCCTATGAAGGCTACGTTATAGACTAGGAGATAGATCAACTGTTTTAGTTCAAGGGTGGTGCCAGAATAGCTTGGCGCTTCAGGCTGATTTTGTAACGTCTGCTTATTGTCCTATTAAGGCTACATTGTAGACTAGGAGATAGATCAACTGTTTTAGTTCAAGGGTGGTGCCAATATAGATTGGCGCCTCAGGCGCCAAGCTATTCTGGCACCACCCTTGAACTATCAGTCAAATTTATTTCAAGCAATGGGTGCCTCAGAATGATAAGGGTTAATGTGCCAAAAACACAATTTTGATTTGTTGAAGAGATTGTGCAGTATAATATCTTGGCATTTCTATACAGCAAAAATAAAAGACGTCAAGTTTGTAAAAAAATTCTGAAAGTATATATCAGATGGAGAATGTAAATACAATGCTTTATTTACAATTCCCCCCTCCCCCCCCCCCCCCCACCCCATTGTGCATGCAGCCATCAATCTTGTACATACAGTACCAGTGGCTGCATATACATGTACAAGGGGGCTAACATAAAAGAATGCTTTTTAAAGAAAAGTTGTTCAAAACCTCAATATCAGTTAAAGGAGATGTAGACGTTTGTAAAGTGTGTTTAAAGAGTCAAAACAAGTAAAATGGAAGCTCAGTCTGCGAGTGCCTGCCCATTCCATTCAAAACACAGATCACAATGTGGCCCTGTGTTGTGCAGGGGCTTATAGGTACCTATGGATACTACTACCCTATTGACCCTAAGAGTGAAGGAGGATTTACAGGTTGCATCTACCTGCATTGTACTAGCAAGGTGCCAATGTAATACTGGGATTATCCAGATACTCGCTGAGAAGTTGTGATCCTGTTCATTTCTCACTCTAACACATTACTAAACCAATTTAGATCAGACGCACTACAGCAGTTGATGGATCGCCCATAATTCAAGGGTAGTGCCAGATAAGATTGGTGCCCAAAGGCGCCAAACTAAGCTGGCACTACGTTGAATTATCATGGTCGATCCATCTCCTGCAACTGGTATATAGTCATCAAGTGACGCCTCCCAAATTTGTGAAATGCAGATGTGTGGTGAAATGCGTTAATGACACTAAGATCAAAATCCCAGATCTGGGAGTTGCCCTCGGCCGATTGCATACCACCTGAGACAGATCAACCAGAACAGTTCAAGGGGCCAGTGGCAGGGTCTTGCAATGGCAGGGGCTCATTGCAGTGGCAGGGGCTCATTGCAGTGGCAGGGGCTCATTGCAGTGGCAGGGGCTCATTGCATTGGCAGGGACTTGCAGTGACAGGGTCTAGCAGTGGCAGGGTCTTGCAGTGGAGGGGTGACAGCGTATAGCAGTGGCAGGGTCTAGCAGTGGCAGGGTCTTGCAGTGACAGGGTCTTGCAGTGGCAGGGTCTTGCAGTGACAAGGTCTTGCAGTGGCAGGGTGACAGGGTCTAGCAGTGGCAGGGTCTTGCAATGGCAGGGGCTTGCAGCGGCAGGGTCTTGCAGTGGCAGGGCCTTGCAGTGGCAGGATATTGCAGTGGCAGGGTCTTGCAGTGGCAGGGTGACAGGGTATAGCAGTGGCAGGGTCTAGCAGTGGCAGGGTCTTGCAGTGACAGCGTCTTGCAGTGACAGCGTCTTGCAGTGGCAGGGTCTTGCAGTGACAGGGACTTGCAGTGGCAGGGTGACAGGGTCTAGCAGTGGCAGGGTCTTGCAATCGCAGGGGCTTGCAGTGGCAGGGTCTTGCAGTGGCAGAGTCTTGCAGGATCTTGCAGTGGCAGGGTCTTGCAGTGGCAGGGTGACAGGGTATAGCAGTGGCAGGGTCTAGCAGTGGCAGGGTCTTGCAGTGACAGGGTCTTGCAGTGACAGGGTCTTGCAGTGGCAGGGTGACAGGGTCTAGCAGTGGCAGGGTCTAGCAGTGGCAGGGTCTTGCAGTAACAGGGTCTTGCAGTGACAGGGTTTTGCAGTGGCAGGGTGACAGGGTCTAGCAGTGGCAGGGTCTTGCAATGGCAGGGGCTTGCAGTGGCAGGGTCTTGCAGTGACAGGATCTAGCAGTGACAGGGCCTTGCAGTGGCAGGGTCTTGCAGTGACAGGGTCTAGCAGTGGCAGGGTCTTGCAGTGGTAGGGTCTAGCAATGGAAGGGTCTTGCAGACGAGGTATAACGGGCTAAGAACCCTCTTCCAGGGTCTGCGCCACAAGTCATTCGTTGGAGTAGAAGCCGGACTCTTGAGTGGTGAAGTCTGGGATGGCCCTGAGTGATTTCATGACTTCAGAAGGCTTGCCAAATTTTTCGTCAAACCAGTTGGGGTAGCCACGCTCGAAGGCCTTGGCCTCCTGGATGGCGGATAACCAGGCGTTCCCCTCTGGCAGCTGGGAAATGTTACACTGTAGCGGCAGCACCTAGAAAACGAAGTGAAAACTTATTAACCCATTCAGCCCTGACACTGCAACATTTATACGGATTATCCTTGAGGTGCCAGGCGCCCACGCACTAGCACCACCCTTGAACTATATCATGCTCCATCTACTTTCTGAAGTGTTATTTAGTCTTCTCTGCTGACAACTCCCACATTCAGAAATTGTGTCCTCGTGTTAAGACAGATTTTAGATGAGGCCAGGTTTAATAATCGATACAACACACATACAAAGGGAACACCATAGGACCAACCCCCAAAATTAATTTTCCTTTAAAATGTATTTTTTTGAAAAGTACTTACCGATAATATTACTGCCCGGAAGCTTCGCTTTGCATGTCAATTTTAGCCCCAAAAAACTTACTGTGATGCCCTCTAAGGGAGGCAACCTCTGGTGTGCCATTACCAGGGCACTCCCGAGTAGCCTCCCGTACTACCGTATCCGGTGGCGCACTCACCCTTATTCGCCAGTATTTTTAGCCGTAGCTCTAAGCGGCAAGCGGGGTAGGAGGGAGGGACCTCCAACTAATATCATCGGTAAGTATTTTTCGAAAAAATACATTTTAAAGAAAAATGGATTTTTTTTTTCCTCAAAATCATTACCGATGATATTACTGCCTGGAATAACGAATAGAAGGCGGGTGCCGCACTTAGAAACCCCTCCCATCGCCCGTGCAACCGCACCATCGAGACCTCTCCCTATGCGCCCACTCCCGACAATTTTAGCTAGGCGAACCTATGGCGCCTCGGCGCCGGGAGGGAATGTTGCGCAGCCGAGATGTCTCCCACAAGGCCATGGTTGTTGCGCTGGCCAGATAAGTCTCGTAGGTAGAAGCGGGAGAACGTCGTCTCAGCCCGCCAACCCATGGCTGCCACAATATCCTTCATGGCACAGTTTCGGGTTAAGGCGAGGCTTGTCGCTACTGCACGGACTTCATGAGCCCGGATCCGCATTGCTTTAGCTTGCTCTGGCCGAGCTCCTTGTAAGCTGACCCAATTACCCAGCGTAGCCAGGATGAGATGTCTTTTGCCGAAATGTCCCTTCTGCCTGGATGCCAAAGGCAGGAAAAGACGTGAGCGTCCTTGTCTCAAAAGCTTGGTCCTGCGCAGGTATACTTTAAGCGCCCTGACCGGGTCCTGTAGCTGGTCTTCCCTTGATGACCCGTAGCCTTGAGAGGTCGAATGACAATGACTTGTGGCGCAGACCCTGGAAGAGGGTTCTTAGCCCGTTATACCTCGTCTGCCCGGAGCCAAGGGCAGGAACGGCGCAAGCATCCTAGTCGTAGCGGCTTAGATCTGTGTAGGCACACTAAAGGGCCCTGAAGGTCATGTGGCCGTAATCCCGTGCCTGATTCGTCGTCCTGAGGGTCAGACGAAGACGACTTTTGGAGCTGTCGCCGGAGAGCGGTTCCTTGCCAAGAAGGCAGTGTCCGTAAGCAGCTGTGAAGCTCCATAGGTCCTCCATTGACGACATGACGGACGTACCGAAGGCATGTAACTCACTGAACGGAGCTGTGGCAAGCAACCAGAAGCAGATCTCCTGGTAATGTCTTCCAAGCACTAATGGAAGAAGCTCGAGCCTCTTGTAGAGCCTGGCGAGCACCCAGGGGGTCCCAGCGCGGGCCCAACTAAATGAGACCTGCCGCTGCAGATCCAACGGACATCCGATCTGCCAAGTCGTAGCACACTCCCAGGCATGACCGTCCCAGGCTTCAGTAGAGTCTGCCCCCACCCGGTAACCCGGGAGGGGACGGCGCTCAGTTCCGGCAGAAGAACCGTCCCACGAAGAACGTGGCCAACTGAGTTGGTAAGGTCCGTGGGGAAACCGCTCCGAGGCGCACCGAGCCTGGAGAATGCCCACTTACCTTCGTAGACATAACGAGAGGCTCTCTTCGAGGCTGCAGAACTCGCTTCCCCCATAGCCCCCGCAAAGCCTCTAGCAGAGAGGGATTGCCAGACAACCACGCGTATGACCTGAGAATTTCGATTCTCGATGGCGATCAGGGTAGCTGGAAGATATCTGGCCGTAACGACGACTCCAAGTGCAACCGGGCCTCGAAAAGCACTAGCACATCCCTTGTGTACGTCAATCTTCCCAAGAACCAGCCATAGCGCTTCCTCTCCAACCAGATGAAGTGTCTGCCTGGGGAAGACGATCCGCTGGCGAGCTAGCAGTCCTAACAGTCAACCCGAATGTAAGGCTCTGAGGGTCGCGCCTACTCTGCACCGCTCCCGTCCTACTGGAAGTCCTACTCGAACAGGACGGCCACGAATTCCATCCTCGCTGGAATCCGCGTGAAGGTACCACGTAGGACCTGCTCCGTAGACTAAGGAGCCTAGTCGACGAAGAATCGCGCGCAGGCACCTCTGCCATCCGCCAAGTGCTTGTCAACTGGCTCCGAAACAGTCGGTCATCCAGCTGTAACAAGTCCTGGAGACGCACCGCTGCTCTCAGGGCTCTGTCTGTCTCCATTCTGCCGCGACGCCGAAAGAACTTGTTCCGGGCCGACAGGTCGAAGATTGGCCGCCATATCCGCCGGCTTGAGTACGAGCAAGAGTCGAGTGTACTGCTGCGGAGTCGGAACGCAGGACCACCTCTAAGGTCTACAACGGTAAGGTCCTGCCACGCTGTCGTCATGTCTCATCTCCCGGTACTCGTGCCTCAGGCTGTGTGCTTCCACATCGTCATCTGTCACGTCCAAGAACCCCGTTCACACCAGCGAGACGCGGAAACAGGAAGGCTCTTGTTTCATCCTGGTCAGAGATCACTGGCGCGCCCTGCCTGCACCAGCGCGCTCTCGTCCACCGCCGGGCGCGTACCTGCATAACAAAGCCGGTGGGAGTGAATCCATCTTCTCTGGTCAGTTGCCCGAGAAGAACACCAGCTCTCCAATTTGTCTCCTCGCAGAAGTGCGAACCGCCTCCGCTAGATCCCGATCCTGTTGGCTGAGGAGGAGACTTGTAGTGCTTGGCCGCCGCGGAGCGAAGACCAAAGCCAATGCGACGACGGGGGGCAGCGCTGCGGCGGGAGAAGGATGTGAAGAGACGGGACGCCTCGTCCAACCAGGTGCGTAAGTCTGAACTGCATCCACTAACACGATGGAGAGTGATGTCGGCCCACGCAGCGATGTCGGTCGGACAACGTCCTCTCCCCGCGCTGACACCTAGTCCTATGAAGTAGACTGCCAACTTCCTCGCCATCTGCCGCACGCTGGGAAGTGGCTGCCACTGTCGTTCCCAGGACCGCGCCATCGGTGTCACAGAACCGTCGCCTCCGTCCATCGGCTGCCAGCCGACTAGATCCGGCGCAGACGACAAAACTGCGCCTCCGCGGAAGAGTGGTCCCTGCCAATCCAGCCCGACGATCTGCTGCGGTCTGCCGGCACGTCCTGCGTCAGTGTCCCTGGAAGGCTGCTACGTCCAACGCTGACAACCGCGCGACGCCGGCGCTGACCTCAAACTGCGTCTCCATGGAAGAGTGGTCCCCGCCAACCGGCCCGAAGGTCTGCTGCAGTCCGGCGACACGGCCTGCGTCGGTGTCCCTGGAAGGCGGCTCCATCCAACAGCTGTCATCTGAGAAACCCTGGAGCTGACGTCGACCGGCGTCTCCGCGGAAGAGTGGTCCTTGTCAATCCAGCCCGAAGATCTGCTGCGGTCTGCCGAACCTGCCTGCTTCGATGTCCCTGGAAGGTGGCTCCGTCCAACAGCTATCCACCGCGCTTCACCGGCGCTGACCTCGAACTGCGCCTCCGCGGAAGAGTGGTCCTTGTCAATCCAGCCCGAAGATCTGCTGCGGTCTGCCGAACCTGCCTGCTTCCATGTCCCTGGAAGGTGGCTCCGTCCAACAGCTGTCCACCGCGCTTCACCGGCGCTGACCTCGAACTGCGCCTCCGCGGAAGAGTGGTCCTTGTCAATCCAGCCCGAAGATCTGCTGCGGTCTGCCGAACCTGCCTGCTTCGATGTCCCTGGAAAGGCGGCTCCGTCCCACAGCTGTCATCCGCGCGACCCTGGAGCTGACGTCGAACTGCGTCTCCATGGAAGATTGGTCCCTGCCAGTCCAGTCCGAGGATCTGCCGCTGTTCACCACCGCGACTGCGTCGAATGAAGAGTGGTCCCTGCCAACTCCTGATGCCTGGCGTCGAACGAGGTCTGTTGCCGCGACACACTTGAACTTGTCCGCCGATCCGGAGAAGAGGATAAGGATAGGCGAGACGTCATCACGAACACGGAGTCCAACCGCGCCGTCTCCCTGCGCCATGAGCGCTCCTTCGAACTTATCCATTCCGGTGTACATCCCTCCCCGTTAGTTGGCCATTTCCACTGACTCCAACCATACCGCAGAGGCGGTTGTCAGTGCTGGTAGAGCGCTCTCTATGGGTCCACCCTTGAAGTAGGTACCCAGACGGATACTCCTTTGGCCTGATCTTCCTCCCATCCTCCCTGTGTCTGACATCGGTAACCACCAGCGTCCGCCCTAGGCAGGAACCGCCCGTCTATCGGCCAAGTACTGACTAAACTCATAACATCCGAAGGCGGTTGTGTCAGATAGATGCCTAGACACGAAGCCTGTCCGCCGGTCCAGCGACGAAAAAAGGGAAGATGACACAGCACCACGAGTATGGTGTCCTACACGCGCCGAATTCGAGCACTGTGATATCCTTCGATCGCCTTTCATCCTTCCATATTTAGGATGATCTCACTCACTCCATCCAAACCGCGGAAGCGGTTGTCCGTGCTGGTGGACGGCTCTATACGGCTCCACTCTCGAAAAAGTAACCCCGAAGGTTATCCCTTAATCCTTATGGCCTGTCTTGTCGGCGACTTAACCATATTCCCCTCTGAGCGTTGCTTCGAAGTTGCGACCCTCTTCCTTACTTCCCATATAACGGCGCCGACTCGTCCAACGGCCGTAGGGTCCAAAGGGCTCAGGGGGTGGTTCCCCGCGACTGCTGCCTGAGTTCTCTTTATTCCATGTCATTGCCTGGAGGGCATGAAAGAGACCCAATCCTTGCGGGGAACCGAGCTCCCAAAACGCCTGTTTGCCACAAGGTGGCGCCCAGGAACAGGCGGCTGAGATCAAACGGTGCTAAGCGAGATGCTTTGCTGTCCACCCGCCCGGCGTGAATCTCGTCCGCTGCCTGTCTTTAACAATCTCCAACGCCCGCTGGGGAACATGGCAGCTCAATTATTAGCACCGAAGGGGGCAGCAGACCCCTCTTTGCGCCCGACAAGCACACGATATCCGAAGTTTTCATTCCTCTTTGCTTCATCTCTATGGCTGTGGTCGATATCAGCTGATGTACAGGTCTCTCTCCTGCTGCCTGAGTCCTCTTTATGCGGTAGCAGGCCCACAGCTGCGACCAAGTTCCTCCCTCCAGGCCGCGCAACGAATGCAAGGTCGATTGGAGGGACAGCCCGAGTAGTGAAGGCAGACATCGTGTACATCAAAGGCCATTGGAGAACGCCACAAAACGGTGCCGGTCCTCACCTAAGCACTGTAACATAGGACAGACAAAAGGCCAAAACGAGAGCTCGAAGCCTCCTCGGAAGATCCGAATTTCCGGTCAGCCATGTACATACAAGCAATGACCAAGATTTAGTATCAGTTTCCCCACTGAATCAAATTTCAATACAAACGATTTTGAATTTTCACAAACTTCAGTATCTCGCTAGAGCTTGCCCCTAGCACCACGTGAATGTTCTGTGTCTAAGTACAGTGGGTGAGTGAATGCACGTGATTCACGTGAGCGTGCTTGTTGTGTACTGATGGCGGCGGCGCTTTGAGCCGAATATCCATGGAATAAAGCGCCTGTTTAATGCGTTTATTATCATTAAGATGCGACCCGGTAAAAAACATAACGCCCGCCTGACGTACAGGTCCCTGTAGAGTAACCAAGGCTTTACCTTGACATGTCCTAAGTGCGTAACCCCCAAGATCAGACACCAAACACCAATCCTTGCACCAAACCACACACACACACCTTCTCTCTCTCTCTCTCTCTCTCTCTCTCTCTCTCTCTCTCTCTCTCTCTCTCTCTCTTTCCTTTTTTTTTTTTTTTTTTTTTTTTTTCACATTAAGTCCTTGTGAGCAGAGTTCACCAACTACCGTCAGAGCACAAGTGCACACGACCGGTCTGACTCAGCAAGGCGAAGATACTGGCGGGTAAGGGTGGCACGGTGCACCATCGGATACGGTAGTACGGGAGGCCACTCGGGAGTGCCCTGGTAATGGCACATCAGTGATTGCCTCCCTTAGAGGGCATCACAGTAAGTTTTGGGGGCTAAAATTGACATGCAAAGCGAAGCTTCCAGGCAGTAATATCATCGATAATGATTTTGAGAAAATAAACAAACAATCGATCCTGATGTGCCCCATCACCAGTCCATGACAAGGAACAGTCACAGAGTACATGACATTTCCAATCCCTAATGAATGTGTAAGTGAGAAATCTCAGTCTAAATAGCTGACAACCCAGACTAACATCCTAAAATTGAGGAACGGCTCGTGCTTAATACTGGAAGAGTTGTTGACGTGAGTTCCTACAAAAGTCTACATCTTGCCAAGCAAGCAAATGGTCCAAAGGTCGACGTCAATCCAAGGACCGTTCACTTACTGGGATCCCTGTAAAACACCAGCCTTGTTTGTGGCCTCTCACCTTGGACAATCCACTGCTGTTGTTGTCGACTGCGTGAATGTGCTTCAGGAAGTCGGAAAGATGTTTGGGGAGCAGGTATAAGCATGACGGCAGAGCCCCGATGGGGAGACGCAGGTCCGATACGGTGTGGTCAAAGTGAACCATCACCACTTTCTGCATGTCGGTGTTGCAAGTGATCATGCCACAAATGTGCTGGAGTCCCGGCGTGAAGAGGTCGCCTTCTGGACCGAGGTCGGCGTCACGGAACGAGTGGCCTTTCTGGAACTCCTGGTACAGGCGGTACGCAGCCTGCCATTGGGAGAGAAGAGCGAAGATATGAAGTGACAGCAATTGGAGTTTGATGAGCGAGGTCTGGCTATAGCATAGTGTCAGTGGAATTATTGTTCTTTTTCAGCCATCCACCCTGGCACTCTACAACAGGATGTGGATCACTTGTGACAGTTCAAGGGTGGTGCCAGAATAGCTTGGTACCTGTAGGCACCTGTAGGCACCAAGCTATTCTGGCACAGCCCTTGAACTATCAGGGTCAATTTGTCTTCTAAACTGTAATGTAATTTCTAGACAACTTTCAAAGAGTGCTTTAACTCTTTCCCCACTAAATAACGTTCAGTATTATGTACTCTGCCACTAAGTCATTGAAATAACCTTTCTATAGTATGTACTCTGCCACTAAGTCATTGAAATAACCTTTCTGTATTATGTACTCTGCCACTAAGTCATTGAAATATCGGTCCTGTATTATGTACTCTGCCACTAAGTCATTGAAATAACCTTTCTGTATTATGTACTCTGCCACTAAGTCATTCTGTTAAGGATTCGATGAACATGAAATGACACATTCTGCACTAAAAATAGCCAAGCGAACCTTGGCTGGACGGGTCTTGCTAAGGAAGTTGTCTAGCAGCAGCTGGAGCCTCCACTCGTAGGCAAAGAGTTAACTTGGAGTTTGTT
This sequence comes from Semisulcospira habei, assembly GCA_036245525.1. Lineage (NCBI taxonomy): Eukaryota > Metazoa > Mollusca > Gastropoda > Semisulcospiridae > Semisulcospira > Semisulcospira habei. The sequence continues at coordinate 74,784,177 of BTPG01000008.1, forward strand.
ATATGTGGAGTAATATCACACAGAAAATGTATGGTTTAGGTAGTAACAAATGACTGCTCCCATTTATATCATGTTTTTTTTCTATAAACTACCCATGCAGTGAAAACACAAGTACGTATGCACACACGCACACACATAAACAAAACCGCCGACCCACCTACCCACTAGCGCACACAGAATCCTAATACACTTCTAAAGGAAGTGCACTGGTCATGACAGTTCAAAGATGGTGACAGAATGACTTGGTGGCGTCTGTCCAAACAACTCTAACACACCCTTGAACTATCAAGGTCGCTCTATTTCCAGGTATAAAATCTGAAGACAGTTTTCAAACAGATGAACTACACACCTAGTGGTTCGACAAGTTTGCGAACTATAGCTTTGTGGAATCAAGTTGGACTAGTTAGGTTTTAAATATATACATTCAGAATATGTAGTGTGATGACTATTTACAGAAATGTGATACGGATGACTTCCAGCGTGTTCACACAATGTAACATGGCCGAATGAACGAAGGAACACATACCTTATTCATCATGTCCACATAAGTGTGCATTTTTAGTTTACCCTATACTCAGAAAAGGAGAGGGACCTTCTGAGTCGATGTCAGCCCCTTGTACAAGCAGATTGCGTAGATTTCACTTCATTAGAGATGACATATCATAGAACCAAAATGATGCAAGAGATGTCTAAATAATGACTTCATACTGAAGACACTCTAGTTAAACCAAATATTACCTGGTATAAATAGGAGGCATCAAAAGAAAGACATTACATTCTGATTTTAGCTTCAGCCAATCAGACCAACTACTATAAGTAGGTTTGCCAAACCCATCCAACAGTTCCAACAACAAGTGCAGCAAAGTTTAAATCTGGTCTGCGAACCGTCTGCAAACCATTCACGAGTGTTTGTCGAATGATTCACAACACAAATGTTGACGTGGTTAGAAACAGACGTTAACTCGTTCAGTGCCAGTTGACATCGATTGTATTTCCGCAATCTAACAAAGCCGTACCTGCCCCAAGGACCTGGGTTCAAAATGGTTTCAGTAAAAGGCATAGATCCTTCACCTACTGTGGGGGCTTATGATGATCTATACCTCTTGCAGCTGGGTGGTGTTCACATTTTCTTGGCACTGAACAGGTTAAGAAGATAACTCCATAAGTTGTCAATTTCAACCTTAGGGCTTAGTGTGTTAAATCATCACAAACCATGGAAGTAACGATGACGACATAGTCAGCCTGGTCAATCTCTCCCGAAATCCAGCAGTAGACGATCTTCCCTCGCAGTTCTGCGCGACACTGGGGGGTGAAGATCACGTCGCAGTAGCAGTGGACCCTCATAAATTCTGCGTACGTCTCTATGGCTTTCATGTGATAGGGGTGGTCCTCAGCTGCCAGAAGGAAAACTCGTTTGCGCTTCAACTGTGGAACTGCTTTATCGACTGTAAAGAGATGCAAGCAAAAGAAATCAACTCCCATAATTCCAACACAATAAACAGTACCAGCGACTACACGCACATGGCGGTTATAAATACACAACAATCAACGAACAGCAGGGTTTAGTTTACTAACACCACGCCATTAAAGCATCACATCACAAAATGACCCATTTTCATAAGCTGCGAGTCTAACAACACATTGTTGTGTGTATCAGTGACTCACAGTACTCAGCCTGTGGCAGATTAAACATTGAGTGCACACGCTATGCATGTATTATTAAAATACCACGATGAAGGGTACTATTCTAAGTTGCCGACAGCTGGCCCCTTACATATAGTTGGTCCTTTGACCCACATTGTTTTTAACCATCAGGTAACAGTACAATTTTTTTTCAAACAGCTGATTTCCACTTAAAGCAAACTTAGATGCTAGGGAAAGGTCTCTCTGGAACTTTAACGGACGTCACCATTAATGCATGTGAATTTCTGATAGGCTAGTTTAGCACTGCATGATCATATGAATGATATGCTTAGCAAACTCCTTCAGACTGGACTGGGAAAACAGGAACAGGACACATCTGCTTCTTAACCCTTTTCATCCTGATACACTACTGCTTGAAATGAATGTGACTATGATAGTTCAAGGATGGTGCCAGAATAGCTTGGCGCATTAGGCGCCAAACTATTCTGGCACCAACCTTGAACTCAAATGGTAGATCTGTCTGCTAATCTGTAATGTAGCCTTCATAGGACAATAAGCGAATTTTAAACAAAATCAGCCTCAGGATATGGTGGTTTAATTAATGCCTATCCTAACTGGCCTATCTCTGTTGCCTTCATCGAGTGGCAGAACATCAACTCCTTGTCCAAGAATGACCGCTTCGAACACCTCCAGAGGAAAGCCCAGAGACAGCAAGGAATTTTTCAGCGCAATGAAAGCTGTCTACGGCGCTGCCAGACCCAGCACAACCCCTCACTTTTCCTCCGACGGCTTCACCTTGCTAAAGGACAAAGGCAGCATCACTGAGCACTGGAGGGAACACTTCTCAAATCTGCTGAACCTGCCTTCCACTGTCGATCCCGTGGCCCTGGACATGATTCCCCAGAAGCCGACACTGGATGACCTTGACCTCCCGCCAACCCTGGACGAGGTCAAGAAAGCGATCAACCAGACTAGCTCCAGCAAGGCTGCAGGCATGGACAGCATCCCCGCAGAGCTCTTCAAAGCAGCTGGACCTGACACCCTTGATGCCTTCCTCAGCATTCTGACATGCATCTGGGCAGAGGAGAACATGCCACAGGAATTTAGAGATGCTACAATCGTCTCCCTGTTCAAGAACAAGGGCAGCAAAGCAGACTGTGCCAATTACCGAGGGATCTCACTCTTGTCCATTCCTGGCAAGATCCTTGCGAGAGTCATCCTCAACCGCCTGATCAGCTCTGTATCTGAGGAAGCACTCCCAGAGGCTCAGTGTGGCTTCAGACCCGGCCGCAGCACAGTCGACATGGTCTTCTCTGTGAGACAGGTCCAGTTGAAATGCATTGAGCAGCACATGGACCTCTACACTGTCTTCATAGATCTGACTAAAGCATTCGACACCGTGAACAGAGAAGCGCTTTGGGTCATCCTCGTAAAGCTCGGCTGCCCCAGGAAGTTCACTAACATCATCCGCCTCTTCCATGATGGAATGGTAGGAGTTGTCCAGTCAAACGGAGACACATCCGCACCCGCACCCTTCGACATTTCCAACGGTGTTAAACAAGGTTGTGTTCTTGCCCCCGTGATGTTCAACCTGTTTTTCACGTGTGTCCTGAACCATGCAGTATGCGACCTTGAGAAGGGAGTGTACCTGAAGTACAGACTAGACGGCTCTCTCTTCGACCTCCGTCGACTGAACGCCAGGACCATGACCATCAAGAGACTGATCCTTGAGGCGCTGTTTGCCGATGACTGTGCGCTGATGGCGCACATGGAGTCTGACCTCCAGACCATCGTCAACAGGTTCTCGGAAGCCTCTCGACTGTTTGGCCTTACCATCAGTCTCAGCAAGACCGAGGTCCTGCACCAACCAGCCCCAGGCACAAGTGCCCCCCCCCCCCCGCCCCCCCCCCCCCCCCAAAGTGTATATCGAAGGTACTGACCTGAAGACTGTCGACCAGTTCAGGTACCTTGGGAGCATCATCTCTTCTGACGGTACTATCGACAAGGAAATCGCAGCTCCCATCAGCAAAGCCACCCAAGCCCTGGGTCGCCTGCACACTCGTGTGTTGATAACAACGTCAAGCTGTCCACCAAGATCAAAGTCTGTAAGGCAGTAGTCCTCCCCAGTCTCCTCTACGGCTGTGAGTCATGGACGCTGTACAGAAAGCACCTCAAGCAGCTTGAATGTTTCCACATGAGATCCCTGCTATCACTCATGGGCATCAAATGGCCATGACAAGGTGACAAACCTGGAAGTCCTGGACAATGCTGGCTTAGTGAGTGTTGAAGCCTTGATCTTAAAGTCACAACTCCGCTGGACAGGTCATGACATACACATGGATGATTCTCGCATGCCACTTCAACTCCTGTATGGTGCACTCTCAAAAGGCCACAGGAAGCATGGACGGCCAAAGAAACGCTTCAAAGACTGCACAAGAGACAGCCTCAAGTACTGCGTCTTCCTGGTAAAGGAACTTGAAGCACAAGCACAAGACAGATCCGGCTGGCGTGCCGCCACCTGGAAAGCCTGCACGCTCTTTGAACACAATCGGCGCGAACGAATCACCAGTGCCAGAGCTCGCAGAAAGACAGCGTTGACTCTCCCCACAGCTACGTTCCAGTGCCCCCATTGCCCTCGCAGGTGTGGCTCCAGGATTAGCTTGGTCAGCCACACCCGTACCCACAAATAGAAGTCATGCACAATGACGACATCATCGGTTTTCGATGGTCTACCTATTATCCTAACTGGCCTATCTACCATGTTGCCGACTTCTACAACATAACAAGGACAAGTGTAAGCGCGTATGCGTGAAATCACCAATACAGTGTATGTGCAAATTAACCCTTTTAGCCCCATGGCCACGATTCCCAAATTTGGAGGCGTCACCTAACTCGACCATGAAAATTCAAGGGTAGTGCCAGATTCGCTTGGTGCTTGATGACGCCAAGCGAACCTGGCGCTACCCTTGAATTATCATGGTCAATCCATCTCATGCTGTAGTGCCTTGTGGTTAATGAGCCAAGGCAAGAATAAAACAAATGTTTACCTGGTCCAGTGACTCCAGGAAAGGTCGCGTCCAGAGTCCACACCTTATCGGGTTTATCCCATTCCCTAAGGTTGTTCTTGTTGAAATCTGCAAGCATTTTTATAAATTACACAACGCATGTCAAACACAGCTATAAGCCTTAATTTATGATTGATTGATTGATTGATTGATTGTACATTGCTTAACGTCCCGACAGCAACAAGGCTTTCTCAGGGCGTGCCTGCACTGCTTTTGAAAAAAAAAAAAAAAAAAGAATATTGAATGTATGTCGCCAGCCGGTCCAATACATTAAATAAACCTACGACATGGGGCCTAAATAAAGCTAAGACCATTAGCAACACACATCCAATATCAAGAGCTACAGGCAGTGCAGACAGTAGGGAGAGTTAAAAAATGAAAATACAGTTGAATGTACGAAGGGTAGACAGAAACACATGCCCCAGAATAGAAGGGAAAACCCACCCTGTGGGGCTGACCAGGGTGACCCTGGGAACTAAAAAGTAGTTAACCCCACTCAAGTCCCCCAGGGCAGACCCGGATGGGGGGCTTAATTTATGAAATATTAAACAAGAGTCATACACAGGTAGCATTTGTCTGCTTTTCTGTTGAGGTTGGCCTTGTTAAGATCTCAAACCGTCTTCGTAACAAACTACATGATGTATTGCTAGCAGATACTAAACCCCCCAAAAAACTATTTTAAACTACCGGTATACATGTATGTAATCACTTCACTGCCAAAAAACTCAAAACTGCACAACTGCAAGAGGTATAGATCCTCATGAGCCCCCGCAGTTGGGGGGGGGGGGCTCATGAGGATCTATGCCTCTTGCTGATTCCACCTTTCAAAAGCATTTGACCTCGTCAATCATGAAACTTTAGTTCAAAAACTTAATGTCTATCAACTAAGCGCAGACACACTTGCCTTCCTTACGTCATATCTGCATGGGCGTACGCAGTATGTCTACGTGAATGGTAAAAACTCACCTGAAGGGGTGATAGAGCACGGAGTACCACAGGGATCGATTCTTGGTCCATTATTGTTCTCTGTCTTCATAAACGACCTTCCGTTACATATATCTGACTCCAGTGTAACTTTCAGTCTTTTTGCAGACGATGGAACACTGGACGTTTCGTCATCAGACGTAACATGTATGGTGAAGATTCTCCAAGACAGTTTAAATGAGGTATCTGAATGGTGCAGAAATAACGCCATGATACCTAATCCCACTAAAACCAAATGCATGCTGATTACCACACGGCAAAAGCATCAGTTGAACCCCCCTCCCCTTCAACTAACACTTAATGGCCAGCCTGTGGAGCAAGTCAGAGAACAGCGCGTGCTTGGAATCAACTTAGACGACAAGTTGTGCTGGCAAGGCCACATTACTAAACTGTGTAAAATAGTATCTAAAAATGTATTCCTCCTGTCGAAATTGAGACATTTTGCTGATGAGCCAACAAGGAAACTCTTCTACTATGCCCATATTCAGTCACATTTGGATTATGCCTCATCTATTTGGGACGGTAGTAGCGATGCTAATTTAAAAAGTCTGAACTCGCTCCACAGAAGAGCCATTAAACTTATTGTTGACAGACCCTCAGAAGTCATTAATACTGACAATAAGTTCAAGCTGTTAGACATTTTGCCACTTGAAAAACAGTTTAAGTATAATAAGTTGGTGCTCATGCGCAAAATCACCCTCTCAGAAACACCAGCCTATCTCAATAGTTTGTTCCACTTTGCTCATACGAGGTCCAGTCGAACACCAGGGAACAATCTTGTTGTACCGATGCCTCGACTAGACATTTATAGGTCGTCGTTGTCCTATTCTGGTGCAAAGTTATGGAACTCCATTCCTGCGGATGTTAGAGCCGCGCCATCGCTTAAAACTTACAAGACCAAGCTGCTCAAACATCTAGACAAAACTTAATTTTTCTTTTATTTTGTATTTTTATTTTTATTTTTACATGTAGCACTCCATGCCTTATGCGGCATTTCCCGGATAGTCTGCATTCTCTTCTAACATTAAAAATTTATGAACGCATGTAATATACCGCTGGCATTCCAGCAAGCCGCATTATGTAATATCCATGACCCCATGGACTCGGCTGGCCAGACGGGATGCCGTCGATAGACACAGCATTGGGCGCTCGCGAGGCGTGGCAGTGCTGTGGTTTCTTCGCGTCGACCCGCGCGCGCGGTGGTTGCGGGATCGCTATACAAGTCTAGTCTAATTCCATGGCAGACTAGCATCTAGCTGTGCGCGGTTTAGTGGCGCGGGGAGGCCGCTATCGCATGTGTGTGTGTGCACGCGCGCATCCCTACGTGCTTGCGCACGCGCGCGCGCGCGTATGTGTGTGTGTGTGTGTGTGTGTGTGTGTGTGTGTGTGGAAGTGTGTGTGTGCGTGTGTGTGTGTGTGTGTGTGTGTGTGTGTGTGTGTGTGTGTGTGTGTGTGTGTGTGTGTGTGTGTGTGTGTGTGTATGCCTGTTTATGTTTGTTGGAGTGAGCCGCCGTGTTGGTTTTTATGATGAGAACAATAGCGGTTTTATGTACAAAATCCTTTATACTTTTTATATTTGCTGTAGTATAGTTTTAAGCGAAAGAATGTATGTGTACATGATATACTGATGTGTGTGTATGTGTGTGTCAGTGTGTGTGTGTGTGTGTGTGTGTGTGTGTGGAGGGTTGTGCAGGCTTGGCTTGGCGCCTGTAGGCTACAAGCTAATCTGGCACAAGCCTGTGCACGCGGCAATTGCACACCGGCGCGCGTGTGTGTGTGTGTACGTTATTTTGTTTTGTAGTGTGTAGCAAGGACAAGAATGAAAACAGGTCTGCGCACCTATTCTTTTATCCTTGGAAAATAAAGTTTCATTTCATTTCATTTCATTTCATTTCATTTCACCTTATATCCACGTTACCGGGATGGCGGGTGACCTTTGGCTTTGGTATAACAAGGATTGCAGAAACGGCATCGACAGGCAGTGAAGGGGTTAAGATGCATTATAGTTATCCTCACAAAGCCATTTTCTTACCACGAAAGTTGGCCAAAGTATTGTTGGAAGGGACTGTGGACTGGTAGCCAAGACTGACAGGTTACTGCCTACAATAAGCCACAATATAGCAGCGTGAAATTTATCTTGGGTTTTTTTTTTTTTTTTTTTTTTTTTTTTTTGTGACATCGCCGTAGAATGCTGCCTGCATTACAAGGTATGATATGTTTAGCTGTTACATTTTTAAAAGTCAGATCACCTCTAGTACTTCTGCTCAATATACCGTCTGCAGGAGGAACTGATTGTGAAGTGTGACTGCTGCTGCCTGAGCTGATTAGGATCTATGACCCTTGTCAGACACAGGTCTCATTAACCCGTTTAACCCCATGACCACATTTCCCACATTGTGCAGTTGTCAGCTCATGACTATACCAGTTGCGGGAGTTAGATCGACCTAAAGGGTAGCGCTAGGTTAGCACGGCGCTATCTGATGGGTTGACCATGATAATTCAAGGGTAGTGCCAGATTACCTTGGCGACTGATGGCGCCAAACTAATCTGGCGCAACTCTTGAATTATCATGGTCAATCCATCTCCTGCTGTAATTCCTCAGAGCCAAAAGGGTTAACCAATGATCGCATGAACATGAATGAAAATACACAATCACACCAACCAACATGTCTCCATTGAGGGGATCGCTTCCAACAAAGAAACACTGCAACAGCGACTATGGCAGAGAAGGCAAGAGATCCAATGACTGCGCCGGCCACTACACCCCTGTCCACTCCTGTTGTCTCTGTGTTTCCTGTGGAAGCTCCGACCACAGGGTCTGACGTGTCTTTGGTGGTGTCGCTCGTGGGTTTACCAGTGCTAGTCTCAGTAGAGACTCCATCAGGCCCTGCGGGGCTTTGTGGGGTCGTGGGTTTGATAGCTGTCGTGGTGGTTGTGGGGACGGTTACAGGGGTGGGGGTAGTTGCTAATGGCACACCTGAAAAGTGGAAAACAAAATTTACCATACATAATCTTGAACACACATCACAAACAGTCAATGTTCCTTTCATTTGTTGTTGTATTTTTCCTCACAGTTTTGTTCACGGTCACTGGATGGTGACCTGTCACTCAATCAAGACTCATCACAAAACAATACAACACAACAATACTTATTAACTCCTTCAACTCTGACACGCCACGGCAAGACATGGATCGAGCGTGATAGTTCAAGGGTTGTGCCAGAATAGCTTGGCGCCCACAGGCGCCAAGCTATTCTGGCACAACCCTTGAACTATCACGCTCGATCTGTTTCAAGAAGTGTAATACAGTCTTCAGGGGGCAACTTCAAAATTTGCGCATTTCGGTCCTGGAGCAGAATGTGTTAATCCCTCATGGGGGAAATTCACTGTCTGCCCATACAACACATGGAACTCTACCGTTGAAAATTCTAAAACTTTGGGACCTACCCTCTGAGGTTGCACTCTGGTCCATAACAAAGATCATTGGTGAAAGTTTAAGGTGACAATCCACATTCATGACGTACATGCAGTCACTGAACCAGGCACATCAATCTGCAAGATGCACGGAGTGTCGTGAGCCTCTTGCAGACTGCTGGGGTTCATGAGAATATATATATATGTCTCGTTGGCAAAGAGCAATGCCACGGACATCCTGGACAGTGAGAAGACACTGCATGCACCAGTTGCTTAACCTGTTTACCTCAAGGCCGCATTGAGTATGGATCGCTTACCCTTACAGCAGGTGGACTGACCCTGATATTCACGGGAAATGCCAGATTAGCTTGGCGCCATGGTTACCAATTAGCCAGTCTGGCACTAACTACCCTTATTAATATATCTGTTTCTGTGCTGAGACAGCTACAGAAGAAGTGCCGCGAACAGAACAAAGGGCTGTACGTAACATTTGTCGACCTAACAAAAGCGTTCGACACTGTGAGCAGGCAAGGCATGTGGCAGATCCTGGAGCGGGTTGGCTGTCCCCCAAAGTTCCTCAACATGATTGTCCAGCTACACGAGGACCAGCAAGGCCAGGTCAGACTCAACAATGACCTCTCAGAACCATTCCCTATTCTCAATGGCGTAAAGCAGGGCTGCGTGCTGGCACCGACCCTCTTCACCATCTTTTTTAGCATGATGTTGAAGCAGGCCACAGTGGACCTCGATGATGACGATGCAGTGTACATCAGGTACCGTCTCGATGGCAGCCTGTTCAACCTCAGACGACTGCAGGCCCACACGAAAACCCTAGACCAACTGATTCGTGAGCTGCTTTTTGCTGATGATGCTGCCCTCGTTGCACACACAGAGAGAGCCCTGCAGCGCATCACGTCTTGCTTTGCAGATGCTGCCCAGCTCTTTGGACTCGAGGTCAGTTTGAAAAAGACAGAGGTCCTCCATCAGCCGGCACCCAAGACAGTGTATCGCCCTCCTCACATCACCATTGGCGAGTCTGAACTAAAGTCAGTGCACCAGTTTACTTACCTTGGCTGCATTATCACGTCGGACGCCAAGCTGGACAAGGAGCTTGACAGCAGGCTGGCAAAAGCGAACAGCGCTTTCGGGCGACTTTTCAAGCGGGTGTGGCACAATCAACAGCTGAAAACAGGCACCAAGATCAGCGTGTACAGAGCTGTGGTCCTCACCACCCTGCTGTATGGTTCCGAGTCCTGGGCCCTCTACCGCAGCCAACTACGACTCCTCGAACGCTTCCACCAGCGCTGCCTGCGTACCATCCTGGGCATTCACTGGAGTGACTATGTCACCAACGTCGAGGTCCTTGAACAGGCTGAAACTGTGAGCATCGAGGCTTTGCTGCTGCGGACACAGCTCCGCTGGGCGGGGCACGTCTCCAGGATGGAGGATCATCGCCTACCAAAGATCACCCTGTTCGGCGAGCTTGCTACTGGACACCGTGACAGAGGGGCACCAAAGAAGAGATACAAAGACTGTCTCAAGAAGTCACTTAGTGCCTGCCAAATCGACCACCACCAGTGGTCTTCGCTTGCTGCGGACCGTGACACCTGGCGCTCCACCATTTACAAGGCAGCTGTCTCCTTTGAGGACTCTCACAGAGCTAGCCTTAAGGACAAGCGGCTCAGGAGAAAAAACAGAGATGCCGCAGCTCAGAACCCTGGCCATACCTTCCCCTGCAGCCACTGCGGTCGAACCTGCCTGTCTCGGATTGGCCTCCGCAGCCACGAACAAGCCTGCAGACGTCGTGGGCAACTCCTATAAAATCTTCGTTCGCGAAGTCAAGCCAAGAGACCCTTATATCACCACAGAAATGATCATGGTCGATCCATCTGCTGTAGTTTGTCAGGGCTAAAGGGGTTAACCCATTCATCCCTGATGCGCTACAGCAGAAGATGGATCGACCATGATAATTCAGATTGGCTTGGCGCCTGTCGGCACCAAGCCAATCTGGCACTAACCTTGAATTATCATGGTCGACCCATCTCCTGCAACTGGTGCATAGTCGTTAGATGATGCCTCCACAATTTGAGAAATACGGTGTTGGGGCTGAATGAGTTGAGGTCTGCGGCGGGCTGAGGAAGAGTTCATACTCCTGACTGTGAAGACGCTTGTCACTGAACGTGTGCAGGGTACACACACTTTCCCAGGCACTATGGAGTCCTCGAAGCCGTTATTACACAGACAGTTCTCTTTGTCCTGAAAATATGGGTCATCTGCAAGCACCTGCAGCACAAACATACGGAAGTGAACATACTTTTTTTGCAAGTTGTAAATCATAGAAGTTTACCGAATTCACAAAGTTACATGCATTTCATATCATTATTTGTTACCCCTCTGGCTGTGGTAGCAGTTCTTGACGTGATGATTTCTCCTGGAATAATCGCAACTAAAACTGCTACTGACTGAATAATCAAAACAAACTTGAACCAATGAGATTTGAAAACAAACCCCTGTAATCGAGAGAATGAAAGCTCTGACCAAGCTGACAGTTTGTTGACAATCTGAGAAGGCGTGGTTGATTTGTTCCTATACACCTACTGGACCCAATAAACCCAGTAAGGTAGATCAAGCAGCATTTAACACTGATGCAACAAAGCAGGAGACAGACTGACCATGATAATTCAATGGTACTGCCAAATTAGATTGGCGCCATCGGGTACCAAGCTAGTCTGGCACTCCCTTTGCAACTGTATGAGAGGTTAAATGGCCGTATTTCCCAAATTTTGAAGGTGTCATCTAATGACTATGCACATGTTGCAGGAGATGGATTGAACATGATAATAGATTAGCTTGGCGCTGACAGGTGCTAAACTAATCTGGCACTACCCTTGAATTATCATGGTCGACTTATCTCCAGCTGTAGTGCGTCAGGGCTGAATGGGTTAAGAGTCATACAGGCCAGTACAGCATGAGACCCAGGAGCAAAACAGTTAAACCAGGCTGATGGTGACTGTGGTGCTAATCTTATTTCAGCTGCTGAAGAAATAATTGTGCTGTTGTGGTAAACAATTTATAGACTATTGAAGAAACAACAGTATGCAAAAGGTTCTTGGGCTGTTCTCAGCCTCCGCTGGCCTGAACAAGGCCAATTATGTGGCTGCATGGAGTCAGCCGAGGATCATTTGCTACAGCCACGTGTGTGCTTTACCCAATTTCACAATATACTGGTATTATGTAATACGAAGCCTGACTTGCACAGATCAATGACGGCTTTCCCGCTAGGATTTAAAACCGTCCATCATTGGGACGGACAGCATGACAAAAAATCTGCCCATGCCCTCTACAGTCTGTCGCATACAGGGCCGGGATGAATACTGACTACACTGCACAACAAGAGTACAAGGGAGCTTAGTGGGGTGTGGTGGGTTATGTGCATGTCATCGCCCGGATACATACTGACTACACTGCACAACAAGAGTACAAGAGAGTTTAGTGGGGCGTGGTGGGTTATGTGCATGTCATCAGACAGCCTTACAAAAATTGCCACAGTGTAACTGGATGGTTATTTTTTCCTAAGATTTGTCCATCAGAACAGACAGCCTTCCATCTTTCCATCCCCATCAAAATCTGTCCATCAAATATCAATAATTTTCTGTTAACGGTAAGCTTGAACAAGTCCAGCGGTAAACAGTTGTGAAGGTAAATAAAGGCATACTCACGTGAATAAAATATGCATCACCAGGAACATTCTGGAACACATATGTCCCATATTTCCCGAACCCACTCACCTGGAAAAATAAATAAATTAACACTTGAAGCCCTGACATGCTACAACAGGATGTCGATCGACCATGATAGTTCAAGGGTGAGTGCCAGAATAGCTTGGCGCCCATAGGCGTCAAGTTATTCTGGCATCACCCTTGAACTATCATGGGCGATCCATATCTTGCTGTGGTGTGTCTGGGGTAGAATGAGTTAAAAAGTTCTATATTGGTATAAAGTGTGCCTCTGTATTGGTATAAATTGTGCCGCTGTATTAATATGAAGTGTGCCTCTGTATTGGTATAAGTGTGCCTCTGTATTGGTATAAAATGTGCCTCTGCATTGGCATAAAGTGTGCCTCTGTATTGATATAAAGTGTGCCTCTGTATTGGCATAAAACGTGCCTCTGTATTGGTACAAAGCGTGCCTCTGTATGGTACAAAGCGTGCCTCTGTATTGGTACAAAGCGTGCCTCTGTATTGGTACAAAGTGTGCCTCTGTATTGGTACAAAGTGTGCCTCTGTATTGGTACAACTCACATGATTCACGACTGTTTCATTAAAAGGATTCGTAGTACCATTTCTGAACAGCCTGACATGGTATTGGGTAAACCTGAAATTCAGGCTGTCGTCAGCCATTCCAAAGAAGACTTCCACAGCACCTGCAGTGGCGTTTTTCACAACTATCCATGTTGTCCACATTCCTGATAATGGTTCTGGATGCAATGCTACCATAAGATACAGGAAAAGAATTAAGTGACATCCACATAAACAGTACTGCTAATGGTTCTGGATACAATGCTACCATAAGAAACAGGAAAAGAATTAACTTATTAAGTGACATCCACATAAACAGTACTGCTGTCTTGTTTGTATCACAATTAACTCCATAACTGACGGGGCAAGGAAAACATTACTCAGCTGCAAGGACATCAACACCCATGAGGTCCTGCGACTGGGGTAAGTTAGTGTGACTGGAGCCCCTGCGACTGTGGTAAGTTAGTGCGACTGCGGTAAGTTAGTGCGACTGCGGCAAGTTAGTGTGACTGCGGTAAGTGTGACTGCAGTAAGTTAGTGCAACTGTGGTAAGTTAGTGCGACTGCGGTAAGTTAGTGTGACTGCAGTAAGTTAGTGCGACTGCGGTAAGTTAGTGTGACTGCGGTAAGTGTGACTGCGGTAAGTTAGTGCAACTGTGGTAAGTTAGTGCGACTGCAGTAAGTTAGTGCGACTGCAGTAAGTTAGTGCGACTGCGGTAAGTTAGTGTGACTGCGGTAAGTTAGTGCAACTGCGGTAAGTTAGTGCAACTGCGGTAAGTTAGTGCGACTGCGGTAAGTTAGTGCAACTGTGGTAAGTTAGTGTGACTGCGGTAAGTTAGTGTGACTGCGGTAAGTTTGTGTGACTGTGGTAAGTTAGTGCGACTCTGGTAAGTTAGTGTGACTGCAGGGGCTCATGGGTGTTAATGTCTCTTGCTAGTCCAATGTTCTTCATCCCTGTTTGTGTGACTGTGGTAAGTTAGTGCGACTGTGGTAAGTTAGTGCGACTGCGGTAAGTTAGTGTGACTGCGGGCAACTGCGGTAAGTTAGTGTGACTGCAGTAAGTTAGTGCGACTGCGGTAAGTTAGTGCGACTGCGGTAAGTTAGTGCGACTGTGCTAAGTTTGTGCAACTGCGGTAAGTTAGTGCGACTGCGGTAAGTTAGTGTGACTGCGGTAAGTTAGTGCGACTGGGGTAAGTTAGTGCGACTCTGGTAAGTTAGTGTGACTGCAGGGGCTCATGGGTGTTAATGTCTCTTGCTAGTCCAATGTTCTTCATCCCTGTTTTTGTACTAATCACGTCTAGGTTATTCACACGAATCTCAGTCAGTGTTCAGCCCTTTCACTGGCAGCGAGAGGGTTAATAGTACATACATGTGCTGAACATTTCTCAAATGACAAATAACAACTAGATAAAAGACCATTAAGGACCAGTCTCACCAAACATAAGAATGTTCACAGCACCCGCATAAATTATTCAAGGGACCGACATCCCTATGTTCAAGCCAATCCCCCCCCCCCCCACCACCACCCCTTCCCCCCACCGCTCCCACCCCCCCACCCCCCCGAATTTTCCAAATATTCTGGGCACTGGATTCTAATAAATGACACTTATTATCAGTTAATAATAACAGCCCCAGAAACTCACTCCAACTTTTACACATAGGGACTGTCATGACCAAGCGTTCATAAATCTGTAGTCCTGCGTCCATTTCATCTTGTGACGGCGGAGAAAGGCCGTACAAAGTGGTGACGTAGGAAGCAGGTCCTTTTGATAATGCAAATGGAAACATCTCAAACCTGAAGTTTAGTTTCTGCAACAGAATACAATTTCAAAGTTGTCAGCAACTCTACTCCCATTTCAACATTAGCTCCTATTTAATTAACGCAAGACTCGACTAAAATATTATGAACATGAATGGCAAAGCCCTTAAACCATCCGCCTACCTATATAAAAGCATGCACAGTCCCGATTAGGTATTTGAATCCCAGCAGTCAGCGCGAAGGCATAGTGCCACATGTTCTGCGGCTGAAGCGAGTGTACACCTTCCGGACCCGACACAGAACTTGACTGATATACAACCAAACATCAAGATGCTATTCTGTTACAAAATTATCAATCAGCCTTTGGTGGCTGTGCTGTGCCCTCAAAACCTTTACTGACATAACTGTCTGATACTTGATCAACACTTACGCTGCTGTTAAATTTGAAGCCCTGAAGGTCAAACGTTCGGCAGTTGGAAATACCACTTTCAATCCTGTCCATCTTCAGGAAGTAGCCTTTCGTTTTCAGCTGACTACTTTCTGTAATCGGACAAAAGAAAAGTCAAAACTCTGCTTGACATCATGCTGAATGATCAATTAAAACATGAAAACAAGTGATATCACTACATATACAGCTATAAATTAAAAAAAAAAACATGCAGAATCCATGCTGTGGCCGCAATATTTCTAGTACCTAGTTACATAGGTAACTTCAAACATGTGAATGTAATACCTCTCTTCAGGTGACAAATGAAATACAGACAAAGACTGAAAGAGAGAGAGAGAGAGATGATGAAATGTTTTTTTTATTTACAGGGTAAAGTCCCCTACCCTGATGACTTCAAAAACAAATTTGAAGATCCATCTTTTACAGGTAGCATATCAGGATTAGCTTAGTCTGGATGTGCTGCCTGGAAATGTTGGCTGTTGACTTATATGTGTAGCCCATGTATGTAGATTGTATGTGTGTGTGCGTGCGTGTTTGTGTATGAGCGTTTTCGTAATAGGAATGTGCCTACATGGTGCAAGCTAGTGTTTATTATTATTTATTTTTTTTTCCCCTTTTAATATTATTTTTATGTGTTGTAAAGTGCTCCGAGCTTTGCTGTCTGTGGGGAAGGGCGCTGTATAAAAACTATGTATTATTTTTTTTTTAATTAATGTTCTAGGCGAAACGACGCTCTTACAAACTGTCCTGTTAGAAATTAAACATTAACTGCAAAGAGCAAGAGAAACAGAATAAATCGAAATATGAAGAAAATAAACTGAAATAGAGAGAGAGAGAGAGAGAGAGAGAGAGAGAGAGAGAGAGAGAGAGAGAGAGAGAGAGGAGAGAGAGAGAGAGAGAGAGAGAGAGAGAGAGAGAGAGAGAGAGAGAGAGAGAGAGAGAGAGAGAGAGAGAGAGAGAGAGAGAGAGAGAATCAATGAATCAATGAATCAATGAATCAATGAAACTTTATTTTACAACGGTTTAGGCATTGACATCGTCATCGACACAGCCATTTTACAAACCTGCCGTTGCTAACAACTACAAGACTAACTACAAATATACATATATATAAGTAAACATAATACTTGCAAAGAGATGACAACACTATTCACATAGACAGACATATTCATAGACTCACAGACACCCCCCACCCCACCCACCCCCCTTCACTCATAGAGCTAAGTAGTCCAAATGATAGATGAAAAGGATAACAGACTTAATTGGGAATAAATTGGACCCAGCATAAAAAGAAACATATAATACAAGTGGTTAAGTCATCCCTACGAGTGATCCACAAAATATTTGCAGATACCCTTTTTAAAACAGGCTAGCGAGGAGGCGGATTTTACATGGTCGGGAAGGGCATTCCAGATAAGTGCCCCTGAGAAGGATAAGCTAGTTTTATATAGATCGATCCTTGGTTTTGGGACTATGAAAAGCTTTCTGATGTTTCCAAGCTTGGACTCAGACTTACGGAACAAAGTGGAGATGTACTCAGGTGTTTTGCGTTTCCACACTTTGAACATAAAGATTGCTTTGTTATATTTAAAATGATCTTGAAGTGGCAGGAGACCTGCTTTTGAGAGCTTTTCTTCAGTGCTTAGGTGTGGATCAGGGCAGATTATTTTGGCCGCTCGTCTGTGTAGGGAATTGAGTCTCTTTAAATGGACCTCACTACACCCATCCCATACCGATGACGCGTAATCGATATAAGAACGTATGTGAGCGTTATAAAATAGTTTACGGGTATCTGAATCAGTATAATATTTCAGTTTTGATAACATAAAGAGATTTTTGGCTACTATTTTGCATAAGGCGTCTGTATGAGCTTGCCATTTTAGCTGACTGTCGATTGTAATCCCCAGTACTCGATGTTCATTTACCTGTTCTACCTGACTACCTTTAAGTGAAAGGTTAAGTAATAGAGGCATTATCTGCTGAGAGAGAGAGAGAGAGAGAGAGAGAGAGAGAGAGAGAGAGAGAGAGAGAGAGAGAGAGAGAGAGAGAGAGAGAGAGAGAGAGAGAGAGAGAATGTCAAGCATGTACTGCACAGAAACAACCAACAAAAAATGAAAATGCTATCACCAAAGATCCCCCGATGTCAAAGGAACATGAATGCAAAGTGTGTCAACAAGAGGTATAGATCCTCATGAGCCCCCGCAACATCAGGGGCTCATGAGGATCTATACCTCTTGCAGTTGGATGGTGTTTAATATTTCTTAACAGTGAGAACAAGGAAAACACAATTCATAGTTGTGTCCTTGTTACAAAGCACGTTTCTCGCTTCGTTCATGATTTCCACGCGACAGGTCGTCCCTCTCTCACACTTGTATACAAACACACATTAACTTTCCAAACTTTCCTACAAGTATACTGCCGAGCTAATGAAATGCGACATTTTGGGAATCAAAAAGACTTTAGGTCTCAGTATTGCTGTAAAGTGGTTCCAATCATTCCAAAATGTTCCATTTCTTTTGCTCGTCAGTATACTATTAGTGCCTTGCAAGGAGGACGAAGGAGAGGAAGACAGAGGAAAAGATGGGAGGACAATATCTCAGAGTGGACAGGACTGAGGCTGGGCGATACGCTAAGAATGGCAGAGAACAGAGAGGAATGGAGGGAGCTGGTTGCCAAGTCATCAGTGGTGCCCCAACGTCGGCAAGACTGCGGGATATAGATAGATAGATAGATAGATAGATAGATAGATAGATAGATAGATAGATAGATAGATAGATAGATAGATAGATAGATAGATAGATAGATAGATAGATAGATAGATAGATGATGATAGATAGATAGATGATGATAGATAGATAGATAGATAGATTGATGGATGGATGGATGGATGGATGGATGGATGGATGGATGGATGGATGGATGGATGGATGGATGGATGGATGGATGGATGGATGGATGGATGGATGGATGGATGGATGGATAGATAGATAGATAGATAGATAGATAGAAAGAAAGATAGAGACTATTAGTGAACTTACCATCCACAGGCACCCTCCAAGTGAAGACAGCCCCAGCACAGCTATAGATTCCAGATGTTCCACCAAAATCGACTCTATCAGTAAACAAGGTGACATCAAAGTTCCGCGGAGGTTTGGCAACAGAGCTCCCATTGCTCAGACCGTTTGGCAGGTTGCTTGGCCACAGTGGGCAGACTGGAAAGAGAGGAATATATAATGTAAAGTGTAACATGTATGTACTGGGCTGGCCAGAATGCCTACAACAGGAAAACAATGTGTGATGTTTACTCAAGTTCAACAAACAAACGGTTATGAACACACACATAACCTATCAGCTCTTGCTAGAATGAACACTGTGTAGCTATAATATATAATATGTAAATCACTAGAATCAAAGAAGAGGACTATCTTAAAGTTCGTTTACGCAGACATCTTCCAACAAAATATGTTTGGCCTCCCCAAAATGGCTGCATTACCTCAAATAAAAACTCAATAATCACCCCCCCCCCCCTCCCCAGTGTCAAAACAGGGCCAAAGTTGTCAATTGTGCTGAATGGCCGGTAACACTTGCTACATCTCAGCACAAATCTAAAACAGTAAACAAAGTACCATCCATCTACAAGAGACATAGATCCTCTTTGGCGGTCGCAGTCGCTGGGGCTCATGAGGATAGAGCTTTTTGCACAAACCAATGTGCATCTATGTCCGTTTTCCTTACGGCTGTTGGTCGTTGAATGAGCAAAATATTTCAGACATGAAAAGTGAAAAGTGCGTACAGAAGAGGATACAGCGGGCACTGATGTATGTTGCTGCGGTCAGTTGCATGAGCGAGCTTAGCCCTGCACCAGCCACTAATAAGCAAGGTGCGCCGCTACAGCGGCGCACCTTGCTTAGTGGCTGGTGCAGGACCAAGCTCGCTCATGCATAGCAGTGAAGTTCTAGTTTTGTCATCATTTTCTCAAGCCTATGAAGCGAAAGTGAAACTCGTCTCAGGTAAAAAAAAAATAAAATTACGTAAAAACTAAAACTTACGTCATGACAAATGACGTTTGACAAATCAATGACGCGTATGTCCTGCACCCCTAGAACTCACTGACGCATTGCGGGCAGATCCTGCGAGACTTTTTCAATAGGAAATAATTCAATATCAGAATCAGGTCAAAGACAAAAGGTAGAGACCATTGACAGCGAGGACAGCTCTCATATAGAAGGGACATTGTGAGCGGTTATGGTTCATCCCATCTTGTAATTGGTTTATGTAAATTAGCATATATCCAATGAAATTAAAACAAGAGTGCATCTTACTGTCGACATGAACTTCAGTGTGACCTGCGCGCAGCAATCGCTTTAGGTACGTTTTTTTCCCCCAGCCCGAAAAAGCTTTACTTTAATGGAGTCTGGTTTTAAAAAACACTGCTCAGTTATCAATATATTTTTGAGTAATTTGCTTCGACTTTAGAGTAAACATGGCAGAAAACAATAGATGCACTGCAGTGCATAGTGGCCTCTTTCTCGGCACTCTACTAAAGGGTTTAACGTTCAACTCTAGATGTTGAGAAAGAGGTCCGGGGTACTTCCAGCCACAGGTAGAATTTCGCGGGTGTACTTCGTTTCCTCCCTTGTATTCTGACTTGAGCTATTTACACGGTGGCCGCGTGCACGTGGTGGCGCAGCGATTTGCATAAATTTAGTCAAAGCACCATTTGTCAGCCCTATGTTCTGATACTGTGTTTGTTCTGCATGTCGCTTGTTCAGTGAGAGTGCAAACTTTGTGTCTGAAAAAAAACCGATTTTCTGATCTGACTCTCTAATTTTCAGTCTACTGTTGCTGACTATGGCCAAACTTTGAGTCGGGCCATTGCCCCATGCCTCAGCCCTATGGCATACACACTGCATGTGTGTATGCAGACGGTCGCAGGCTGAGAAACCAAAATAGTGCATTTTCATTGGTCAGTTGTTACCGCGTATGCGGAAACCCCGCTAGAGGCCAAAAATAACCGTGGCTAAGAGGTCCGACCTTGGGCTATACTTTTATTAGCAAAGTTTTAGGCTACGCGGCCCCATGCAACATAAAACTTTCGCGCACTAAGAATTTCTTTACTATAATTACTAAGCACGGAAAGCGCTAAGGCAGAGAACTTAAGATTTAAGATCACTATTTAAGATTGCCACATGCAATCCACCCCTGGCCTTGTAATACTAGTGCCCACAATATGAGACCTGCACGTATCATGGTGAGGGATGAAAATTCAACTGGTAATGCTGTCTATAAGTATGATAAACTTTATGAACTATTTTAACAGGAGAAGCCAGTGCATACAGTACAACTGCACTTCCCCTAACAAATGATACAGGGCAGGCTAGCTGCTACTGCAGTCATGATACAAGAGCAGCCGGTATCATTTACTAGTATTGTCTCATTCACAAACGCGTACAAATGCTTGATGCTACAAATAATTTCACAACCATAAACTTGATAGAGCGACAGGTACAACTGTAAAAATGCCAGCCAACAATTTACTCATGGTTACTGAACCCTTTGGATGCGGGTAGTGCCTTTTGTAGACGTGATCTAGTAATCACAAAAACAAAACCCTGAGGACCCTGAGCCACAGAGTGCACTGAAGGACACAGTCTGAACCCAGGTCAAGGCCTTCAGCCCATTTACTCCAGATGCACTACAGCAGGAAAAGGATCGACCATGATACTTCAAGGCTAGTGCTGGTTCTTTCCGTCTCTCCAACATAGAGTTGGCCGCATTTCACACAGGAGATGACATAAATCACGTTGGTGGTTTGACAGTCTCTCTCTCGCGGTCTCTCTCTTCTCTCTCTCTCCCCGGCCTCACACACGCGCGCATTTACTTTTGTTCGCTCCTGCGCGCGCTTACACACACTCTTGTCTCTCGTGTTTAGTTTTTCTCGGAGTCTTTCTCTTACGATTTTTTTCTTTGACGTCATTTTTACTTTTGTTCTTCCTTTTCTTTTCTTTTCTTTTTATTTTTATTTTTACGTCACCTTCAGTTGCCACATTCCTTCTGCATATCAAGATAAGTAGCGGCTAATGTCTCTGTCTGTCTATTTTGACAAAGGGTATTTACCCGAAATATTAATAAATTGTGTTGTACCGTTTTTTCTTTCTCCGTTGGGTACTTCTTTGCATTTCACACGCTTGGCAGTCACCTTTTTGGTCTGGATTGAATGTTGAGGAAGACTTTGATATCCATGGCAAGGCGGTTGAGAAGCTTTTTAGCAAACTGAATGTTAAGAAAGCAGTAGGCCCTGATAATATTTGCGGTAGAGTTTTGAGATTATGTGCCAGTCAGTTGTCTGTTGTTTATAGCCGTTTGTTTAGCTGGTCTCTGAAGGATTGCACTGTACCTAGACTCTGGACAACATCTACCGTCTGCCCTGTCCCCAAGAACAACAAGCCCAAGACACTCAATGACTATCGCCCTGTAGCTCTCACCTCTATAGTAATGAAGTGCTTTGAGCGTGTTGTCCTTTCTAGACTGCTCGATCAGGTCAAGCCCTATCAAGATCCTTTCCAGTTTGCATACAAGCAGAACAGATGTACAGACGACGCCACACTCACACTCCTGCACCATGCATACACACATTTAGAAAAACCTGGCTCTTTTGTACGCATTCTTTTTATAGACTTTTCTTCAGCCTTCAACACTATACAACCCTATCTCATAGCTCAAAAACTTCTCTGTTACAATGTAACTCCAAGGCTTATCCTATGGATTGTCAAATTCCTTGTAAATAGGACCCAGTCAGTTCGCTTTCAAACAGCTCTCTCATCCTTTAGGTCCACTTCCATAGGCGCCCCCTCAAGGTACAGTTCTCTCCCCTGTGCTGTTCACACTCTACACTAACGATTGTAGTGGCACTGACTCTACCCTTCTTATAAAATACTCAGATGACACTGCCTTAGAAGATCTCTCCAATAATGATGCGACTTACTTTGCAGAAGTAGAACGTTTTAGTGTTTGGTGTAAAGATAATTTTCTAGACCTAAATGTGAGTAAGACCAAGGAGCTACTGATAGACTTTCGGCGAAGAAACCCTGCCCCTGTCCCTGTTCTGATGATTGATGATGTCAGTGTCTGTTGAGCGTGTGACTGAGTATAAGTATCTTGGAACAGTTTAGATGATAAGTTGTCCTTTAACGCAAACACCACCCTCATACACAAGAAATGTCAGTCACGCATCTACTGCCTCCAGAAACTCATGAAGCTGAATGTGAACCCCTCTGTCCTTCAAACATTCTACTATTCTTTTATTGAGTCTGTCATCACTTTCGGTTCTGTGTGCTGGTATGGAGGTCTGAGTGTGAAGAACAGAACACCCTGGCACGAATGGTAAACATCTGCAGCAAAGTGATTGGCAGTCAGCAAGCAGTGTGGAGTCCCTGTATGAACAGCGTGTGGTGAGAAAGGGTAGGCGGATAGCTTCAGACAGATCCCATGTCCTTGCCCACCTCTATGAACTCCTCCCCTCTGGCCGCAGACTCCGCACGCACAAAGCTAGGACACTCAGACTACAGCACAGTTTCATCCCCAAATCCATCACTCTAAGCAATCTGTAGGTACATCCACGCATACCCAAACCTAACTCCTCCCCCTATCCCCCTTTACCTGTGCAATCGGTAGGAATGGAGCTTGTTGATTTTAGAGAAGTGATTATATTGTGTTTTATTTGGTGGTGAACATGGACATAATGGGATTGTTGTTACTGAGTGTTTACCCACTAATTATTTTCCTAAGGTAGATTTTAATTACGCAGCTTGTGTAATAATGTGTAATAATGTATTGAGACGTTTGTATAAAAAGTAGTGAGGGTTAGGATTAGGTTGAAATACGCGTATTATAGATGCATGTGTAGAGGTGGGTGTGAATGTATAAGTGCCGCTCAGTTCAGTTCATAAAAAGACGTTTATGTGTGAGATGTGTAAGAGCTATGTGTAAAGATTTTGTAGTGTTTACTTGTGTCCATTTGGAATTTGTAGCTGTGTAAGTCACACTGCAGGGAGAAAATGTTCATAATTATGTTATGTTTTCATGTCTTGTTTGTACTATTTGTTATAAATGTACCACAACCGAATTTCTCTTTCCGAGATAATAAAGTACTCTTATTCTTATTCTTATTCTTAATCTGGCACTACCCTTGAATTATCATGGTCGACTAGCTTGGCGCCTGATGGCTCCAAGTTAATCTGGCGCTACCCTTGAATTATCATGATCGATCCATCTCCTGCAACTTGTACATAGCTGTTGGGTGACATGGTAAATGTATGCATGTGGCCGTGGGGTTAAAATGGGTTAATATTGGGCAGCCGTTATCCGAAGACTGCATTATACAACTGGAGACCGTGACAGTTCAAACAAAGGTGGTGAAATAATACAGGTGCCACTACCCCTGAACAATCATGGTCAACCCATCTCTTTTTTGTACAGTGTCTGGGCCGATTTAGTTACAGTGGAGTTAGTGAAGGCAAGCACAACATACTGATGGTTACAGTGGAGTTGGACAGTGGCAAGCACAACATACTGATGGTTACAGTGGAGTTAGACAGTGGAGTTAGTGAAGGCAAGCACAACATACTGATGTTTACAGTGGAGTTAAACAGTGGAGTTAGTGAAGGCAAGCACAACATACTGATGGTTACAGTGGAGTTAGACAGTGGGAGTTAGTGAAGGCAAGCACAACATACAGATGGTTACAGTGGAGTTAGACAGTGGAGTTAGTGAAGGCAAGTACAACATACTGATGTTTACAGTGGAGTTAAACAGTGGAATTAGTGAAGGCAAGCACAACATACTGATGGTTACAGTGGAGTTAGACAGTGGAGTTAGTGAAGGCAAGCACAACATACAGATGGTTACAGTGGAGTTAAACAGTGGGAGTTAGTAAAGGCAAGCACAACATACTGATGTTTACAGTGGAGTTAAACAGTGGGAGTTAGTGAAGGCAAGCACAACATACAGATGGTTACAGTGGAGTTAGTGGAGTTAGTGAAGGCAAGTACAACATACAGATGGTTAAAGTGGAGTTAGACAGTGGAGTTAGTGAAGTCAAGTACAACATACAGATGGTTACAGTGGAGTTAGACAGTGGAGTTAGTGACGGCAAGCACAACATACAGATGGTTACAGTGGAGTTAGACAGTGGGAGTTAGTGAAGGCAAGAACAACATACAGATGGTTATAGTGGAGTTAGACAGTGGGAGTTAGTGAAGGCAGGTACAACATACAGATGGTTACAGTGGAGTTAGTGAAGGCAAGTACAACATACTGATGTTTACAGTGGAGTTAAACAGTGGAGTTAGTGAAGGCAAGCACAACATACTGATGGTTACAGTGGAGTTAGACAGTGGAGTTAGTGAAGGCAAGCACAACATACAGATGGTTACAGTGGAGTTAAACAGTGGGCGTTAGTGAAGGCAAGCACAACATACTGATGTTTACAGTGGAGTTAAACAGTGGGAGTTAGTGAAGGCAAGCACAACATACAGATGGTTACAGTGGAGTTAGTGAAGGCAAGTACAACATACAGATGGTTACAGTGGAGTTAGACAGTGGAGTTAGCGAAGGCAAGTACAACATACAGATGGTTACAGTGGAGTTAGACAGTGGAGTTAGTGACGGCAAGCACAACATACAGATGGTTACAGTGGAGTTAGACAGTGGGAGTTAGTGAAGGCAAGCACAACATACAGATGGTTACAGTGGAGTTAGACAGTGGGAGTTAGTGAAGGCAGGTACAACATACAGATGGTTACAGTGGAGTTAGTGAAGGCAAGTACAACATACTGATGGTTACAGTGGAGTTAGACAGTGGAGTTAGTGAAGGCAAGCACAACATACAGATGGTTACAGTGGAGTTAGACAGTGGGAGTTAGTGAAGGCAAGTACAACATACTGGTGGTTACAGTGGAGTTAGACAGTGGAGTTAGTGAAGGCAAGCACAACATACAGATGGTTACAGTGGAGTTAGACAGTGGGAGTTAGTGAAGGCAAGCACAACATACAGATGGTTACAGTGGAGTTAGTGAAGGCAAGTACAACATACTGATGGTTACAGTGGAGTTAGACAGTGGAGTTAGTGAAGGCAAGCACAACATGCAGATGGTTACAGTGGAGTTAGACAGTGGGAGTTAGTGAAGGCAAGTACAACATACTGATGGTTACAGTGGAGTTAGACAGTGGAGTTAGTGAAGGCAAGCACAACATACAGATGGTTACAGTGGAGTTAGACAGTGGGAGTTAGTGAAGGCAAGCACAACATACAGATGGTTACAGTGGAGTTAGACAGTGGGAGTTAGTGAAGGCAAGTACAACATACTGATGGTTACAGTGGAGTTAGACAGTGGAGTTAGTGAAGGCAAGTACAACATACAGATGGTTACAGTGGAGTTAGACAGTGGAGTTAGTGACGGCAAGTACAACATACAGATGGTTACAGTGGAGTTAGACAGTGGAGTTAGTGACGGCAAGCACAACATACTGATGTTTACAGTGGAGTTAAACAGTGGGAGTTAGTGAAGGCAAGCACAACATACAGATGGTTACAGTGGAGTTAGTGGAGTTAGTGAAGGCAAGTACAACATACAGATGGTTACAGTGGAGTTAGACAGTGGAGTTAGTGAAGGCAAGCACAACATACAGATCTATGGTTACAGTGGAGTTAGACAGTGGAGTTAGTGAAGGCAAGCACAACATACAGATGGTTACAGTGGAGTTAGACAGTGGAGGTAGTGACGGCAAGCACAACATACAGATGGTTACAGTGGAGTTAGACAGTGGAGTTAGTGACGGCAAACACAACATACAGATGGTTACAGTGGAGTTAGACAGTGGAGTTAGTGACGGCAAGCACAACATACAGATTAGTGCGTTAACCCTTTGCCTCTCAGTAGCAGGTTGGAATCATCCTGACAGAAACTGCTACCGACACACAAAGGGTTAAGGGTTAAATCCTTTGGCTGTCAGCAGTGGTTTTTGTCGTCATGAGTCTCACTAAAGGGTTACTCCATTGTAGTGACGCCATATTGCAAAGACGTAAATTTTCTTTACCCGGACTCTGGCAGACATCACCCTTCCTCACAACACCCACCCCAAAAAGTGACAAAACTGAATTCGGATTAAGTCTTTTCATTGCCTAGAAAACTGAAAACTTTATCTTCGGGTATTCAGTAAAAAAAATACGCACATCATACGTGTGCTGTAGTTTTGATTTTGTGCATGAAATTGATAATTGTATTTTTATGGAGTATTATGACATGACAGAATGACACTGGCAAATGTCCATGTTCATTAGGCAGGCAAAGGCTAACCCATGTTGCCCCGCGACCCTGCAGCAGGATATGACTTGACTGTGATAATTCAAATCTGGCATTACCCTTGAATTATCGTGGTCAATCCATCTCCAGCAACTGGTACATAGTCGTTAAGTAACACTTCCAAAATTTGGGAAATGTACCTGTGGGGCTAAAAGGGAAGTTGGATAGTACCACAGTGACACTTTTGGTGCAGGAAAACCATGCATGACACATATGCGCACACACAAGCACATGTATACACATGCATACACACACACACACACACACACACACACACACACACACACACACACACACACACACACACACATACAGTCAGAGAGACAGGCCTGAAGTCACGAACTTTAAAGGCCCACTGCATAACTATTCAAAGATACACTTCTGTAACAGACGGTTACAAAATGCTACACACAGGTCTAGTTATTGTTCATTTGGGCACAGGAGAATCAAAGGCCAAAGGGGCGTGATGAGTAACGCAAATTTGCTGCAAAACCGCTTGCACGCGGCCACCATTTACATAGCTCAAATCAGAATACAAGGGAAGAAACGAAGCACATCAGCGAAATTCTAGCGGTGGCCGGAAGTATCCCGGACCTCTTTCTCAACATCTAGAGTTGAACGTTAAACCGTTTAGTAGAGTGCCGTGAAAGAGGCCTCTATGCACTGTAGTGCATCCATTGTTTTCTGCCGTGTTTACTCTAAAGTCGAAGCGAATTACTCGAAAAGATATTGACAACTGAGCAGTGTCTAAACCAGACTACATTAAAGTAGACCTTTTCGGGCTGGGTGCAATGCGTACCTAAAGCAACTGCTGGGTGCAGGTCACAAGTTCATGTCGACAGTAAGACGCACTCTTGTTTTAATTTCATTGGATAATGAAAAATCAGCATAGGGCGTATTTCCGGCCACACCAAAAACCCTACAACTCGACGTCTGCTATGAATATGCTTGACTGTGCAAAAAGCCTTTATACAAAACTATCAGTTTTGATCGGAGGACAAGGTTGGTATAGATTTGTGGCAAAATATCTACCGAGTTTGTTCAGTTCCAGGTTTTAGTCAGATGGTTGCCTTGAGGGTTGAAAACTGCTCTGGAATCACAGTGCTTGGACGCTTTGTGTGCCATTCGTTTCCTCCCTTGTATTCTGACTTGAGCTTAGTAGGTGGTGGCGCGTACGCGGTGGCGCAGCGGCCGATTGCATTAGTCAAAGCACTATCGACAGGCCTCTATGAGGAGAATCCAGTTCAGCGCACGAGGCCTTTATTAGCCCTTTTCATCCTGATTCACCCATTATTTAAAATAAACTTGACTAATAGTTCAAGGGTTGTGCCAGAATAGCTTGGCGCCTCTGGCGCCAAGCTATTCTGGCACCACCATTGAACTAAAACAGTTTGGTCTATCTCCTAATCTGTAATGTAGCCTTCATGGGACGATAAGCAACTTTTGCAAAATGAGCCTCATGACGTAAAGGGTTAGTTTAATATGAAGTAACCTGACAATGACTCCATTCTAGAAATGCAACGCTATTAGTGTGATTGCACGTGTGCCTTTGCTGCATGTCCAAACTGCTGCATTAAAATTCATTAGGTGTGTCGACAAGTCATAACAAACACAAAAGGTGTTAAAATGTGTCTTCAGACTTATGCGTAATCACTAATGGTACTTAAAAACAATAAATTCTTCAAACTATTTTACCGAAGAGCTACTAAAATCGGTCAGATTTGAAGACTAAGTAACACTTCAATGGACAGATCAACCAAAACAGTCCAAGGGTGGTGCCAGAACAGCCTGCCACCAGAGAGTTTAAATCATTTGAGACATACCGCCTCCGGATACACTGCATAAGCCACGAATCCGGACGTGGCATGTCTCGAATTAGTTAAAAAGGTAGCGTGGCAGTTCAACTGAGGTACCAGGCTATTCAGTCCTCAACACTGAACTGTCATACATACAGTTGTGTCTTCCTTTAGTGTGCCCAAGCAGAACGTGTCATAGACACACACATTCCATACACAACAAGCCCCTAATGATGACTGCCACCCATGTTATCATAGACATTAACATTCGATACACAACATGCCCCTAATGATGACTGCCGCCCATGTTATCATAGACACAAACATTCCATACACAACATGCCCCTAATGATGACTGCCACCCATGTTATCATAGACATTAACATTCCATACACAACATGCCCCTAATGACTGCCGTCCATGTTATCATAGACACAAACAGTCCATACACAACATGCCCCTAATGATGACTGCCGCCCATGTTATCATAGACATTAACATTCCATACACAACAAGCCCCTAATGATGATTGCCGCCCATGTTATCATAGACATTAACATTCCATACACAACATGCCCCTAATGATGACTGCCGCCCATGTTATCATAGACACAAACATTCCATACACAACAAGCCCCTAATGATGACTGCCGCCCATGTTATCATAGACATTAACATTCCATACACAACATGCCCCTAATGATGACTGCCGCCCATGTTATCATAGACACAAACATTCCATACACAACACGCCCCTAATGATGATTGCCGCCCATGTTATCATAGACATTAACATCCCATACACAACATGCCTCTAATGATGACTGCCGCCCATGTTATCATAGACATTAACATTCCATACACAACATGCCCCTAATGATGACTGCCGCCCATGTTATCAAGGACACAAACATTCCATACACAACATGCCCCTAATGATGACTGCCGCCCATGTTATCATAGACATTAACATTCCAGACACAGCATGCCCCTAATGATGACTGCCGCCCATGTTATCATAGACACAAACATCCCATACACAGCATGCCCCTAATGATGACTGCCGCCCATGTTATCATAGACATTAACATTCCATACACAACATGCCCCTAATGATGACTGCCGCCCATGTTATCATAGACATTAACATTCCATACACAACATGCCCCTAATGATGACTGCCGCCCATGTTATCATAGACATTAACATTCCTTACACAACAAGCCCCTAATGATGACTGCCGCCCATGTTATCATAGACATTAACATTCCATACACAACAAGCCCCTAATGATGATTGCCGCCCATGTTATCATAGACATTAACATTCCATACACAACATGCCCCTAATGATGACTGCCGTCAATGTTATCATAGACACAAACATTCCATACACAACATGCCCCTAATGATGACTGCCGCCCATGTTATCATAGACATTAACATTCCATACACAACACGCCCCTAATGATGATTGCCGCCCATGTTATCATAGACATTAACATCCCATACACAACATGCCCCTAATGATGACTGCCGCCCATGTTATCATAGACACAAACATTCCATACACAACATGCCCCTAATGATGACTGCCGCCCATGTTATCATAGACATTAACATTCTATACACAACAAGCCCCTAATGATGACTGCCGCCCATGTTATCATAGACATTAACATTCCATACACAACAAGCCCCTAATGATGACTGCCGCCCATGTTATCATAGACATTAACATTCCATACACAACAAGCCCCTAATGATGACTGCCGCCCATGTTATCATAGACATTAACATTCCATACACAACATGCCCCTAATGATGACTACCGCCCATGTTATCATAGACATTAACATTCCATACACAACAAGCCCCTAATGATGATTGCCGCCCATGTTATCATAGACATTAACATTCCAGACACAACATGCCCCTAATAAAGTTATTGCCGCCCTTGTTATCATAGACATTAACATTCAATACAAAAAATTCCCCGAATGATGTCTGCCGCCCATGTTATCATAGACACAAACATTCCATACACAACATGTCCCTAATGATGACTGCCGCCCATGTTATCATAGACATTAACATTCCAGACACAAGATGCCCCTAATGATGACTACCGCCCATGTTATCATAGACACAAACATTTCATACACAACATGCCCCTAATGATGACTGCCGCCCATGTTATCATAGACATTAACATTCCAGACACAATATGCCCTTAATGATGACTGCCGCCCATGTTATCATAGACATTAACATTCCAGACACAAGATGCCCCTAATGATGACTACCGCCCATGTTATCATAGACACAAACATTTCATACACAACATGCCCTTAATGATGACTGCCGCCCATGTTATCATAGACATTAACATTCCAGACACAATATGCCCTTAATGATGACTGCCGCCCATGTTATCATAGACATTAACATTCCATACACAACATGCCCCTAATGATGACTACCGCCCATGTTATCATAGACACAAACATTTCATACACAACATGCCCCTAATGATGACTGCCGCCCATGTTATCATAGACATTAACATTCCAGACACAATATGCCCCTAATGATGACTGCCGCCCATGTTATCATAGACACAAACATTCCATACACAACAAGCCCCTAATGATGACTGCCGCCCATGTTATCATAGACATTAACATTCCAGACACAATATGCCCTTAATGATGACTGCCGCCCATGTTATCATAGACATTAACATTCCATACACAACATGCCCCTAATGATGACTGCCGCCCATGTTATCATAGACACAAACATTCCATACACAACATGCCCCTAATGATGACTGCCGCCCATGTTATCATAGACACAAACATTCCATTCACAACATGCCCCTAATGATGACTGCCGCCCATGTTATCATAGACATTAACATTCCATACACAACAAGCCCCTAATGATGACTGCCACCCATATTATTAGCATTAGCCATCTGCATGTCGGTAGTGACTTTAGTCACAATGATTCCGCTACCAACACACAAAAGGCCAAGTAATGTACGTACACAATATTTCACATTGTAGTAGCAATGCTGTTCATGTACCAACACTATCATTACCAATGCACGTGCCACTGAAAGACCATAAAAACTGTACTTGCTGCAAGGAGTATTATTTCAGTACCTGAGTCTGAGGAAAGAGAGAGACGACAGCATTCAGTCAGAAAGTGTTTTTACAGACATTGTAAGTTGTAAAGTTCTTGTATTTTGTAACCGGTTCAGTGTCAGTCAAGATGCAGAGTGTAACCGGGTCAGTTTCAGTTGATGCAGAGTGTAACCGGTTCAGTGTCAGTCAAGATGCAGAGTGTAACCGGGTCAGTTTCAGTTGATGCAGAGTGTAGTTCAGTGTCAGTCAAGATGCAGAGTGTAACCGGGTCAGTGTCAGTCAAGATGCAGAGTGTAACCGGGTCAGTTTCAGTTGATGCAGAGTGTAACCGGTTCAGTGTCAGTCAAGATGCAGAGTGTAACCGGGTCAGTGTCAGTCAAGATGCAGAGTGTAACCGGGTCAGTTTCAGTTGATGCAGAATGTAACCGGGTCAGTTTCAGTTGATGCAGAGTGTAACCGGGTCAGTTTCAGTTGATGCAGAGTGTAACCGGGTCAGTGTCAGTCAAGATGCAGAGTGTAACCGGGTCAGTGTCAGTCAAGATGCAGAGTGTAACCGGGTCAGTGTCAGTCAAGATGCAGAGTGTAACCGGGTCAGTTTCAGTCAAGATGCAGAGTCTGCTTCTTCATTAATTAAACAGCAGAAAACTGTAGCTGTCCTGTAAGTTGTAACCCTATAAGCCCCAAAGTCACACTTGTCAAATTTTGTAGGTGTTGCCTCATGACTATGTACCAGTTGCAGGAGATGGATTGACCATGATAATTCAAAGGTAGTGCCAGATTAGCTTGGCGCCATCAGGCGCCAAGCTAATCTGGCACTACCCTTGAATTATCATGGTCAATTCATCTCATGCTGTAGTGACTCGGGGCTAAATGGGTTAATCAAAGTGATGTAAGAAAGAAACATTTATAATCGTCATGAGCCCCTACAACTGCTTGCCGTTGGGTGGTGTTCTAATTTCTCAGCACTGAACGGGCTAGGTAATACAGGCATTTGTAACACTGTCGTACCAACAGCCCAGAAAGCAAAAGGTCTTCAGAATGTCAGCCCCTAGACTTCCTGTTCACTGGGACTCCTAAATGGGAGAATTCTTGTACAAAGCGCCAGGCCTACACGATTTCTAATGGCAGTTTCATGATCATACAAGTAGTGTGCAAAAGTGTTGTGCTGTAGACATATTACAATTGTGAAGGCAGTGGAGGTCTAAGTACGGAGTGAGTCAATCGCCAACATGCAGTACTCTGTATTCATTCATTTCTTACCATTTGGTCCACCATGTGTAGTGCACGGAAATCCTGTCACCTGTCAGGCCAAATAATCAATTAATATGAAGCTCATCACAAAATAATACAAACTATCAACTACAAGTGCATGCCACTGCCACTGATGTGTCGTTAGCTCATTCGCGGCCAGCCGCATCTGGATGCGCGGCCTTTGCCGCGCATCCGGATGTGGCTGGCTGCAAATGAGTTAACCCCTTCACATCCAATGGACACAGACTATGGAAAAGAACCACATGGAGAAAGAAACAAGCTTAGAAATGACATGCAGTTAAAAAAACAATTCATTAACATTTTGAAAAAGACAAACAGATAAGTATACAAATAAGTATATTGGCTGATTTGCAATTAATTGCTTGTTTCTTTTGTATATTAGTATAATTATATATTAATAAATTGTAAGCATCATTTCTAAGTGTGTGGGGTTTTTTTCTCATTCCATTTCCTTGGCAGTAACCCTTTTGGTCTGTATGACACAGACCGTGTTTTTAATAAATAATAATAATAATAATAATAACGGTAATATAGTCGCTTTTTCTCAATTTTTGCGAATCGAATCAAAGCGCCGTGAACTGAAACTTAGTGAAACCCAACACGCACGCTCACATGACACACGGATTTTACTCTGGAGACAAACACAGTACAAGACAGACACAGGACATTTGCGTGGTGCGAAGGGTCAGCTCAGCTACTGAAGTTTCAGAAATTTTGATTGCTTGTATTTGAAATTTTGTGGCTTCAGACCAGTACCAAAGTGGGGGGAGGGGGGGGGGGTGGAACAATGCTATTTACACAATTTTACATAAATTAAATGCTATTTCCTGTACAACTTTCTGGTTACTGACATACTACTCTTCGTTTCTGGGGCAGAAAACAGAAAGTTGTGGGCGTAGCTTTACCACTGTGCGTCAGTTTTGCCTGCAAGAGCAACCAGTGGTCAACGTACGGCGGGTCCAGTTCTCAGGACGTGGGTTCAAGTTGGTTTCCACGAAACTACACGCGGCGGCCGCCGACGACGACTATAAGTGCATGCGTACTCAGCAATTCACTACTACTTTTACAGACTAAGACTGTTCTCCTCCTGAACCACATACAGTCTGGCAGCCGACCATGGATACCCCCATGAAAACACCCCCAGAGCAGGTCTCACTTGATTTGGCCTCGCTGATACCTACAGATTACGAATCCGACTGATGCCACTCTGGCATAATTGAGGAATTTTAAATATTCAAGATAGCGCCCAAAATGGCCGCTGAATGGAACTGTATTTTGTCAGTGTTATAAACAGCACACAGCTGTGATGTTTATGGGTAAAAACAATTTATTACACTAAAATGAAAGTTTAAATGGGTACGTTAGTTATTTACTTTGTGTATATTATTAATATGGCGGACAAAACGGCTGCCGTAAGTGTAAACACCTTGATGTGGGACCGAATGTCATCTGCAAAATGCAATTTGCGGTACAAAATCTGCTTGTAAAATGGAAATAACCAAAGAAAATTGAAACCCCGATAAAATAGCAATGAAATAAAACAGCAAAGCGATATTCAACGCATATAATACACGTCCTCATAGCTGATTCATGCCTCCTATCCTAAATAAAACAGCAAAGCGATATTCAACACATATAATACAGGTCCTCATAGCTGATTCATGCCTCCTATCCTAAATAAAACAGCAAAGCGATATTCAACACATATAATACACGTCCTCATAGCTGATTCATGCCTCCTATACCACTAACACTGTGGTCAGGTAGTGCTGCTTTTTTTTTTTTTTTTTTTTTTTCCCCCACCAGTGTCATAATTGTCATAATGTTGCTAAAACCGTACGCGCGCATGTGATCCCAACGAAAGAAAATTTGTCAGCTATACTGACACAATAAAGTTTGTGAATTTGAATTCACAAAACCGTCCACATCGCTGTAAAGTCACTGCGAAGTCAGTTTTCACAATCATCATCACTGGCGTCTCCCTCTTCGTCTGGTATGGAAGCCGCACGTTTTGTCCATACGTTCTGTTAGTCGCCTGTTCGGCGTTAAACCCAAATAACTAACTAACCATCCCTAAGTTCTGACAGTCCCCAGAGATGAAACACTTGCAAAACACCGTGCACGTCATCTGGGCAGTAGCACAACCACATCGAGCTGTACTACAAGGCTGATACGATCCACAGCCACACTTCAACATGCTCAGTACCTCAGCGGGCGCGGCTTCAACACCTGGGGCCAACGTGACTGGTTGTAATGAACGAGTGAGTTCGTCTCATTTAGCCAGCCAAAGTCAGTTGGTAGAAGATTGGGCGGATTTTCATCCTGCGCTGCCAGTGATCAGGCTGTCTAACCAGAGTTGTGTTGTTCTGCTTCTGGTGGCGACACTCTATAAATTGGCCATGAGACCCTCATGGTCTTCAGATGCTAGGATGTTTTCACGAATAAGCTCTTCTGTGACCATTCCAAGAGCTCTACAGTTTTGAGAGAATTTTCCCGGTGAGCATTTGTGAGACGCCTCCGAAAGCAGCTTTCATGACTTCCTCCAACCCAGTGTTGCACATGAGGGCACCAATACAACCAACAAAAATAATCAGCATGTACATTCCGCCTAGACGTATGAAGTTATGAAACGTCTCTGGATACACCCAGATAACGTTTGTCATCACTCGGTACAGCTGCTGGTCTGCTGTGAATACTGTAAAACTCTGACCAGACTGCCGTGTAAATGTTTGAGCCTCGACCATTGCTGTCATCATGGTGGAGGGATCAGAGGGAGTCATGTCGATCAAAGGCCTGTACATGGTCTTATTCGCTGGTTTCACTGCCTGTCCTTGCTGACGTGATTGCATTGTGATACATCCTGCAAACTCGGGGGCAGAATGTTTCTCTGCTACTGTCTTCAGAAAGTCAAAGTCAAGTGAATTGCCTCTTTGAGCAGAGATTTTTTGCGCCGCCAAAACCTTTATTGGCAAAACAGTACGCTGTGACTGTGCTGAAGGTATTGGAGGCTTCTTTGGCTCTTTGTAGCACTGGATAGGCATTCTCTTGCTGAAGTCTTTTCGCACTTCGCCTTTGCTGATCCGTTTAATAATTGTTTCCTCCGAATCAAGGTTGCTGATGCTAGGTTTCACCTGCGTGAAGATTGGTTGGTTGTACATTGCATAACATCCCGACAGCAACAAGACTTTCTCAGGACGTGCCTGCACTGCTTGTGAAAAAAAAAAATAAAAAAAAAATAAACAGAATACTGAATGTATGTCGTCAGCCGGTCTAATACGCTAAATAAACCTAAGACCATTTAGCAACACACATCCAATATCAAGAGCTACAGGCAGCGCAGACAGTAGGGAGAGCTTTAAAATGGAAAATATAGGTGAATGGACCAAGGGTAGACAGAAACACGTGCCCCAGAATAGAGGGGAAAACCCACCCTGTGGGGCTGGAACTAAAACGTAGTTAATCTCATCGAAACCCCCCAGGGCAGACCCGGGTAGGAGACCTGCGTGAAGAGCAAAGCCAGTGTATGTGTAGATTTCAAACCATTTTGAGGAGATATAGTGGCATCGAAGTTGTCAGCTACAGCCTGCACAAGACGGTACTTTGCATCCATGATTCCACTTGTGGCCCTTTCCGACTCAGCATGTGCAGCTGCTGATGCCTTGAAGCGAACCACTTCGTTGTAGGAACATGTGACTTCAAAGTCATGTAGACTTTGGATGAGCTGCTTTTCCCGTACGAACACGCCTAGTGCAACTTGTAGTGGAGTAGCCCTCTTTGTGACAATGCAGGTGATCATGTTAGCAATTAACAATGACGGTAGTGTCCCTGACTGGAGCTTGTCGGAAATATTTGCAAGCAAAGATAGGTGAGTCGGACTGATTTGCTGTGCGATCGTATTTAGATCAAGTCTAGCTTTGTATGAGATTTGTCTGGGGATTTCTTTTTTTTGTCTAGATGGATGTAGCTTTTGCCACCTTTTCAGCTGATATATCGTCTTCTTCATCTTTATTAAGTCTCACCGGACAAGATGCCTTCTGGCAAAATAAAAGGATATTTGCAAGACCACTGGAAGACAAAAAAGGAGGACGTCAAAATAACTCAACAGCTTTGCCTGAAGCTGTGCACAGGATAATCCACTCCCTCCATAGGCCAGGTCATAATTCGTGTACCTCAACAGAGGTCCAGTGACATAGAAGACCTGTTGACTTTCATGAAATCTACAAGACTCAAAAGCAGGATCATCAATGTCGCGTTGTGACCCGTTGTGTTTTGCTGCTGCTGCAGTTATTCCTTGTGCCCCATGAAC
Source organism: Semisulcospira habei (assembly GCA_036245525.1). NCBI lineage: Eukaryota > Metazoa > Mollusca > Gastropoda > Semisulcospiridae > Semisulcospira > Semisulcospira habei. Next base: position 74,821,675 of record BTPG01000008.1, read on the forward strand.
TGTATTTTACAGCTGTCGTGATATCGTGGCATCAGCAAGCATGCAAATCAGCAAAGGCGCCATTCAACCTCAATCGCACTTCACGAGACCATAAATCTTTTCTTTTGCTGCAGACGTCCATGATCACATGTTTGAAGTCTTTGCTTGAACCTCTGTCTGCAGTTCTCACACAATAAGCAGCACGCCATCGACTTGGATTTCGTGAGTCTGCTTCCACCTTACAGATTTCACCACAGAAGAGGCAATGTTCACGAAAGTCCAAACGATGAACACTAGATCTCTTCACTTGTTTCCTTGGTGATGGTTGCCCAGACGTTCCAGGAGCAGGTCCCTGTTTTTGTTTCAGATGGCGATGAATAAGGTGATTTGATGTATACGAAGAAACACAGCTTCTGTGACAGTGGATCAAACGACTCTCTGATTCCAATAATGCTTTTATATCTTCATGGAGACCGTCGCACCGATCTTTGCTTGACTGAATTATTTTCTGGATGCGCTTTTCTCCGCACACTGTCAGCTCTGCATTTTCCAAATGACACTGAAGAGACGATGACTGTGTTTTGAACAGGCACCACTCCATAATTGTGCTGAAAGCAGAGGAGAAAAGCCAAAGCTATATTCCTCCTACTATTTTCGCTGTTTTCTATGTAAACAGTACATTCCTAAACAATCTCTCTCTCTCTCTCTCTCTCTCTCTCTCTCTCTCTCTCTCTCTCCTCTCTCTCTCTCTCTCTCTCTCTCTCTCTCTCTCTCTCTCTCTCTCTCTCTCTCTCTCTCTCTCTCTCTCTCTCTCTCTCTCCATTGTTAAATGAAATGTCATTATGACCCACATAGCTCGCCATACTTTCCGTCAGCATACCGGCGACACTTGAACAGACAGACCGATACGTAAACCCGGAACTAATGTCTCATGTTGTACGTTTCTGAGCTACTTTCGATATACTGACTCTATGTTATAGTTGCATATGGCCACACAATAAATTACAATGTTTTAGTGTAGATACTAAATACACACGAACACAACTGAAATAATTGCAAAGTCTCCAACAAAAAGTTGCAAGTTGGATCCTGTTCCGACTTGTTTCCAAAAGCAGTGCATCAGCGATCTTGCACCGTTGATTGCTGCTAGGGGCATGCTATTGTAAACAAGTCTCTGTCAACCGGAACTGTTCCAAAATCTTTCAAACAGGCTGTTGTTACCCCGTTGCTCAAAAAACCAGGCTTGGACAGAACTGAATACCCTAAAAAACTACAGACCTGTATCCAACCTACCATTCATTTCTAAGGTACTGGAGAAAGTTGTCTTACAACAGCTCCTGGAACACTTAGAGATGTATGGTCTGTTGGAAGTGTATCAGTCCGCCTATAGGAAAGGTCACAACGTGGAGACAGCAGTGCTGAGTGTTCTGAATGACTTGCTTTGTAAAGCAGATGAGAGACTTGTCTCCTTGTGGCCCTGTTGGATCTCAGCGCTGCTTTCGATACGCTGGACCATTCCATTCTCATGAAGAGGCTTGAAATCACTTTTGGCCTGCGTGTAACGGTTCTCTCTTGGTTTGAATCTTACGTTTCCGATCGGTACCAGTTTGTAGGTGTAAAAGACAGTGTCTCTAGACCTTCCATTCTGGAGTTTGGAGTGCCTCAGGGCTCTGTCTTAGGCCCTGTATTGTTTACGTTGTATTCACAACCGCTGTCAGATGTCATTTCCAGCCATCAGTGTTCTTATCATAAGTATGCAGATGACACCGAAATCTCTCAGAGTAGTCCACCTGGGGAATTTCAGTCTGTTGAAACTGGCATCAAGTCTTGTGTTGACGATGTCACGACATGGATGGACAGTAACAAACTTATGTTAAACCCAGAAAAAAAACAGAGTTACTACCCGTTGGCTCAGCATCCCGGCTTCAACAAATTCACACTGAGTCTCTACGCATAGATGACACTGATATTCCATTTCAGTCTTCGGTCAAATATCTTGGTGTCAAGCTCGATAAGGCTTTGAGTATGCAGGATCACATCGGTGAAATCTGTCGTGGTGCTTCATACTCTCTGAGATGCATCGCATCTGTCCGACACAGTCTTTCTGAATCTGCCACTGCAAAGTTAGTGAATGCTTTGGTCACGAGCCGTCTTGACCACTGCAATTCTCTGCTTTTTGGACTTCAATCTGAGCAGATTAGCCGCCTTCAGCGAGTTCAAAATAATGCCGCAAGGCTTGTGAAGCGCAGACGAAAACGAGACCACGTAATCCCTATACTGAAAGACCTTCGCTGGCTTCCAATCCAATCCCGCATACAATTTAAGATTGCGACCCTTGCATACCGCCACTTTGATGGCAGCCTTCCGTCATACCTTTCCTCCAGTCTGATCACTTACCAGCCCTCTCGCTCACTACGTTCATCGGGAGAGAAACTTCTCAAAGTTCCAAAGTACCATCTCAAATCTGCCGGTGAACTTGCTCTTTCAGATGTACTGCTCCTTTAATTTGGAATTCCTTACCGACTGAGCTGAGAAATGCTTCCCCCCTTACGCAGTTCAAAGCAAAGTTAAAAACTCACCTTTTCTCGCAGACATTTGTGTGATCTCTACGGTTTTCTGTACATCCCCCCCCCCCCCCCCCCCGCAGACTCTGTGTGTGTGTGTGTGTGTGTGTGTGTGTGTGTGTGTGTGTGTGTGTGTGTGTGTGTGTGTGTGTGCGCGTGTGTGTGCGTGTGTCTGTCTTTTTCGCCAGCGCATTGAGTTATATTATAAATATGAGAAATGCGCCATATAAATACCATGTATTATTATTATTTATTATTATTAAATACAATTATTATATTTTATTATTATTATTTTGTGGGTGCTATTAAGCATCCGTCAAAACATCAAACCAAAATACAGTTCATATTTACCTCGTTATGTAGTAGCTTGATTTTCGCAGTTTCCCGGAAAAAAAATGCAAGCAGTTGCTTTTCTATTCGAAATCTCCACAAAACTTGGAACTACTCCCACGCATCAACAGTTGAACCAGTCAGACGCTTTCACAACAAATACTGCAAGGAGAACTCTGGGCCCGGTTTCTTCATATTATACGAATTTTGTGGCGCACTGAGTCTGGACTTGGCTATGTTTGACAATAACGAGGCGATTTGATACATGCCAGAAGAGGCTTTTTGACCCAGATCCTGGAAGAAAAACATAGTGGCAGCGCGGCTTTACACAGGCCACGCCCGCTTTGAAGGAACAGCTGGATAAGATTTCATTTGGCATGAAGCATAGATTCTCACGAGCCCATGTGACTGCAGAGGCTGATGTGAATCTATGCTTTTAGGACCCTGCCCTCCCTCCTTGCAACATCCTTATCTCTGACCCGACACTGTAGCATCAGCCAATCCTCCTATGGTAAACCGTTTGTGTCAAAACTGAGTATACTGATTTTTTATTTATTTATTTATTTTTTATCAAATTCCTCAATAGTACCAGAGTGGCATCAGTTGGATTTGTAATCTATTGGCATCGGAGAATCAAAAACCTTCGAGACCAGCTCTTGGGGTTGTTTCATGGGGGTTCAGGTCCAAATCGGTGTTTGGCAACCAGACTCAAGTCTAGTAGTTATAATTAATTATATAACTTGACTCTTAAACTCCCACAATGAAATGACTTCCGGCCCATTTACCGAATGAAAATCATTTAGTTCTGGGAGTTTTAATCCATTCAGCCCTGACGCACTACGGCAGGAGATGGGTCGACCATCATAATTCAAGGGTAGTGCCGACAGGCGCCAAGCTAATCTGGCACTACCCTTGAATTATCATGGTCGATTCCGACTCATCTCCAGCAACAGGTGCATAGTCGTTGGATGACGCCTCCAAAATTTGGAAAATGCGTGCGTCGGGCTGAATGAGTTAACAAGCGTTAAGTTGGTCGTCCTTCTCGCCTGCCCGACCCCACTACGGCCAACGCTCCGCCTGTGAATGTGTTTACCTCCGCAATGTCGTTGTATACTGTTGTGTTGATCTTTAATGAACTACTGCTGTCCGTACAGTTGTTAAACACTTCACAACTAACTCCATGAAACAACAGGCAAGTTATTCCCACTGTCAGTACACATAGGTATATCAAAACTGCCATGTTATTGGCGAATTGTCAACTTTTCACACACATATCAAGCGCCTCTCTGCGTGTCAGTGACGGTATCGCTCCACACACTGGCAAAAAAGTCGTGGCTCTGTCAGATCGCTGGGACTGAAAACTCTTTTGCGCCGCGCGATACGCACACGGAAGTAAAACAGTCCAACCCGTCAGCCGCCTGCTCTATCCGCAAAGAACAGATTTTCATCATATGCACTTTGTAGCTTTACATATCAGAGGTGACCTAGTGGTTGACGTCAATTGGACTCGCTTTAGACCTCACAGTTACACTGCGATCATCCAGAATTGACTGAACCGTATAAGTTTTGTATGTGTCACAGGGTGACAACTTTATGATAGCTAGGGTTAATAGGGATGATAAGGGTTAAAATGTGGGGTCGAAGTCCAGGTACGATGTAGTGATCGAAACGGAGTTATAATCGTGAACCGCAAGGCTTGACCCAGAAAAACACGGCCACGTGGATACTGGTTATCTAAGAATCGGGTGGCACGGGTGTCCAAACAAGGGGTCGATCTAGTGGAAACTCTGACTCAAGACTTTTGGTCGTGTCCACATAAGGGTATAAAAGGTCGGTCGAGTGGAAAAAGCAATGACGCAGGACTTTTTGGTTAAGGACACATGTGAATAGAAGGAATTAAGATAAGATAAGATAAGATAAGATAAGATAAGATGGTTTATTGCCATATGTTTCCATGTACAAAACAATAAAAACATTGGAATTTGTCTTGATGTCAGTTACTAAGACTAAACACACACACACACACACACACACACACACACACACACACACACAGAGAGAGAGAGAGAGAGAGAGAGAGAGAGAGAGAGAGAGAGAGAGAGAGAGAGAGAGAGAGAGAGAGAGAGAGAGAGAGAGAGAGAGAGAGAGAGAGAGAGATCTGATACAGTTAAAAACTGACTGTACACAATCATTCTCACTCGCCACTCGCGCTCTCTCCAATTAGTCCGGTTGATCAGAGAGAGCGTGAACAGCAAGAGGGAAAAAACTGTTGCGGAATCTGCTGGTCTTGGTACTGATGGACCTGTACCTGCGCCCTGATGGTAAAATTTGAAAAAGCTCATTGCCGGGGTGGGTGGAATCACTGGAGATAAGACGTGCTCTACGTAAGAGACGCTGCTGGTACAGTGAGTCCAGGCTAGGAAGATCTCTGCCTATGATTTTTGAAGCGGTCTTGACCACCCTACTCAGTCTGATTTTCTCTTTGGCCGTGATGGAACCATACCAAACCGTGATCGAAAAGGTGAGCACGCTCTCAATCACAGCTCGGTAGAATTGCATCAACATGTGGGCACCGAGACCGAAACTTTTCAGACGTCGCAGGAAGAACAAGCGCTGCTGTGCTTTTTGGACGATAAGGCGAGTGTTTTCCTCCCACTTCAGGTCACATGACAGGGTAGTGCCAAGAAACTTAAAGTTCTGGACTGTTTCAATGATTTCACTATTGATCACAAGAGGGGGAGGGGGAGGGGACTGTTTCTTTCTAAAGTCCACAATCATTTCTTTTGTTTTGCCAGAGTTCAGTTCAAGGTTGTTGTTATTACACCAACTAATTAGAGTCTCAACCTGACTACGGTAAGCGGATTCGTCTGAGTTTGTAATGCACCCTTCCACTGTGGTGTCATCTGCAAATTTCAGAACTTTAGTACTGGCATGGCATGAAGCACAGTCATAAGTAAACAGGGAGTAGAGCATAGGGGAGAGCACGCACCCCTGAGGCGTGCCCGTGGATAAAGTGAGGGTGGATGACACATTTCCACCAATTTTAACGACCTGTGGTCTCATCAACAGGAAATCGAGGGTCCAGAGGCACAATGTCTCTGGAACTCCGATTTGCTGGATCTTCTGGTACAATTTAGATGGAATAATGGTGTTAAAAGCAGAACTGTAATCAACAAATAAAATTAGAAATGTATATAAAGAATGGTCGGGGTGCGTTTCGAGAGGGGCTCCGTTACTGAAGTGACACGTTGTGGCACCCTCGAGACAGCACACCGACTCTGAAATGTGATGTTAGGACTGTTCTCCCTCCTGGCACCAGCTTTGGTGCTGGGATGGGCCGTGTGACCACCATGGGTCGTCGTATTCTGTATGCACGTCAGAGGTGAGCAAACCATTTATTATTAACCAATGTAACATTTTATATATACGTAGTAAAACCAAAAGAACCTTGATTATGTCTGTTATGCCGCTTGCATGCGAGAGTGGTATGATATATGACGTCATGTTTCTCGCGTGTACTTGTTCAGTGGTTATTGTGATTGTTTGTGTCCTCGACCGGTGTACCTCTTTGCAGCCAAGCGAGTCAAACTCCCCTTATATCGGTTTATTAGTCACATGCATAGAAAGTTAGGATAGAAACGATCCCAATAAAACGGTCGGGTGATATATGGGACCTTCTTCGTGCCAAAAGCACACTTAGTCAGTTCTGGCTCGTGGAGGCTCAATTCCTTCTTCTCGTTGACTGAGAGTCGGGTTTGCGTGTATTTACTGACCGCGCGAACTGTCATAAGTACTGATGTACAGGCCGTTGACTGAGAGTCGGGTTTGCGTGTATTTACTGACCGCGCGAACTGTCATAAGTACTGATGTACAGGCCGTTGACTGAGAGTCGGGTTTGCGTGTATTTACTGACCGCGCGAACTGTCATAAGTACTGATGTACAGGCCGTTGACTGAGAGTCGGGTTTGCGTGTATTTACTGACCGCGCGAACTGTCATAAGTACTGATGTACAGGCCGTTGACTGAGAGTCGGGTTCGTTGCGTGTATTTACTGACCGCGCGAACTGTCATAAGTACTGATGTACAGGCCGTTGACTGAGAGTCGGGTTTGCGTGTATTTACTGACCGCGCGAACTGTCATAAGTACTGGTGTACAGGCCGTTGACTTCGGAGCGCACAACGTTGTGCCCAAATATCTCTGCCGCGAAACACTTTTCTGCACCACAGTTGAACCCTTTGAGCCCCAAGGTCCCAGTGATTCAAATTTTGGAGGTGTTGCCTAATGACTATGCGAGTACCAGTTGCAGGACTGATATGGATTGACCTTGATAATTAAAGGGTAGTGCCAGATTAGCTTGTTGCCTTCAGGCGCAAGAACCTAATCTGGCACTACCCTTGAATTATCATGGTCAATCCATCTCCTGCTGTAGGGTGGGGCTAAATGGGTAAGGAACAAATATCATGTAGTGCCAGATGACCTAATATGGAAATGAGATTGTGTAACGCACGCAGACTTGCCCACAGTCGTACGCACAGACTCTCACGCAACAGACGCATACACCGCCACTGACTCAGACGGGCGCATTCATGCGGTAAAACACAACACACGGGCTCCCTTTCTAAAATAACCTTTATACAATATAAATGAAAAAAGAATGACTTAAATAACTATCAACTATATACAATGCTCTCCTATCACACACTCAAATCACAGTATCTTTGCTAGGCTAGGTTTTAGTCTCTCAATGTCTCCAACCTGTTTGATGTTGTTGCCTGGTTACGTTGATCCTTCTCACGTCTAGGCGTGAAAGTCCTTCGTCGTACGCTTATTGCCGTCCTGTCTCTTCGGGCACGGACGTCCTCGTTCTCGTACGGTACACTCAGTTCTCACTTTGACTTGGGTGTCTTGGTCCCAGTCAGAATCACTCTCAGAAGAGCTGGAGGGATGACCTCACGTAGGTCCCACCTGCGACTCGACGTCTCGGCGTCCGTCTTTCCACTCTCGTTACAAGAACTCTGAATACACAACAAAAGTCCCAACGTAACACTTGCTAAACACACAACATATTGGATCAATGAGAAACGTCACGTAACCTGGCTGATACAAATAACTCACACGTTCATTCACACACACACACACACGTGCTTCATAAACTATCTTCGTATCACCCCCATATCTGTCACTATCTTGAAACAGACTATAGCCTAACTGACACTCTTGCTATACATTACTCTGTACCCTGGAAAAGACTATGCTTAACCAACCACGTACTATCTTCATAGCGGCTTAGACATACACACTTCATATTCCTTTAGTCATCTATCTCGGTAAACAACTGTATACAAAACACCGGTTACTTCACCGAATTCTAAACATACATAACTAAACCAAACCGGAACACCGCTATACAACCACATTAATCTTACCACGCATACTGTCTTTAACTAAACAACTATCAATACTACATTTATAGAAACATACCTGAAATCTAGGCTTCAGAGTCTTGGAATGCGGGCTAGGTAACTCGAACACAACCGTTCCATACGACAAGACAGCCCGCACTACCGATTTAGACCTCTGACAGTCACAGCTTCCGCCTAGAACTCACTAAACAGAACTCACTAAAAAAAACCCGTACTAACCATGTCTTACAGATTTCACGTGCGTCTACTGCCACACGGACTTTCGGCAAACAAACCGTTAACAAAAACCGTACCGTACTAATCCTACTCGTTAACAAAAAACGTACCGTACTAATCCTACTGTGTGAGCACTATGCACAAACATAAAGCTTCATCACAGATTGTTTACTGAACACTCCCGGCCTATGATTTGTCGATTTTGCTGTCAGTCATAAACATTTGATGAAAAAACAACAACAAGCCATTTTCAATACCCTAAAAAGAGCCCCTACAAATCAGTTTCAATATCGAGGTCAAGCATGTATGCTGTATGTATGCTTCCAATGTATGCTGCCGGCAAGTGAGGCTTGAAACCTTGTCCGGCAATTCTCGTGAAAATTGATATTTTAATATAATGGCTAAATATACCTGGGGCACACTCGTGTTTAGCGATGTCAAATCAGTCATTTAGTCATGAAGAAAAAAATCCAAAGTTCAGTTATGACTACAGCAAAATCCGAAGTGTTACCACTGTAGAGTAAAATCATGTCGCCGCATTGTTAGAGTTTCTTAAAAGTCCATCGTATCAGTTAGGTCAACTGTTACCTCAGTAAGTGATATTTGTTCTAAGATTGGTACAGAAAAGTGTTGTAACATTGGTACAGAAAAGTGTTGTAAGATTGGTACAGAAAAGTGTTGTAAGATTGGTACAGAAAAATGTTGTAAGATTGGTACAGAAAAGTGTTGTAAGATTGGTACAGAAA
>BTPG01000008.1:74830943-74918443 GCA_036245525.1 Semisulcospira habei
GGTACCAAAGTGTGGGGGGTGGGGGTGGGGTGGGGGTGGGGGTGGGGGGTGGGGGTGGAAGAACCGGAGTACCCGGAGAAAGAACCCCCAAACGGTCCGCCCGAATTAACGGTGACACTTACCAGAGGAGAAGTCCGACGCCGGCATTGGTAGCAGGCGCCTTATCCACTGCGCCACGGACCGCCCCTCCAAATATCTCCGCAAAGAAACTTTCCTGTAATTCTTTAAGAATAATTATCGTTTAGTGTTAATTGACCTAATATGAACTATTTCTTTTTAAAATACTGAACTTATCTGATTTGTTGATTTTGCTGTACAGTCGTAAAAAATGTAGTCATTTTCAATACCCTAGTAGAGCCCCGGAGGGAAACGGCCAAATCTCAATATCGAGGTCAATCATGCCGACTTCATGTATGCCTGCGCGGTTTCAGGTTTGACAACCTGGTCAACTTACTCATTCACGTAAAAATGGATCTTTGTTATAGGGCTCGGTAAGCTGACGTCATCACGCCAGTCGCGGCGGCCATCTTGTGAGGATATGGGACTAAGCGCTCATAGGGAAATCAGGCGCTGTTTTTGTAATGTCAGGAAAGTCCTGACGTACTATAAGCAGTAACAGCAAGTCTTGCCATCACTGCAGGAAACCGCTCACCAGAATATGTTTTTGTTTGTTTCCAAAGAGGGAGAAAAAATGAAAAACAAAACAAAACAAAAACGTGTTGAAACACTATTTCGCTACTATCTGATGACGTCAGCTTCCCGAGCCCTATAACAAAGATCCATCAAATTGTTATCATAAAAAGTCGAGAGGTTAATTACAAATGGCTGCTACTCTGAATTTCTTCATCTTAAGATGTCGGCTGACGCGCCGACGCTGCTAGGCAACGCGGGAAACTTCTCGAGCCCTATACTGGGCTGAAAATATATGTGGCACATTTGGGGATGTAAAATCAGTCAATTCACCGATGAAAAAAATCCTAATTTTTACGACTGTACAGCAAATCTGACACATTGTTCGAGTTCCTTGGAAGTAAATCAGTCGTATTAGATCAACTGCCATTGAATGATATCTGTTCTACGATTGGTATAGAAAAGTAGTTCTTTGCGAAGATATTCCCGATGAACGTAGTGCCCTCCGATGTTAACTCATTCAACCCCATACGATGGCCGTATTTCGCGAATTTTGGAGGCGTCATCTAACGACTATGCACCTGTTGCAGGAGACGGATCGACCATGATAATTCAAGGGTAGTGCCAGATTAGCTTGGCGTCTGTCGGCGCCAAGCTAATCTGGCACTACCCTTGAATTATCATGGTCGACCCATCTCCTGCTGTAGTGCATCCGGGCTGAATGAGTTGTAGTACATGTGACTAGATAGTTTAGCTTGCGTGTGCGTGACTGCGAGCTTTCGTGTGTGTGTGAAGGCTTCCTGACACTAATATTCACAGACAGATCCACGGTTACACAGACACACAACACGCGGCGAGCGACACCAACCACACACGAACCCAAAAAGACACGCACGCACACACGTACGTGCGCACGCACGCACACATACGTACGTGCGCACGCACACACGCAAGCATGAACACACGCTCACAAATATCTACACACGCCGGTAAAGGCAAGAAACATTAAGTACAAACTGTGTTAAGGTGTAAGCTTGCAAAGTTTATTGTAAACCTATATATATAGACATACAGCGCCATAAAAAAACACAAACATCAACAACTAGAAGACAACGATTTACCGATCCATATTTTGCAAACGGCTTAACATTCTGAAAATCTGTTTTCGTCACAGTAAAGTATTTTTAGTCCTCTTTACAGCATTTGAGTCCATTGTGCAGTCTTTACGCTGTGACCAGTTAAGTTACCTACTCCCAAAATAAAAATAAAAATCGTAAGCGGACATTTCTCTGTGTGCTGTGTTGTTTTAGCTCACACCTCATTTTCGGTCAGAAACTCTAAAAACGCGGATAACATCATTTTAACCCATTCAGCCCCGACGCCCTACAGCAAGAGATGGGTCGACCATGATAATCCAAAGGTAGTGCCAGATTTGAGCTTGGCGCCTGTCGGCGCCAAGCAAATCTGGCACTACCCTTGAAATATCATGGTCGATCCATCTCCTGCAACTGGTGCATAATCGTTAAATGACGCCTCCAAAATTTGGGAAATACGGGCATGGGGCTGAATGAGTTAAGCTGCGTTCATTTTCCCTGATAACCTGAAGATGGGGAGTCATTTCAGCAGATAACTTTTTTGTATGGCCTTGTCTACACGTCACCCTCGAAAACATAGGGGAATGTATGGTTCAGCCGTGAATGCCTCTCATCTCAGGGCACTCAGCATCATTTATTTTCTTCTGCACGTGTAGCCCGAAGAAAAATAGGGATGTCGTTGTCACAGGTACGCCTACCCTCCAAACGTGAAATTGATTGCCTCGATTAATTGCTGGTGGTCTGTTTACGTCGGTGTGGATGTGATTGCATAAATACGTGTTTTATTTGCTTTCTGTTTGTTTGTTTCTTTGTTTTGTCTGTATTCTCATAATGTGAAAATGTGAATGTGAATGTTTTCGAGGGTGAACGTGTGGAATAAGGCACTCAAAAAAAAAAAAAAAAAAAAAAATTACAGCTGAAATGATTCCTCATCTTCAGATTTTCAAGAAAAATGAACGCAGTTTGAAATGGTGCTATCCGCTTTTTAGAGCGTCTGATCGAACATGAGATGTGTGCTAAAACAACGCAGCACAGAGAAATGTCCGTCTTGCGCTTTTTATTTGGGGGTCGGTAACTTTACCGGGTAAAGTAATAACAGCAAAGGCAAGAAATGCAGAGTAGCAGCCCTTTGTAATTAACCTTTCGACTTATGATAACAATTTGATGATAAAATATCCCACATTTTGTTCTCCAAATAATAATTAACTCATTCAGCCCGACGGCCGTATTTCCCAAATTTTGGAAGCGTCATCTAATAACTATACACCAGTTGCAGGAGATGGATCGACCATGATAATTCAAGGGCAGTGCCAGATTAGCTTGGCGTTGACCGGCGCCAAACTAATCTCACACTACCCTTGAATTATCATGGTCGACCCATCTCCTGCTGTAGGGCGTCAGGGCTGTATGGGTTTAATACAATATATATATTTTTGTGCCATTTTTGGGGGGTCATATATATAGAGAGGGTGTATATACATGTAGGCCTATGCACAATGCCCATCACAAGTAACGACAGCAACAATACCAGTAACAATATTATGCTATGATAATAATATCAACAACAGCGAACTAGGGGCTAGGATAACCTCTTCTCCGGTGAAAGACATAATAATAATAATAATTACGGTATTTATAATGCGCTTATCTTATAATAATTATAACTCTAAGCGCGCACTCAAAACTCGCACATGCATGCGCATGCTTTAGACAATGACTCACGTAACACAAATAGTGAAAATACATTACGACGGTCAGCTTGGGGTGGGGAGTGTGGTGATATAGTGCTAGAACTGTTGAAAGAGGTGAGTTTTGAGGGCGGACTGGAAGGAGGAGAGCGAGTGTTTCTGACGGAGAGAGAGTGGGAGACATATCCAAGAAGCATATATCCTCATGAGCCCTCGCAGTTGCGGGGGCTAATGAGGGTATACACCTCGTGCGGTCCACATTCACATCCATGTTACTTAGTCGGACAGATTGCATGACATATATTATGTCGATGGATATCAACATTAACGATATCGAGTTACTTGAAAATTACTTGACTGCCGATCAAGCACAGATAGGAAAAAACAAAAAGAAAACAAAAAAACAAAACAAAACGAAAACAACCCAAACTCCCCCCCCCCCCCCCCCAAAAAAAAAAAAAAAAAAAAAAAAAAATTAATAAATAAAATAAAACACACACACAAAAAAACACCCTCCCTTCCACTGGAAGCACACTGTGTTCCTGAAATCTTCGTCAACTCAACACCTACAAACGTCATTCGCCTAAGCAACATGGTCAACAAGAAGCCTATATCCACATGAGCCCCCACCCCCTCTTGGCTTGACTTTGCGAACGAAGATTCTATAGGGGTTGCCCACGGCGTCTGCAGGCATGCTCGTGACTGCGGAGTCCAATCTGGGACAGGCAGGTTCGACCGCAGTGGCTGCAGAGGGAGGTCTGGTCAGGGTTCTGAGTTGTGGCATGTCTGTTTTTTCTTTTTTTTTTTTTTTTTTTTTCTTTTTTTTTTTTTTGTGGGAATCAGTCTTAAACCGGCCCAGCAATTGCCGTATAGGAAGGTTTTTTGTGCCTGTTTTCCATTCTTTTTTTTTTTCTTTTTTTTTTCTTTTTTTTTTTCCAATTCTTCTTTAATCCTTCCGACATCATCTTCCCGTTTATTCTTCACATTTTGTCTAGTCAAATTTTATTTCAAAATTCTGATGATGCATGCCCAATACAACAGTGAACACTACGTGAACTAGTAATGGACATAAACCCGTTGTTTGCGGTGTCTTGATCAGGTACACATGTATACTATATATAGCAATTAAAGATTATAGATAATTGGGATGGACAGAAAACAAAGTGGGTTTGCTGCCATGCACTCTCTGCTATTGTCTTTTGCTACTGTCTTTAAAAGATGCACGAGAGAGAGAGAGAGAGAGAGAGAGAGAGAGAGAGAGAGAGAGAGGAGAGAGAGAGAAGAGAGAGAGAGAGAGAGAGAGAGAGAGAGAGAGAGAGAGAGAGAGAGAGAGAGAGAGAGAGAGAGAGAGAGAGAGAGGAGAGAGATAGTTATAAATGTGGCATCAAATGGTTTCTTAGCATCAGTTCCTTTTCAAAAATCATGCAAATATTAGCAGCGTCGCCGTATCTAAATTTGCTGATACACATTTTCGCTAGGATAATGAGATGGTTTATTAGGTTCTTGTTTTGGTGGTCGACGTTTCGTTCGTGGATTCCCAGAAGGGCAATGTTTTCAGTTATTTTGAGATGCTGTTGGGTTCGCACGTTGATTTCTTTTTCGACCATTTGCCATAAGGGTTTGGTTTTGGGACAGGCAAAGAAAAAATGCTCTATAAAGTCTGTTTGATCTAAACGGCATGCGTTACATTTGTCCGAGTTTGCAATTCCCATCTTTTTTAGGAGTATGTTTGTGGGGAAGATGTTGTGAAGGATCTTCCAATGAAGAACCCTTAGTCTGGTTTCTCGGGTGGCGTTGATTACAGCCTCCCAGTGATGCTTGTTGATAGATACATGCAACTTTCTGTTCCAAAAGTTTACCGCGCATGGTTGTGTTTCTTCCGTGAGCAATCTTCGAAAGTGTTTAGCGGTGAGAGTGTCTACTGTGATGCCATTTAGTGTCATGCGTGAGGGGTTTTTGTTCTGGGTGGTCAAAGAGTTTAAATTCGGTTGCTTGCAAAGGCCTGCTGAAGTGCAGAACGCATTGCGTTGTATTCTAATATTCTATGTGGGGCTGGGCCTACCAGAGCCTCTAGATCGCCAAATGTGATTATTTCGAATCTGTCGCTAAGGATATCGTTGAGCTTGTGTAATCCTTTTGCAATCCAATCTTTCATGTACAGGCTTTTACGTTTAAATTGTAGATTGGAGTTATTCCATATAGCGGAGTTTAGGTAAAGTTCTCTTGCCTCGTTCTCATCAAATTTAGATCTCAAGTTTAACCAGGCACGGAGGACGTTTTTCCAAAAGTTTCCTATGTTTGGGGAGAGTCCATTTAAGTCCGTTGGGTTTGAGGGAGTTGCCAATATGTCCAGGTCGTTAGATAGTTTTGAAAAGACGTGAACTGGGTATGCCTTCCATGCGCTGCTTGTGTCCCCTTTTACGAGTTTGGGGACCCATGTGAGGTACAGAGCTTCTTGGAGTGTTTTTCATATCTATCATCTTGAGACCTCCAAGGTCGGTACCTTGGGTAAGTACCTTACGTTTGACTTTTTCAAATGCTTTTTTATTATTATATTTCTTTTTCCAGATGGAAAGTAAATAGTTCTCGATTAATTGCAGCCAAAATGTCCTCCGGGAGGCCGATGGCTTGCATGATGTACACAAACTGAGAGATAAGACATGTTTTAGCTACAACAATTTTACCTTGTATACTTAAATTTCGTCTTGACCATTGCTTTATTGCCTTTTTCATGTTTTCGATTTTTTTCGACCAGTTGTCTTCAATTTCTTGTGCACTCACATTGCTGTTAAAGTAAGTGCCAAGAATTTTTATTTGTTTTACCCATTTAATGCCGTGGGGGGAATTTTCGTTATTTTTGTCTTTTCCTAGCCACATTGCTTCTGTCTTTTCCTTGTTCATGTTGAGGCCAGAAATCTTTGAGAAGTTATCAAATATATCGATTATCTTGTCCAGGTCAGTACCGTCTTTAAGAAAGAGTGTAGTGTCGTCTGCAAACTGTTGGGATTTTTAGTATCAGCTCTACATTGTGGTTTCTCTTGATCGCTATCCCGTTTACATTACTATCCCTGATCTTTATTGCAAGCACTTCTACTGCTAAGATGAACAGCAGCGGGGACAGTGGACATCCTTGTCGTATTCCTCGTTCGATTCTGAAGGGTTCAGAGATCCATCCATAATGGTTTATGGAGCTTTCTGTTTGCTCTATGAGAGTGCTTATCCACTGTTGAAAGTTGGGGCCGAAGCCATACAGTTTGAGGCTGTCCTCTATGAGTGTTTTGGAGATTGTGTCAAAAGCTTTTGTAAAGTCAATTCCGACCAAGATTCCTGGGAGCTTTTCCTTATTCAGATAGTTGACTGTGTCGTCGATTGTTCTGAGGATTGTTGCAACGTTCCTGCCTTTTACAAATCCGCACTGATCCTCAGCTATAAGCTTGTGTATAACTGTACCAAGCCTTCTGGCTAGCGTTTTTGCGAGTAGTTTATAGTCAGTGTTTAGGAGAGAGATTGGTCGCCAGTTTGACAGGTTATCCCGCGGGAGGTTTTTGCCTTTATGGAGAAGTATTATAATTCCTTTATTTTGGGTATGGGATAGGTTCCCACTTTCGAAGGAGTAACAATAGGAGTCCATAATCATGTGTTTTATTTTTGGCCAAAAACATTTGTAAAATTCCGTTGTAAGTCCGTCACATCCCGGCGCCGAGCCGTTTTTCATGGATTTGAGGGCTTCCTCTATTTCGTTTTCCGTGATGTCATCTTCGCAGTTGTTTTTGTCAAAATCGTTTAATGTGGGCAGAGAGGAGTGAGGGCCAAGAAAATCGGACGTGTCATTTCGTTTGAAAGACTAAGGTCGTTTTTGTATAGTTTAGCATAGAAGTTCACTTGTTCTTTCAATACGTCTTGTTGTTTTGTCAGCAATTTTCCGTCTTCGGTTTTGAGAGCAGATATTGTGTTTTTCGAACCATTTGCTTTTTCTAGGCCAAGAAAGTACCGTGTGTTTTTCTCGCCCTCTTCAATGAACTTTATTCTTGACCTTATTTGTGCCCCGCGAGCTTCCGCGAGGGCGTTTATTTCTAGATCTGTTTTTATCCTTATTATTTCTGATATGAGTCTTTTATTGTCTGCTTGCTCAGCGAGTTCGTTTTCTAGGAGTTGCAGTTTAGTTTGCTTGATTTTGATATTGTCTTTTTGTTTTTGCCGCTTGTGCTTCGAATAGGCTATAGACTGTTCCCTGATTCTTACTTTGCATAGTTCCCATTTAGTGTGCGGGCTGAGCTCTGTTTGATCGCGATAGGATTCTTCGATAATGTTGTTAATGACGCTAACGTACGCTTTGTCTTTAAGAAGACTGTTATTTAATTTCCAGTACCCGATGGTCCCCTTTGGTAATCATGGAAGGACATTGCTGTAAGCACTGCTCTGTGGTCAGAGTGAGCGAATGAGAGTATTTCACTGTGTACAGTGTTTGGGGTGAGGTTGTTGGAGATAAATATGTAGTCTAAGCGTCTGGCTGTGAATGGGTGATGTCGGCACCAGGTGTATTGCTTACAATCGGGGTTAAGGGACCGCCAGCTGTCGTGTAGATCTAAGTCTACTGCTAGCTGTACGAGTGCTTCGATTTCTCTCTGATTGTGTTGCTCTCCACTTATTATGTCAGTCTCATTGCTCATCACGGAGTTAAAATCTCCTAGAATAATTATGCCGTTGTGTTCCGTGTCGTGATCTATGATGGTCTGTCGGACGTGGGAATAGAAGTTAATTTTGTCGACGGTGGATTGTGGAGCATACACATTAGCAATGAGTATCTTTTTTCCGTCTATTAATATTTCTATGATAAGAGTACGAGTGTCTTTGTAGATACATTTCGAGTTTTCCATAAGTTTTCTGGAGACTAAAGTGAGTTGGCCCAGGCTGCGGTTGTTTCCCAGAGAATAGAATAGTTTCCCTCCCCATTGGAGTTCCCACTGCTCCACTTCTTCTAGTGTGGAGACGTGACATTCTTGTAGAGCAATTACGTCATATTTTTCTTTTTTTAGGAGTCTGAAAATGCTATTGCGTTTTTGCTTGTTTTTGAGTCCGCGTACATTCAGAGTCACACAATGTAATTCAGCCATATCGAGAGGAAGGAATCATAGTCCGTGGCCGTAAGCAGTTCGTCATTAGAGCGGGATGAGGTGACGCCCGGTTCAGGTATTTATGGTCGAGTTGTCATCATCCATATTGTTTCTCTCTCCACAGGGGTCAGAGTTGGGGTTTGCGTTCTCCTTGTTGAGTGCGGGGGTGTTGTTCACTCGCACGTTCTTTTTCCCGGCAGATCGCGGCGAGCGTTGCGCGGAAGGGGACCGCGCACGCTTCGTCAGCTGCGCCGGTGTCAGAGATCTGCTGCGAGCAGACTCGGTGGCAGTGCCGGCACCGCGAGCAGGCTGACGCGGCTCGCGGGGGTTGAAGCTAAGCGTACTTTGCTTCTTTCTTTCTTCCGATGAGGAGGGCGGAGGCATGGGTGCAGCGAGTTCACACTCGCTGGCCCCAGCCTTATGACCCTCACCCAAGCATTGCTTGCACCTGACCGGCGCAGAGCAAGTGCTCTGGTGGTGGCCTGCAGACAGGCATTTTGAACAGATAACCGTTTTCTGTTCTTTGTGGAATAGTGTAGCTGTGCAATTCCCAATTTTTAGTGATCTGGGGAGAGGGGTTGCAGGCACATCTATGTAGATGAACCTACGCCCCGTTTTCCAATGTGACAGCTTCCCATTCTCATCTCGGGCCCTCTCGTCCATGAGTCTTGACCGAGTTTTCACGGGCAGTTTTTCGATATATTGAAGTATTTCCTCGTTCGAGAAAGAAAGAGGAATATTTCCAATGGTGAGACGTGTGGCTGGGATTTCTCGCTCTCCTTGCGCGTCCATCACGATATAGGGGTTTTTGTCACTTGGGGTCACAAGCCGACCCCTCAACACTATGCCCTTGGTTAGGAGGGCCACTCAGTCGTGCGTCCATGTTTTTGGGGTATATCCTCCACAGATTTCCCAGTCTTTGGCTTCCTTCTATGTTGTTGAAGCCTGTACATTTTTCTGCTGCTGAGCAGAGTTCAAAAACTGTGTAGTCTTTATCGTCCGCAGCCGGCAGTAGCTGCGCCTTGATAAACACCGGTGGCACGTGTTCCGCCGCCATAGCGCAGTACTGCTGCTGCCGGTGTTTATCTTTCTTGTCCAATTAACAGATGGCACTGGCAGATGGTGTCACGATGGATGATACACAAGGCACCAAACACAACACTTGCACCGTACACACTATTTTGTAGAACCGATGTCACACTTTAGATGGTGATTTTTAGCGATTTTGGGGGATGACAAGAATGTAGCGTCTATCCGACATCGGATAGCAACCGGAAGTCCAGGTCGGCCGAGTTACGCGACCCAATGCTGCCTCCTTCGTTGGAGAAGAAGCCGGACTCTTGAGTGGTGAAGTCTGGGACGGCCCTGGGTGATCTGGTGACTTCAGAAGGCTTGCCAAATTTTTCGTCAAACCAGTTGGGGTAGCCACGCTCGAACGCCTTGGCCTCCTGGATGGCAGATAACCAGGCGTTCCCCTCTGGCAGCTGGGAAATGTTACACTCTAGTGGCAGTACCTAGAAAATGACGTGAACACTTATTAACCCATTTAGCCCTGACACTGCAACATTTATATGGATCCACTATGGTGGTTCAAGTGTGAAGCTAGAATACCTTGGCACCTAAGTGACAAGTTGTGCAGGCACTGCCCTTGATCTAGCATAATCCATCAGCACTGCCCTTGAACTATCGCAATTCATCTATTTCCTGAAACGATAATTTAATCTTCTCTGATGACAACTCCGACATTCAGAAATGTCATCCTTGTGTTTAGGCAACAATTTTAGATGAGGCCAGCTTTAATAATATACTGACGAGAACAAGAAATGCGACATTTTTTAATCATCGGAAACACTTTATTCCAAAAAAAGTCACATTTCTTTTGCTCGTTAGTACAGATACAGTACACATACCCAGGGCAATCATCCAACACAGGACCAGCCCAAAAAGTGAACCTGATCCTGATGAGGCCATCAACCCATGATGAGGAAAGAATACATAGTGCACAACATTTCCAATCCTTTAGGCATGAGTAAGTAGGTATGCAATGCGAGTAAATCTCCGACTAGCTGAAACCCAAATTAACCTACTAAACTTCACAAACAGCTCTTAACCCATTTAGCCACAACGCCCTACAGCAGGAGATGGATTGACCCTGACAGTTCAAGGGTAGTGCCGGATGAGCTTGGCGACTGTCTATACCTCTTGCAGTTGGGTGGTGTTCACTTTTTTTTCGGCACAAAAGTGGTTAATGTTGCAGTTTGTCGACTATCGTGAGTCCCTATCCTCGTAAGCAGACAATCCTGAGATCGACGCCGGTCCGAAGACCGTTTGCTTACTGGGGACCTGTAAACACCAGTATAGTTTGCGCCCTCTCACCTTGGACAGTCCACTGCTGTTGTGGTCGACCCCGTGGATGTGCTTCAGGAAGTTGCTGAGATGTTTGGGGAGCAGGTATAATGATGACGGCAGAGCCCCGATGGGGAGACGCAGGTCCGATACGGTGTGGTCAAAGTGCACCATCACCACTTTCTGCATGTCGGTGTTGCAAGTGATCATGCCACAAATGTGCTGGAGTCCCGGCGTGAAGAGGTCGCCTTCTGGACCGAAGTCGGCGTCACGGAACGAGTGGCCTTTCTGGAACTCCTGGTACAGGCGGTACGCAGCCTGCCATTGGGGGAGAAAGGTGGGGATAATTATGAAGCGATAGCAAGCAGAGTTTATTGAGAGAATGCCCGGGAATCCACATTCCTTGTACCCGTTCACCTCTCACACTCTACAACAGGATGCGGCTCGCCCAAGACAGTTCAAAGGTGGTGCCAGAACACCACTGGCTGTTCTGGCACCACCTTTGAACTATCGAGGTCGAAATGTCTCCTGAGTTATAATGTAATCTCTAGAGAACAACTTTCAAAATGGGAATGGCGACCTTAGGAGACAATGTGTCAATGTCATAGCCCATGCTCTGTAATAAGTGGGAATATTGACACAGAGAATGTCTGATGCCGTTTAACCCCTTCAATCCCCAACGCACTACACTACGAGATAGACTCGGATCAACCATGACAATTCACGGGTGGTACCAGATTAGCTTGGCGTGATTAGGCGCCAAGCTACTCCGTCACTACCCTTGAATTGTGGTTTCACAAACCTCTTGGAGCTGGCACAGCGTTGCTAAGTGATGTCTTGTAATGCTTTCATATTAACCTATGTTAAAAACAAAGCTAACCACTGCCTTTTTATGAACGGGTCAAAATGATCGCACACCTTCCACACG
This sequence comes from Semisulcospira habei, assembly GCA_036245525.1. NCBI lineage: Eukaryota > Metazoa > Mollusca > Gastropoda > Semisulcospiridae > Semisulcospira > Semisulcospira habei. The sequence goes on from BTPG01000008.1 coordinate 74,842,744, forward strand.
CAAAACACTCTCTTGCCAGCTAGATTTGTACGTGCATGGACAACAGAAAAAAAAATTGCGTGAGCTACGCAGGCAACAAAACTGTCTTTGTAATTTGGCCTGTACATGTAGTTAACCCGTTTAGCCCCGAGTCCCTGCAGCAGGAGATGGATCGACCATGATGATTCAAGGGTAGTGCCAGGTTAGTTTGGCGCCCGAAGACGCCAAGCCAATCTGGCATTACCCTTGAATTATCATGGCCAATCAATAAGGCGCCAAGCTAATCTGGCAATACCCTTGAATTATCATGGCCAATCAATAAGGTGCCAAGCTAATCTGGCAATACCCTTGAATTATCATGGCCAATCAATAAGGCGCCAAGCTAATCTGGCACTACCCTTGAATTATCATGGTCAATCAATAAGGCGCAAAGCTAATCTGGCACTATCCTTGAATTATCATGGTCAATCACTAAGAGGCGCCAAGCTAATCTGGCACTACCCTTGAATTATCATGGTCAATCACTAAGAGGCACCAAGCTAATCTGGCACTACCCTTGAATTATCATGGTCAATCACTAAGAGGCGCCAAGCTAATCTGGCACTACCCTTGAATTATCATGGTCAATCACTATGAGGCGCCAAGCTAATATGTCACTACCCTTGAATTATCATGGTCAATCACTATGAGGCGCCAAGCTAATATGTCACTACCCTTGAATTATCATGGTCAAGCCATCTCGTGCAACCGGTACATAGTCGTTAGGCAACACCTCCACAATTTGAGAAACGGGACCTTGGGGATATAAGGGTTAGAGTAGAATGCTCCCAGTAGCTGTAGTAGGGTTAATTTATCCTGTGTGTTAACATTATCCATGTAGTGAAAACACACACATGTCCGAGCGCGCGCGCGCGCGCGCGCACACACACACACACACACACACACACACACACACACACACACACACACACACACACACACAAATACCAAGCACCCACCCACCTGCCTACACAGGGGTGAGGAAAAAGTTAAATTCCAAATAGCCTTCTGGGCAGTTACACCAGATCGACATACATTTGGACCAGACCACTATCCTGCCACCACCCTTCAGCTGTCAAGGTCGACCTATCTCCGTAACAGTTACAAAGAAGACAACTCTTAGTTGTGTTAAATCATCACAAACCATGGAAGTAACGATGACGACATAGTCAGCCTGGTCAATCTCTCCCGAAATCCAGCAGTAGACGATCTTCCCTCGCAGTTCTGCGCGACACTGGGGGGTGAAGGTCACGTCGCAGTAGCAGTGGACCCTCAGAAATTCTGCGCACATCTCTACGGCTTTCGTGTGATAGGGGTGGTCCTCAGCTGCCAGAAGGAAAACGCGTTTGCGCTTCAACTGTGGAACTGCTTTCTCCACTGTAAAGAGATACAAACAGAAGCAATGTAATGCCTTGTGCATGCAGCTACCCTGAGTGAGCTTAGACCAGGGTCAGCCACTAAGCAAGGTGCTATATACCAGGTCAACCCTTTTCATCACGATACACTCATTGCTTGAAATAAAACTGAGTATGATAGTTCAAGGGTGGTGCCAGAATAGCTTGGCGCCTAAGGCGCCAAGCTGTTCTGGCATGGCACCACCCTTGGGGTGAAATGCTTGATCTATCTCTTAATCTGTAATGTAGCCTTCACAAGACAATAAACATTTATTTGACAAGTCAGCCCCCGGATGTAAAGGGTTCACATGATCAGGGCACATCTGCTTCTCACAATGTCTTACTTCATATGAGTGGTCCATCTCTGCTGTAGACTTTTATAACATAACTACAGGATGTGTATGTGTGTGTATGTGTGTATGTGTGTGTGTGTGTGTGTGTGTGTGTGTGTGTGTGTATGTGTGTGTGTGTGTGTGTGTGTGTGTGTGTGTGTGTGTGTGTGTGTGTGTGTGTGTGTGTGTGTGTGTGTGTTTTCGTAAAATCACTGATATGTGCAAATGAGCCATGACAAGAAGGAAATCAAAATATACCTTGTCCGGCGTCAGTAGGAAATTTGAAGTGGAAGTCCTTCTCTGGCGGTCTCTTGAGGTGGTTCTGGATGACACCTGAAAGCAATAACAAATTACACAATGATAATGTATAGAAAAACACAGTGACAGCCTTCGATTTTCTGTTGCACTTGTTATTGATGAAATATGGCAGATTTTTCTAACATTTCATTGTGCCCACATTTTGGAGTTATCCTCTGAGGACTGCATTACAATTCAGGAGACAGATCGACCGTGATAGTTCAAGGGTGGTGGCAGAATAGCTTGGCGCCTATAGGCGCCAAGCTATTCTGCCACCACCCTTGAACTATCATGGTCGAGCCATATCTTGCTGTGGCGCGTCGCGGGCAGACTGAGCTAAAGAACAGTCAGACCCAGTTCACCTTTCTCTGATTTTCTGTTCAGATTGGTCTCAAACCATCTTCGTAACAAATGTGTTGTTGGCAGGCACAAAACAAAGACGAATTATTTCAAACTATACAGGTAACTCCTTCACTACTGATACTAAAAACTGAAAACCACACAACTGCAGGGGTATAGATCCTCATGAGCCCCGCACTGCGGGGCTCATGAGGATCTATACCTCTTGAACTGCTACCACTTTGTACCCACGTTAACAAATATTGCAGAAACTGCGTCCACTGGCAGTGAAGGGGTTACGTGACCTTGACGTAAATTTACAAGTGGAGTGCGTGTGGGAAGATGGTGGTTGTGAGGAGGGGGAGGGGGGATCCAAAAAAGGGACTTTAATATACAATTTTAAAGTACTCTTGACCTGGGGGGGGGGGGAGGGTCCGGAACCCCTGACACCCTCCCTCCCCCCTCCCCTCCCCTCCCCCCCCCACCCCTCCCCCCCCCCCTCGCCCACCCAAGTTTCACCCCTGCAATCTGTCCCTTGCCAGAGAAGGGTCACGTTAAGCCTTTCTACCAGAGGAGGCAAACTGTATTTGGGACATCATTGTAAAGTTAATGTCAATTCTGTAGCTTCCCAAGCATACAGAAACATTGATACAAACGAGTTTTCAGCAAAAGGCACAGATCCTCATGAGCCCCGTGCAACTGCGGGAGCTACTCAGGACCTATACCTCTTGCAGTTGGATGGTGTTAAAATTTTCTCGACGATGAAGAGATTAAATCCTCAGTCTGAGGTCAACCCCCCCCCCCCCCCCCTTCTCTCGCTCGTCCAGCCCCACTGGTACTGTAAACAGTACAGCAGCTGCATGCAATAAAGGGTTTACCTTTTTAACCCCACGGCCGTGTTCTCAAATTTTGAATGTGTAATCTAACGACTTGGTACCAGTTGCATGAGATGGATCGACCATGATAATTCAAGGGTAGTGCCAAATTAGCTTGGCGCCTGATGGCGCCAAGCTAATCTGGCACTACCCTTGAATTATCATGGTCGATCCATCTCATGCTGTATTGCGTTTGGATTTCATGGGTTAACCAATGACTGAACACAAAACTATACAAGAAAACATACAACAACAACGTTTGTTTTCATCCCTACGTCAAACGACCAATCTCTTTAGCGCAAACTGTGCCATGTGACTGAGCTACAAAAACCCTTGTAGCGACAAATGGCGGACTTCTTGTAGCGCTCTTTGTGACGCATCTTAAATGCGAGTTTTGTTCTATAAAAGATCACCAAAACGTTCTAAAGTAAAACGTTGCTTAGTATTGTTCGAAACAACAGGCACACTACTGGAGACGGCAACGTCATGAAAGATTTTAAATTACGTCATAAGTCTATTATGTGTTAATTACAATCATGTCTGTCCTGATCGAGGTAGGAAGATTTCTTATTGATTTATTTTAGGAAAATAGTGGAGGAATGAAAACAAAAACGTTATTGGTAACAATGGTTCCTTTGACCTCCCTCAGGCCTACAAGGGTCCGTGTAGCAAACTTCTGCGACCAATAACTTATAATTTAATATCACCCACCTGAATGTCTGTGTTTCGGGTAAAGAGATCGCTTCCAACACAAGAACGCGACAGCGACGACTGCGGCAGCCAGAGCAAGAGATCCAATGACTGCGCCAGTCACTACACCCCCGTCCACTTCTGGCTTCATTGCAAAGCTTTGTGAGATCATGGATTCGATAGCTGTGGTGGTGGTGGTGGTGGGTGTGGGTGTAGGGTTGGGGGTGGTGACAGTTGTTAACGGCGCATCTGGAAAGTGAAATAAATGTTATACAGTACTGAACACGCATAACAAACAGTCAACGTTTAGATTCATTTGTTTTTTCAGTCCCTTGTATTTATAGGGGCGAATTTAATAGCACGTCCATCATGTCAAAGGCAGGCAGGCCTAAACCTCTGACAACTGAAGCAACACGATAAAATGAGAGAGTTTTGGCTCTTATATAAAAGAGACTTTGCGGGTTATGGTTCATCCCATCTTGTTATTTATTTTTTTATTTATTTTTTTTTCTCACAGTTTTGTTCACAGTCACTCAGTGGTGACCCGTTACTCAATGAAGTACCCAACGGAGAAAGAAACACGCTTAGAAAAGCCGGGTACAACACAATTTATTAATATTTCGGGTAAATACCCTTTGTCAAAATAGACAAACAAACAAACATAGAGATTAGCCGCTACTTATCTTCATTTGGCAGAAGGAATGTGGCAACTTCATTTGTGGCAACTTCCTTCTGCCAAATGAAGATAAGTAGCGGCTAATCTCTATGTTTGTTTGTTTGTCTATTTTGACAAAGGGTATTTACCCGAAATATTAATAAATTGTGTTGTACCCGTCTTTTCTAAGCGTGTTTCTTTCTCCGTTGGGTACTTCTTTGCATATTACACGCTTGGCAGTCACCTTTTTGGTCTGGATTCCGTTACTCAATGGACACTCATCTGACAATGGTCAATACATGGAGCTCTAATGATGAAATTTCCAAAACGTGGCAGTTACCTTGTGAAGTTGCACTGCGGTCCATAACAAAGACCATTGGTTTAAGTTCAAGGTGAAAAATCTGCATTCATTACGTGCATGCAGTCACTGAACCATCCACATCAAACTGCAAGATGCACAGACTGTCATGAGCCTCTGCAGACTGCTGGGGTTCATAATATAAATGCATATTGTTGGCAGATACCGGTGCCTCTGTCATCTCAATCAGAGATAAGTCATTTAGGTTAGCCCCGCTTATGCATGCAAAGGTGCGGGGGGATGGTCGGGAGGGGGGTGGGGTGGGGTGGGGGGGGGGGGTCATCACTGATTACGCCGATTTATTGTATGCAAAAAAGAATAGGCGATGAAGAGACAAGGCGGCGAGGTCATAACATCTTTCGCAGACAAAGAGAGAGTGCACCCCCCCCCCCCCAACACCCCCCCCCCTCCCCCACTCTCTTGTCTGCAGAACTGCATGCAATTCATATATTTAACCCCACGGCCGCGTATCCCAACTTTTGGAGGTGTTACTTAGCGACTGTGTACCAGCTCTACGGGATGCATCGACCCTGATAATTCAAGGGTAGTGCCAGATTAGCTTGGCGCCTGATGGCGCCAAGCTAATCTGGCACTACCCTTGAATTATCAGGGTCGATCCATCTGCTGGTGTAGTTCGTCGGGGCCGAATTGAGTAAGGTGTGCGGATGTGTAAGCAAAAGTTCAAACCTTTCACTGTGAAGGGACCCGTTACAGAGCGACCACAGCTTGTGCAGAATTTTGAATTCTCTACCATTTCATTCGGGCCCATATTACACAGGCATTTGACAAAATCATTATAAAACGAGTCAACTGGATCCACCTGCAACATGAACAGACGTACATTAATAACTTGTAAGCAATGTCCGCTCATTCAGTTCACAACATTCCGTGTAATATACATGTTATTACCAGTTAACCCATTTAAACCCAAGGTCGCATTTGCCGAATGTTTTAGGGTGTCACTTGAATTGAATTGAATAAATTTTATTGTCCATAAAACGACAAGCATAAAATGGAAAATTGTCTTTGGCCCACAGATACATAAAACACACAAAGTAAGACGTAATGACTTAAAATAAGATATTACTAAAGATAATACTAAAACATATTAAAACATATTGAAACATATTGTGGATTTGGCAGCTGCACACACACACACACACACACACACACACACACACACACACACACACACACACACACACCACACACACACACACACACACACACACACACACACACACACACACACACTACTCGTATATCACACTGGCTAGTATAACAGATATTGACTATGTACTTGTTGCTGGAGTATGCACCAGTTGCTGGAGATGGACCATGATAATTCAAGGGTAGTGACAGATCAGCTTGGCGCCTGATGGCTAATCTGGCACTACCCTTGAATTATCACGGTCGATCCGTATCCTGCTGTAATGCCTTTAAAACCAAAGACACAAACGCGCATTTGAGGAGACAGATTTCAGAAGAGACTGAAAAGTAACCCCTTCTACCGTGAGAAACAAAGGTCTGACCATGCTGACAGATCGGAGACAAGGAGAAACAAAGGTCTGACCATGCTGACAGATCGGAGACAATGAGAAACAAAGGTCTGACCATGCTGACAGATCGGAGACAATGAGAAACAAAGGTCTGACCGTGCTGACGGATCGGAGACAATGAGAAACAAAGGTCTGACCGTGCTGACAGATCGGAGACAATGAGAAACAAAGGTCTGACCATGCTGACAGATCGGAGACAATATGGGGACACATGGCGGATCTTCTCCTACACTCTGACTCGCCCTCGTGGAGCCAGTCACAAGGCAGAATAGTCAGAAGGGTTACTTTAACCCCTATCATACTGAGGCTAAAAGCTTCAAATGTGTACACTGCCACATGCAAGCTACATTATAGTACATACAGATAAAGGATATAGACCAATGGCTTTTGTTCAAGGGTGGTGCCAGAATAGCTTGGCGCAAGCTATTCTGGCACTACCCTTGAACTATTTTAGTCAACCGTATTTCACACACTGGGTGTGTTCCGAATGATGAGCGTTAACCCCTTTGAGCCCCGAAGCACTACAGCAGGAGACGGATCGACCATGATAATGCAAGGGCAGTGCCAGGTTAACTTGGCGACTGATGGTGCCCAACTAATCTGGCACTACCCTTGAATTATCATGGTCGATCCATCTCGTGCAACTGGTACACAGTCTTTAGGTGAGATTGAGGAAATGCGGTCGTGGTGTTAAATGGGTGCACTGTGGTATAGGTCCGTACAGCATGACACCCGAGAGCCAAGCAATCAGACCAGGCTGATCATGACTGTGCAGGTCCGTACAGCATGACACCCTGAGAGCCAAGCAGTCAGACCAGGCTGATCATGACTGCAGGTCCGTACAGCATGACACCCTGAGAGCCAAGCAGTCAGACCAGGCTGATCATGACTGCAGGTCCGTACAGCATGACACCCGAGAGCCAAGCAGTCAGACCAGGCTGATCATGACTGCAGGTCCGTACAGCATGACACCCTGAGAGCCAAGCAGTCAGACCAGGCTGATCATGACTGCAGGTCCGTACAGCATGACACCCTGAGAGCCAAGCAGTCAGACCAGGCTGATCATGACTGCAGGTCCGTACAGCATGACACCCGAGAGCCAAGCAGTCAGACTAGGCTGATCATGACTGCAGGTCCGTACAGCATGACACCCTGAGAGCCAAGCAGTCAGACCAGGCTGATCATGACTGCAGGTCCGTACAGCATGACACCCGAGAGCCAAGCAGTCAGACCAGGCTGATCATGACTGTGCAGGTCCGTACAGCATGACACCCGAGAGCCAAGCAGTCAGACCAGGCTGATCATGACTGTGCTATTCAATTTATTTAAAGGCTACTGAAGAAATAATTCTGCTGCTGTGGTAACAAATTATCTCATTCAGCCCGACGGCCGTATTTCCCAAATTCTGGAGGCGTCATCTAATGACTATGCACCAGTTGCAGGAGATGGATCGACCATGATAATTCAAGGGCAGTGCCAGATTAGCTTGGCGCCGACAGGCGCCAAGCTAATCTGGCACTGCCCTTGAATTATCATGGTCGATCCATCTCCTGCTGTAGGGCGTCAGGGTTCAATGGGTTATATATAAACTATTGAAGAATCAACAGTAAGCAAAAGGTTTCTGGACTGTTGGCAACCTACACTGGCCTGAGTATGAACAAAGTGTGAGCCAACTACCCCTTAGCTGCAAACCATGGCTTTAGCAAATGATCCTTTGCTGACGTCAACCATGCAACTAAAACTGACGTCATGCAGGCAAAAGACGTCATACTGCTTACCAGACATCCACTTGAGAGCCAGAGGCCTGTTGGGGTTCTCTCCCATTTCACAAAATGATGGTGTTACGTAATGCGTGGCCTGAATTGCACAGGCAAACAGTCTAGCTGTGAAAGTAAATAACGGTATACTCACGATGATATAATATGCACCAGCAGGAACATTCTTGAACACATATGTCCCATACTTCCGTGATCCATTTACCTGGACAAATAAATAAATAAATGACAGATGTGAAGTGTTTGAATTATTGTCATTTCCAATTCATAATCACCAAATGTCCGGAACACCTGGCGCCCCCCCCCCCCCCCCACCCCCGCCACTCTCTATGGACATTTTTGTTGTTCTTATTTAAAAATATAGAAACAACTTGGAAATGGGGCTTGTCGGAGCGCATTCCGGAGCATGCACATGACATTTTGGACGTGCGGGGCCGAAATTATGGCAAAGAGGAACAGGAAGAGGTAATTACGGGAAAGCTTGTGGGACCCAGCAACAGTACCGCGCTGCAGCATTTTCTGATTGGCTAAAAATGCGCGCACCGGTGAGGTCTATGACTGCGTGGTGACGAAGTTGCCTCTTTTACGTCACCGCCACTGTCTGACTTTCTCTAGAAGTCAAGATTTTTTACTGTTTTAATTCTTTTCTGAAAAGAATTATTTTTTTACTAAAGAAGTTGAAAGGATACAAAGCTGGCTAACAAACTCATCCAATGTCTTTATCCAATCTAGCTATATCCAAACTTTCAAGTAAATATGACAATAATTACGGACTCTAATCTGGGTCAACCTACTTCCTATAAACGGTTGTTGTTTATGTCTTAAATGAGACACTCAATTGCAATATGTTCGGAGGCTCTCTTAGCCAATCTTTAGTTTTAAGTAAGTATTTCGACAAGTTTCAAGCTTGTGTGTACAGAAATGACAGAGATTCTTTTATTTACATACGCGTACACACACACATACATACATACGCACACAAGGCGCTTCGCGCCAAATATACGTTCAGCAGAGAGGTTAGCGTAATTAGACATGACGTAATTTTTATCTTGTTACTTCAATTGTGAGGGGTTTAGGCCTGCCCGCCTTGGACAGCATGGACATGATATTTAAATTCGCCCCACCGCGACCCGTCCTAAAAAGTCCCTTCTATAAATAGAAGAGACTTAATTACGTAAAAACAACAAAAAATACGTCATGACAAATGACGTTTGACAAACCAATGGCGCGTATGCACTGCGCGCTCCCCTTATAGAGTTCACTAGGACGCATTGGCACATCTGCGAGGTTTTTTCAGAAGGAGATATTTCAACATCAGAATCAAGTCAAAGACAAACGGTAGAGACATTTGACAACGAAGACAGCTCTCATATAGTAGGGACTTTGTGGGTTATGGTTCATCCCATCTTGTTGTTAGATATTGTGCACATCGCTAGATTAAAGGAAGACATTGAGTGAGTTCGTTAACCGGTAATGTACCTCTTCAAAATTTCGAGGGATTATTTTTTTTTTTTAAGTTTCGCATTTGGGGGATTAATTTCACGAAATATTTGGGTTAATATTTTTTAAAAAAATCAAACTTTTTTTTTACGAAAAAGCAATCTTCTCATTAATAATCGCATGATTTTTCAAAAACGGTATTTACATAAGCCTACATTTCTCTCGGCTGTCGGGTACGATTAGGTCAAATTGTGACCTTTATGCCCTAGGTGTGAAAATCAGACAATGTTCGGCACCACGTTTTCAGAGTTATTTTTACAACAACTAACATAACTTTGGACTTTTTTTTTCGATAATAATACGATCTTCTTATTAATACCCGCATGAGTTTTTTTACACACATTGTTGGCATAAGCCTGCTGTTTGTCCCGGCTCTCGGATACGAATAGGTCAATTTGTGAAAATCAACTAGAAAATTGCAAAGTTTGATCATCTAATACCTAAAATGTTAGAACTGAGATGAATGACGTATAACATCAAGTCGTCAATATTAACACGGCGTCCTGGGACTAACAATGCAATGACGTGAAGTTTGAAGTGACGTCATTTCGCTGCTCGTGCTAGTATTCTTTTTCAGAATAGCTATCACTACGCCAGCCCACAGGCACAGAGCTTACGAATGGCGGGAAGTGCCGAGTGTCCGTTTTTATTTCTGTGCGACAGTGTGTCTGGATCAGAGGGTGATTTAGGGTAGAAGGAGATGGATCAGAAGGATAAGCTTGAATATAGGAACAACTTTGGGCTGGGGTCTCATCTTGTTATGTTTTAGAGAAACTTTCACAATTGGAATCGTATCAGCAAACACCAAACTGTGCAGGAATCATTTTTGTTCAGGCCTGTTGTATAAATTAGCCTGTTGGCGAGGACATTTTGTAAAGGCCTGGTATTATAATTAGCTTGTTGGGAAAGGCTTTTGTAAAGGCCTGGTATTATATTATAATTAGCCTGTTGGCAAAGGCTTTTGTAAAGGCCTGGTATTATGATTAGCCTGTTGGGAAAGGCTTTTGTAAAGGCCTGCTATTATAATTAGCCTGTTGGGAAAGGCTTTTGTAAAGGCCTGGTATTATAATTAGGCTGTTGGGGAAGGCTTTTGTAACGGCCTGGTATTATAATTAGGCTGTTGGGAAAGGCTTTTGTAAAGGCCTGATATTATAATTAGGCTGTTGGGAAAGGCTTTTGTAAAGGCCTGGTATTATAATTAGCCTGTTGGGAAAGGCTTTTGTAAAGGCCTGGTATTATAATTAGGCTGTTGGGAAAGGCTTTTGTAAAGGCCTGGTATTATAATTAGCCTGTTGGGAAAGGCTTTTGTAAAGGCCTGGTATTATAATTAGGCTGTTGGGAAAGGCTTTTGTAAAGGCCTGGTATTATAATTAGGCTGTTGGGAAAGGCTTTTGTAAAGGCCTGGTATTATAATTAGGCTTTTGGGAAAGGCTTTTGTAAAGGCCTGGTATTATAATTAGGCTGTTGGGAAAGGCTTTTGTAAAGGCCTGGTATTACAATTAGCCTGTTGGGAAAGGCTTTTGTATAGGCCTGGTAGTATAATTAGGCTGTTGGGAACTGGTAGTATAATTAGGCTGTTGGTAAAGGTTTTTTATATATGTAGCTCGTTGAACAACTGTGGCGACTCCACTCCTGCCTTAGTGGATCTTTGTGCTCTCAATAGTCAGACTCCACAATCATGAAATTCAGTATCAGCAATGTGTCAAGGCTTGTCTCTTGAGTCTATTTACCTTGCTTTAACCCTTTCATGCGCATGAGATGTCAGTGATATCATTTCATGCTAGCATCAATGTATGAACCCACGGATTGAGTTACTTGTTTGAACAACAAAAACAAACAAGTGTTTTACACTACAATACCAGCAGGTCAAAAAAGCCAGAGTGCATTACATATACTATGATACTATTTTGTTTGTTGTTTCTTTGTTCTGGTAAGCAAGAGAAGCCATTAGAACGACTGTAGCACTTTGGCTTCACCACGCCACCCAACACAAAGCATAGCACAGTTTTACAGTAAAAGTGATCACCTCCTGCAAGAATCATCATGATTAAAACCGCTACCGACACCCAAAGGGTTAATGCTATTTTTACTTTTTGTCACGTGGCAACATTGGCTAACGAAGGCATAATAATAATAATAATAATACCGTTATTATATAGGCGCTTTTTCTCAATTTTGGGGAAATCGACTCAAAGCGCCGCGCCTGAAACCCAACACACACACTCACGAAACAGACACGGATTTACGCCATTTAAGACAAACACAGTACAAGACTAACGAAGGGCCAGTCAGCTACTGAAGTTACAGAGATTTTTGATCGCTTGTATTTGAAATTTGTAAAGTGGCCTGAGACCGGTACCAAAGTGTGGGGGGTGGAAGAACCGGAGTACCCGGAGAAAGAACCCCCGACGGTCCGCCCGAATTAACGGTGACACTTACCAGAGGAGAAAAGTCCAACGCCGGAACCCGGTATCGAACCGCTCACCTCTGGAATTGGTGGCAGGCGCCTTAACCACTGCGCCACGGACCGCCCATAAAGCCGACGTGCACCCAGAGTGGTGTTGGATGGGATTTCCATGAGATATAACATGGGTTTCCATGAGACATAACATGGGTTTCCATGAGATATAACATGGGTTTCCATAAGATATAACATGGGTTTCCGTGATGTATTATATGGGTTTCCGTGAGATATAATATGGCTTTCCGTGATAGATGGGTTTCCGTGCGATATAATATGGCTTTTCGTGATATATAACATGGGTTTCCGTGAGATATAATATGGCTTTCCGCGATATATAACATGGGTTTCCACGAGATATATGGATTTCCGTGATATATAACATGGGTTTCCGTGAGATATAATATGGCTTTCCATGATGGGTTTCCATGAGATATATGGCTTTCCAGGATATATAACATGGGTTTCCATGAGATATCATATGGCTTTCCGGGACATGGCTTTCTGTGTATATATAACATGGGTTTCCGTGCGATATAATATGGCTTTTCGTGATATATAACATGGGTTTCCGTGAGATATAATATGGGTTTCATGAGATATAATATGGGTTTCCGTGAGATATAACATGGGTTTCCGTGATATATAACATGGGTTTCATGAGATATAATATGGGTTTCCATGAGATATAATATGGGTTTCCGTGATATATAACATGGGTTTCATGAGATATAATATGGGTTTCCGTGATATATAACATGGGTTTCATGAGATATAATATGGGTTTCCATGAGATATAATATGGGTTTTCATGATATAATATGGGTTTCCATGATAAATAATATGGGTTTTCATAGATATATGGGTTTTCAAGATATATGATATGGGTTTCCATGATATAGAATGTGGGTTGTCATGATATATAATATGGGTTTTCATAATATATATTATATGTGTTTTTATGATATATAATATTATGTGCCATAATTTATCAGCACATGTATTATTGCTGTGCATAAGATAAATAAATAAAATGAAAATTCTGAGGAAAAGAAAACCCAAATACATAGAAATAATAAACAAATGAATTCAGAGCATGCTTTTGCAAAAATGAATGTGTGCATGTAACCTTGAGTACTCACATGATTTATGAGTGTTTCGCGAAAAGCATCAGATGTAGTACCATTTCTGAACATCCTGACACGGTATTGGGTAAACCTGAAATTTAGGCTGTCGTCAGCCATTCCAAAGGAGACTTCCACAGCGCCTGCAGTGTCGTTTTTCACAACTATCCATGTTGTCCAATGTGCTGATAATGGTTCTGGATACAATGCTATCGTAAGAAACATGAAAAGACGAGACATTTACCTAAACAGTAATGACGAGACATTTACCTAAACAGTAATGACGAGACATTTACCTAAACAGTAATGACGGCTTGTTTGTGACATTAAATACGCACATGTGCCAATTTTTGTGACAATTTGCCAAAAATCAAATGATAGATAAACTTAAGCTTAACTGACACATCAAACAAACTATTTAAGAATCAGTGTCACCAAAAATAAGCATGTTCACAGCACCAACATGTTTAAGGGACCCCTATGTTCAAGAGCATCCCCCCCCCCCCCACCCACAAACACACACACCACCACCACCACCACCAGCCCCCAACCCCCCACCCCCTTTCAAAATAAGAAAATACTTCCTAAGTATTGTTGGTCCTGGATTCCAATAAAGACAGGAATTATTTCAGTTAACCCTTATAGCTCCGGATCCCTACAGCAGGAGATGGCTTTACCATGATAATTCAAGGGTAGTGCCAGATTAGCTTGGCGCCTTCAGGCGCCAAGCTAATCTGGCACTACCCTTGATTTATCATGGTCAAGCCATCTCCTGCAACTGGTACATAGTCGTTAGGCAACATCTCCCAAAAAAATTGAGACATGGGACCTTGGGACTAGAAGGGTTAACCGCTTCACTGGCAGTGGATGCAGAATGATTTATTTGAAAGCAGGGCAAACTCAGCCAGGAAACAATCCTAACAATCCAAACACGGACATGAATAGAGTCAGCAATAGGCAATAAACCTCATGAGCCCCTTGCATCTGCGGTAAGTTAGTGTATCTGCGGTAAGTTAGTGCACCTGCGGTAAGTTAGTGCACCTGCGGTAAGTTAGTGCACCTGCGGTAAGTTAGTGCACCTGCGGTAAGTTAGTGCACCTGCGGTAAGTTAGTGCATCTGCGGTAAGTTAGTGCATCTGCGGGGGCTCATGAACTTCTTCGCCTCTTGCAGTTGGGTAGTGTTTGCATTTATCCGCCAGCGACGTTGGTTAATAATACCAGCCCTGAAAACTCACTTAAATTTGTGCACTTAGGGATTGTCAGGACGACACGTTCATAAGTGTCTAGTCCCTCTTCCATTTCATCTGGTGACGGCGGCGGCAGGCTGTACAGACTGGTGACGAATGTGTAAATGACGTCCTTGCTGAATGGAAACGCGAACGTCTCAAACCGGAAGTTTATTTTCTGCAACAGAAAACAATTTTGGAAATTTCTCAACAACATTACCTCTCCATTTGAACATTAGTACATTACCTCTCCATTTGAACATTAGCTGTGCAAACATTGGCTTCAACCCTTTCACTGCCGAGAAAAAGGGAACACGATCTAAATGCAAGAGACGTAGATAGTCATGGGCCCCCGCGACTGCGGGGGCTCATGAGGATCTACGCCTCTTGCCGAGACCCACGCTCCTTCTCCGTCTACGGATCCATCCACCTGGAACACTCTCCCACTCTCTCTCCGTCATAAACACTCTCCTCCTTCCAGTCCGCCCTCAAAACTCACCTCTTTCAACAGTTCTAGCACTATAATATCACCCCACCCGCCACCCCAAGCTGACTGTAGTGATGCATTTGTGGTACGTGAGTCATTGTCAAAAGCGTGCGCGAGTTGTGACTGCGCGCTTAGAGTTATAATTATTATAAGATAAGCGCGTTATAAATACCGTTATTATTATTATTATTATTATTATTATTATTATTATTATTATTATTATTATTATACCAACTTGTATTCATGGTTCTAGGACGGTGTTGGCTTTTGGTCGTTGAATGAAGCCAGATTTCACAAACCAAAATGTACGTACGGATGTACGTACGGATGTACGTACGGATGTACGTACGGTGCACGTACAATGGCGTGCAAGGGATTAAGCCTCTAGCAGTCAGTAGCGAATAAGTCCTACAGGAATCATAGCGACTAACCCATTACGTCCTGAGACTGATTTCTTTTTAATTTGCTTATTGCCCTATGAAGGCTACATTACAGATTAGGAGATAGCTATAAATCAACCATTTTAGTTCAAGGGTGGTGCCAGAATAGCTTGGCGCCTTAGGCGCCAAGCTATTCTGGCACCACCCTTGAACTATCATAGTCAATTTTTTTCATACAGTGGTGTATCAGGAGGACTAAAGGGTTAAAACCTCGACCGACAGCCAGCTGTTACGAACAAGGCGGACATGGAACTTGACAAATACAGAACCAAATCTCAAGATGTCGTTTTCAAACCAATCAGTAAGCCAGTCGTGGTTATGTTGTGCCTTTTCTAAAGTGTCTCACAAACCAGATAGGTGGGGCTAGCGCTGGCAGAATTGTACACAAACCAAGGGGAGTCACTCAGCGCTGGACAGACAAACAGTTAGATCCCCTGCCCCCGCCTATCAGGCACCCACTCGCCAGCCCACAGAGAAATACGCAGGTATAGAACAAAAGACGATCATCTGCATCCTCTAAAATGTGTATTGATGTAACTGTCTGGAAATAGATAAAAGCAACCATTTTAAACAAAGATTTCTTTTTAATTAGTTCAACACTTACACTGCTATCAAGAGCGATGCCCTGAAGGTCAAATATCCGGCAATTGGAGGCATTACCATCGACCCTGTCCATCCTGAGGAAATAGCCCTTCGTGTTCCGCCGACTATTTTCTGTAATAAGATGAGAGAAAAATCAACTCTCTGCTTGACATCATGCTCAATGATCAGTTAACTCATTTAAACCCAAAGCCGCATTTCACAATTTTTAGAGGTGACGCTTAACTGTTCACCAGTTCCAGCAGATGGGCAGACCGTGACAATTCTGTTGTTTCTGTTATTTTTTTTTATACTTTTATGAACGTGTAAAACATTCATTTGAGAGTCGGTGAACATGTGCACAGACGAGGTCATGTTTTACATGTTGATTGTTTCATTAACTCATTCAGCCCGACGGCCGTACCGTATTTCCTAAATTTTGGAGGCGTCATCTAATGACTATGCACCAGTTGCAGGAGATGGATCGACCATGATAATTCAAGGGCAGTGCCAGATTAGCTTGGCGCCGACAGGCGCCAAGCTAATCTGGCACTACCCTTGAATTATCATGGTCGACCCATCTCCTGCTGTAGTGCGTCAGGGCTGAATGGGTTAACTTCCTCTACACCACGTTAGGGGCGAAATGAATCAAGTAAATCATTTTGGTTGGTTGGTTGGTTAGTTCGGATTTAACGTCCACAACACCGAGGTGATTATAGACGGCCCTGACGGGCGGGTTATGGGGGACAGGGAAATCTATTGCCTATGGAGTACGACCTGAACACTGATCACTCAGGCGCACTCCAACTGTGCCACTTTGATTTACCAGGACCTTTCAACGGACATGCTATTGAACAAATCCGTTTTTCCCCCTGGATTGTGAGTCCAGCTACCGGGGCCGGAACGGGATTCGAACCCACAACCCGGCGATTCTCTTCGCTCTCCTGCTCCGACGTTTAACCGCCTGAGCTATTTCGGACTCTGTAAAATTTTGAAATCTTGATGAGCTTATATAGTGCCAGCTTGCACATAAGCTTTGACATCACCCCCGAGAGGCGCTGACCCGAGAGATAGATATACTGAGTGGACTGAAGCTTCATTAACACAATGACTGAGTTAACCCCTTAATTATATCTTTTTGACCCTCCATTGTCCATGTCTCCCGCACAGAGTAAATACCATTGGAAGTTACCCCTAAATCATTATTATTTAAACAGCCACATTTTTATGAAAATCAAAAATAATACTTAAGGGGTTAACTCAGTCATTGTGTTAATAATACTTCAGTCCACTCAGTATATCTATCTCTCTTAATTAGCTCATATGACCGATGTCGCAATGTTACTATGTACGTAAACACAGCCCGTCACCAGCAGTCTAGGCACGACGCGTCAGAATAAAATATTCATAGCACTTACAATGTATTCATAAATAGATGGATATGCACCAACCCTATATCGTTATTCATCTATAACGATAGCTGCTATATTATCGTTATGCGCCATGCTCAAGTCCGTATTCACAAAACCTATCTAGATAGTTTTCAATATGTACTACCCCTATTCTGATATTCATGAAGGGGGATCTCAGCGAGTAAGTTATTCTGTAGCGCATGTCCTTTGCAAGCCACCTGTGTTTGCTTTATCATTCAACTGTGAGAGCTGACACTTCAGTTTATGAATAAGCCGGCTTTTGAAAGCTACATGACTGGTACCCGAAAAATCAAAACGGTGGTCACTCTGCACTATAAACAGTTGGATAAGAAACAAACAAACAAACATATGCACACACACAAACAAACACACAAACAAACAAACAAACAAACAAACATATGCACACACACAAACAAACAAACAAACAAACAAACAAACAAACATATGCACACACACAAACAAACAAACAAACAAACAAACATATGCACACTCACACACACACACACACACACACACACACACACACACGCACTTACAGACACACATGTCAGTACAATTTTATCGTAAGCCTGAGCATGAGCGGCCGCCGGGTAGTATCAGTGTTTGTTTGCTTTTAGTATTATCTCTCGCGCCCGCTTTTCAATAGGGGGACACATTCCATTCTTATTCAAGAGCTGTGCTCTTCAAAGGCTCTCAGCTGTCAAGGGTCTTTCACAGCTATAGCCGTTTAAATCGCTAAATAATGTCAAAGTTCAACAGGGGAACATGTTACTTTTCAAAACGGTTCTACATGTGAGGGCTAATGTACTCATGTCTATAAGGCACTGAAAAACAGTTAGATAAGAAACTACCAAGTGGTCTCAAGTAAAACAATAACTTTAGGTTACCTTAAAGTGAGTTACAATAGGAACTTATTAACTACTTACCATTAAGAACTTATTAATTACTTACCCTAATTACTTACAAGTACTTAATAACATTATTTGACTCTAGTCACGTATACTAAGTCTTTTTTATTAAGACACAAGGGCAATGGAAAACTTTTTTATACAATTATTCTTTTGTTTGTCTAATAAAAATGACAGACGGACAAATCCAAGTGTTTGATGTTACAGAATGCTTCAAAGATGTTAAGTGTTTTTATGACTTAAAAACACGAGTGTTTGGACCCAGCTTTAAACTCACAACACCGACAATAAGAATATACACGACATATAACGTTACTTTGGAATATTCAGATGGATTACCACATTATGATTACGAGACTGTTGATCTTAAGACAAATGCTTTTAAAGTTTATAATGCTAACAGTGGCCACTTGCGTTGGTTTGAGGTACTGTGTGAAGACATATTTTTTCAATTAAGAAAACTACATTGTTACATTGAAAGTGTTACATTTAATAAAGTGATAAAGTGAGCCTCTTCAGCGCTGAGCGCACTGTTCAAGAAGCAGTCGTCCTACAAATCCCACACCTCCCAGTAAAGGTTGAGTTGGACGAACCGCCCACCGCTGAAGAGACCCTCACAGCCATCCACCAGCTCAAGAGTGGCAAAGCAGCAGGCATCGATGGAATACCACCAGAGATCTGGAAACATGGAGGCACAGCACTGCACAACAAGCTCCATGACCTCTTTCTCTGCTGCTGGGAGGAAGGAACACTACCAAAAGATCTCCGTGATGCAGTCGTTATCACCCTGTACAAGAACAAAGGCGAGAAGTCTGACTGTTCCAACTATCGGGGAATTACCCTGCTGTCCATTGCTGGGAAAATCCTTGCAAGGCTGCTCCTGAATCGGCTGGTACCTGCCATCGCTGAAGACCAACTCCCAGAGGGCCAGTGTGGCTTCAGAGCAAACAGGAGCACCACCGATATGGTCTTTGTGCTGAGACAGCTACAGGAGAAGTGCCGCGAGCAGAACAAAGGTCTGTACGTAACATTTGTCGACCTAACAAAAGCGTTCGACACTGTGAGCAGGCAAGGCATGTGGCAGATCCTGGAGCGACTTGGCTGTCCCCCAAAGTTCCTCAACATAATTGTCCAGCTACACGAGGACCAGCAAGGCCAGGTCAGACTCAACAATGACCTCTCAGAACCATTCCCTATTCTCAACGGCGTAAAGCAGGGCTGCGTGCTGTCACCGACCCTCTTCACCATCTTTTTTAGCATGATGTTGAAGCAGGCCACAGTGGACCTCGATGATGACGATGCAGTGTACATCAGGTATCGTCTCGATGGCAGCCTGTTCAACCTCAGACGACTGCAGGCCCACACGAAAACCCTAGACCAACTGATTCGTGAGCTGCTTTTTGCTGATGATGCTGCCCTCGTTGCACACACAGAGAGAGCCCTGCAGCGCATCACGTCTTGCTTTGCAGATGCTGCCCAGCTCTTTGGACTCGAGGTCAGTCTGAAAAAGACAGAGGTCCTCCATCAGCCGGCACCCAAGACAGTGTATCGCCCTCCTCACATCACCATTGGCGAGTCTGAACTAAAGTCAGTGCACCAGTTTACTTACCTTGGCTGCATTATCACGTCGGACGCCAAGCTGGACAAGGAGCTTGACAGCAGGCTGGCAAAAGCAAACAGTGCTTTCGGGCGACTTTTCAAGCGGGTGTGGCACAATCAACAGCTGAAAACAGACACCAAGATCAGCGTGTACAGAGCTGTGGTCCTCACCACCCTGCTGTATGGTTCCGAGTCCTGGGCCCTCTACCGCAGCCAACTACGACTCCTCGAACGCTTCCACCAGCGCTGCCTGCGTACCATCCTGGGCATTCACTGGAGTGACTATGTCACCAACGTCGAGGTCCTTGAACAGGCTGAAACTGTGAGCATCGAGGCTTTGCTGCTGCGGACACAGCTCCGCTGGGCGGGGCATGTCTCCAGGATGGAGGATCATCGCCTACCAAAGATCACCCTGTTCGGCGAGCTTGCTACTGGACACCGTGACAGAGGGGCACCAAAGAAGATACAAAGACTGTCTCAAGAAGTCACTTAGTGCCTGCCAAATCGACCACCACCAGTGGTCTTCGCTTGCTGCGGACCGTGACACCTGGCGCTCCACCATTTACAAGGCAGCTGTCTCCTTTGAGGACTCTCACAGAGCTAGCCTTAAGGACAAGCGGCTCAGGAGAAAAAAACAGAGATGCCGCAGCTCAGAACCCTGGCCATACCTTCCCCTGCAGCCACTGCGGTCGAACCTGCCTGTCTCGGATTGGCCTCCGCAGCCACGAACAAGCCTGCAGACGTCGTGGGCAACTCCTATAACATCTTCGTTCGCGAAGTCAAGCCAAGAGAGAGATTACACCTGCAGGACAAGACTTCAAGACAAACACCAGGAAAGTAGTTGACTTGTTTATCATAACTACAGATAATACAGTATTACATATGGTGTGACAATGGTAATATATTTTTTATTTATTATTTTGACGGACAAATAAAAATGACGGACAATTTTCAAAACCCTGGCCCATCAAACCCTGGCTCACCTGGTTTAAGAAACGTGTTTCACACAACAAACTTGCCTATATCCAATACTAATAATGTCTATGAATCAATAGAAAACTCTTTTTCTGTCATACAACAAAATCTTATCACAGGCAGTGTTAAGATTCAGATTGTTGCGAAAATCGAATTCACTAGATTGGATGGTGAATTAATTGTATCGTATATATCAACAAGACAACACACTGTTAACACTAGAAGAGAACTGGGGAACGTGTTTAGAGACAGACTATTACCTGACTTTCTCCAGGCAATCGACAGTGCAAAAATGAAGGGGTCTGGTTGGCACGAAGGACATGTACATGAACTACAACTAAAGCAGTCAAGATATCATCCTATATTAGGTAAAGCATGGATACCACTGCCAACAGAAGTAGCAAACAAAAAGGCTGTTGTTAACATACAGAACAAAGACAATTTCTGTTTCATGTGGTGTGTGCTTGCTAAACTACACTTTGTGAGGTCAAGACCTGATCGCGTATCTAACTACACCAAATTTGTAAATGAACTCAACTTTAGTGGCATTGAGTTTCCTGTTAAAATAGAGGACATAGACTTGTTTGAAAAACTAAATCCTGGTATATCTGTGAATGTGTTTGTGTGGGAAAATGAATCTGAGAACAAGTTACAGCCAATTAGAGTGTCCCCAATTGCACCAACCTACGGTCAGTCAGAAGATAAACATGTTGACATGTTGCTAATCGGCGATGACAATAACTTTCACTACACAATTATCAGGAATATGTCACGTCTAATTCATGCACATACAACGAAACACAATGGGAAACAGGAAGTGTGCAAGAGATGTTTACAGAGATTCTCTTCTATTAAAATAGCACATAATCACATCCTACACTGCAGGTCAGCTGATGACATACAAACTGTACTTAAGTATCCAGATCCTGGTAGCAAGGTTTATTTTAAGAACTATGGGAATCAGCAAAAGCTGCCGTTTATAGTATATGCAGATTTCGAATCATTAGTAATACCATATGAGGGTCCTGTTCCAGAGTCATTACCAAAGACTATAAAACTGAGTGACCAAGTGGTGTGTTCTTTTGGATACATTATTGTTAGGTCAGATGGTTTGCATTCAGAACCTGTTATCTACAGGGGTGAAAATGCAGCATGTTTGTTTTTAACAGAAATGAGACATCTGTATAGTCAGGTAGTACAGTATCTCACAACATGTCAGATGCCTTTAGTGATGACAGAAGAAGACAAACTAAAATTTGATACAGCTGTGACGTGTTGGATTTGTGAACAGCCTTTAGGTGGTGATAAAGTTCGTGACCATGATCACATAACTGGGCGTTACAGAGGTGCTGCACATAGCAATTGTAACTTGTTATTAAAAATAGATCCTAAGACATACAAGTTACCAATCTTTTTTCACAATCTCAAAGGGTATGATTCACACATCATCATGCAGGCTGTAGATGAGTCGTACAAAAACATAAGTTGTATTGCCCAGACAACTGAGAAATACTTAACTTTTAGGTTAGACAAATTAGCATTTTATGACTCCATGCAACATTTGTCTTTAGGTCTTTCTAGTCTGGCAGAAGGACTGACTGAGTTTCCAATAACAAGTAAATATTTTGAGCCAGACTTGGTTAAGAAAGGTGTCTATCCATATGATTGATTGATTGATCGATTGTACATTGCTTAACGTCCCGACAGCAACAAGACTTTCTCAGGACGTGACCTCTATCCATATGAGTACATTGATCACTGGATTGTGATGAAGAAAGGAGACTGCCACCAAAAGAGAAATTTTATTTCACACTAACTGGCAAAGGTATTTCTGACTCTGAATATCAACACGCACTTGATGCATGGGATAAACTAGGGTGTGAAACAATTGGTGACTACCACGATCAGTACTTGAAAGCTGACGTTTGTTTGCTAGCAGACGTATTTGAAAGTTACCGTGAAAAGGGTTTGTTACACTACAGACTTGACCCAGCCTGCTACATAACTAGTCCTGGCATGACATGGGATGCATTTTTGAAATCCAGTAAGATATTTATAGATCTGTTGTCTGATCGTACGATGGGTGAAATGGTGGAACGTGGATTGAGGGGAGGGATTAGTATTGCAGCGAACAATTATGCAAAGTCAAATAATAAATATATGGACAGTTATGGTGACCTTGGCCAGGGGTTTGACCCCTCGAGGTCAAGGTCATACATTATGTACGTAGACGCTAATAACCTTTATGGGTTCGCGATGTGTGAGTTATTGCCCTTGAAAAACTTTTTGTCTGCATGATTTGTCACAGTATGACATAACAGACATAACAAAATATATTATGAATCATGACCAAAACGACGTGAAAGGTTGGATCTTTGAAGTAGACCTAGAGTACCCACACCATCTACATGATTACCACAATGATTATCCATTGGCTGTTGAGAAAATGAGTATGACAGGGAAAAAAGAAGACACTAAACTTGTACCAAATTTGAATGACAAATTCAATTACGTGTGTCACTACCGCTTGTTACAGTTTTACATCAGACATGGGTTAGTACTAAAGAAAGTTCACAGAGGAATTCAATTTGACCAAATTGCTTTTATGAAAGATTACATCATGAAGAACACAACCCTCCGTGCCAGAGACGGCAACACTGCATTTGACAAAGACTTCTTTAAGCTTATGAACAATGCCTGTTTTGGCAAGACAATGGAAAATCCTCATCACAGAAAAGATGTGAGACTGGTCACAACTGAATTGGGTGCAATTAAACTTACAGGCAAGCCACAGTACACAGGGTATAAAGAATTTCATTCATCATTGTATGCAGTGTCACTCAAAAAAAAGATTGTTAAACTGGACAAACCAGTATTCATTGGTATGGCAATACTGGAGTTGTCAAAACTGGTGATGCTTGAATTTTATTATGATTACTTCAAATTAAAGTATCCTGACTGCCGTCTGTTATACACTGACACTGACTCTATGATCATTGATGTGTGTACTGAAGACTTTTATGAAGACATGAAAACAGAACTACACATGTATGACACATCTGACTACCCTAAGGATCACCCACTGTTTAGCACACAAAACAAGAAAGTGCCTGGTAAGTTTAAAGATGAACTAAATGGTGTGCCAATAGTTGAGTACGTTGGACTGAGATCAAAAATGTATTCTATACTGCACCAGAAGGGTAGTCAGTCAAAAGCCAAAGGAATCAAGAAAACAGCGATAAAAAATAAAGACATTCGTCATGAACATTACAAGCAAGTGTTAGATGGAGCATTAATGCCTGATTATCCAAACAAGTCACTGAGATCAAACAAACATAATCTTGAAATGATCCAAACACATAAGAAGTCACTTGCAATAGGGGACACGAAACGTGTGTTTTTCAGTAAGGAAAAAGCTTATGCACCTGGTCATTACAGGCTCAAGTTATCTGAAGAAATAGCTGACGAACTGGTTGATGAATTAATTGACGACTTAGTTACTGAAATGAGTAACTGTGTCTGGGGGAATAATCTGTAATTCTTCTCTGACAAATGCCCTCTGGGGCGCAGGGTCATACAGATAATATATTGTTGCGTCTGCGCCGGGAATTATTTTTTTTATATTATGAACGGATGTAGACCAGATGGGGTCTGTCGCTCTGCGCTTTATGTCATTTTCAGCTTCCCCTGGTTGATATAAATATCTCACCTGTTTGGTAAATAAACTTGTGTCTGGTGCTGGGGTTGGGGCTGGTCCTGTTTTTGGCTCTGTAATTGTTTTCATTTTAACCCATATCCATCGGTATACGCCCGCGTGCGTACACACCCATTTCCATCGGAATACTCCGCCGCGCGTATGCCCCCCTTTCCGACGGTATACTCACCGACGCGTAGTTTAGGTGGTTCCCCTGTGTCCCTCTGTGTACACGTAAACCCCTACTTCCCATGACATCACAGGTTAGTGCTCTAAACGTCATCGAAATATGTGCACATTTCCCAGTTTCGACCGAGAATTTGCCGGAAGTTGTAAGCCTTTTTTACGCTAATTTTCGCCGCGTGTTAGAGTGAATACATCGAGCATGATTGCCGAGTCAGGTGAGAGAGAGGATGTGAGCGATACAAGCGGCGATTTTGAATTAGATCCTGACGACAACATATTAGGGGAAGATGAAGAGTTGGTGGAGATTCGAGATGTACAAGTTTACGATGAGTTGAGTGATTTAGTTCGTCAAATTTTCGGCGATAGTGAGGAAGACAACGATGATTTTCCTGGGTTTCAAGATGGCTGGCAACGTGACAATTTTATTCCTTGCGTCAATAGAAAATGTGTAGTTTTCAAACCACTTGATGGATTTCATTCATTCTTTTTTTATTAGGCAGAAAATAGAAGTGTGTATATTTTACAGGCATATATGCTGCAGTGATTTTGGATCCTTCTATTGAAATAATGTATTTGAACACAAGGTATGTGAACATTTTTGCAATAAACTCACTTTTACACTAAAATATTTTTTTTCTGTTTACTTTTTCTCAGTTTATTTTTACATGGATAGCTAGTATATTCAATGCTGAATCTGCTGATATGCAACACGTAATGTTTTAGGGTGGGGTTGAGACTGTTTTAAGCCTTTTATACAACTACCACTCGTGCACTAAAATTTCCTAAAAAACGGTCAGCTCTGAGCAGGCACTCTCTGTAAGGCCTCTTAGCTCACAGAGTGCCTGACTGGAAGTGTCTTCCAGATGGATATGGGTTAATAGCATCAGCAGGCTTTGGGTGTCCTTCATTGTTCATTGCTTTTATCACATGTGGTAATCTCTTAACCCATTCTGTGTTCCGGGTGTCATGCATGAATTCCTTAGAATACTGGTAACTGAAAAGTCTCTCTGACAACTGTTTGTTAAAGTTTTCTACAATTGCCTGTGATCTGTGCATGCCTGGAATACCGCGTCTGACCAGTACGCCATGCTTTGCAAATAACTGATTAACTGCACCTTTGAATTCTGATCCGTCATCGACCTGCACTAGTCTGGGGTATCTTAAAGGGCCTCGACCATATATTTTTGTTAATGCAGTCGCAACTGTACTGGCTGTTTTGTCAGATATGGGTTCGGCGTCTTTGTACCTTGAAGCAATGTCTACAACAGTTAATGCATACTTGTATCGTTTCTTCCTTATTGTGTCATGTGGTAGGAACAGGAGGTCCATTTGGTGTGTGTCATTAGGTGATGTGTTCTCAAAATGAGGCCTTGTTATCTTTCTTGGAGCAGGGAGATATATCTGCCAAATTGCCTGTCTCTGTAACCATTGCTTGACCTGATTGAGTGATACATCTCCGCCCACAGCGGCATGTAATTTCTGAATAGCG
This sequence comes from Semisulcospira habei, assembly GCA_036245525.1. Classification (NCBI taxonomy): domain Eukaryota; kingdom Metazoa; phylum Mollusca; class Gastropoda; family Semisulcospiridae; genus Semisulcospira; species Semisulcospira habei. Next base: position 74,869,137 of record BTPG01000008.1, read on the forward strand.
GTTGCTCCTTTATAATACCCTGATGGAGAGTAATATATTTTTGATAGTTTATTTTCTACCCCGGGGTTCATTTCTTCTAGCAAAATAAAGACCAGTAAAAAATACAAATGTCATTCCCACTAGAACAAAGATTATCTCTCCGTTTCTTTGTTCTGGGCTTGGTTGATAGTAGTCACTTAGTTTCGGTTTTGGGATAGACATGTCTTCACCTGTGACAAGATAGTATTCACGGATTGCTTCGTCTGTATTTGAAAATGTACGTTGTGCGTGACCCTCTAATCTAAGTCTGTCATTGATGAAATCAAGTTTCTCAATTCTTTGTTTTTCATACGCCTGTTCTGCCTGTGCTAATTTTTCTGACGCTTCATTGTGTCGTTTCATTTCTTCTGCAGATTCTTCTCTACCCATTTTCGAAAAGAGATAATTAGAGCCACTGAATGCCAATGCATTAACCATCGCACCTCCTATCATAATAGCTATCGTCGCCATACTTATTTTATTTACACAGAAACATTTTCTGGAATAATTCCTTGCTTAACAAGAAAATCTTTTGTCGCAATTGACGCTGTAACAACTGCAATTAGCTTGGCACTGTCTTCAATGTCTAATCTGCTCAAGTCTGCTGATTTCATTTTGAGTAGACTTTTTCCCAGCATAGAATAAGCTACTGCTAATCCACTGATTACGGCAGAGTGATAGACAAGGTTCATTAAATTCTTTGAGTCATTCATTTTTTAATGCAAGAAAAATTAAAATAATATTTTTATTAGTGCATGATAAATGGGTCAATGGCTTTGGGTGTTACTGGTAATGTGGCGACTTCTGGTTTTGTTTTTGGAGTGTCTGATTTTTTGGTCACTGTACGAGTCTGTGGTTTGTATTTTTTGTATAATTGATAACCTACGTAACCAAATCCGGCAACAAATCTGGCAACTACATATTTTGTTGTTTGAGGTTCGGGGTCAGGGTCAGGCTTAGTTGTTTGTCTCTCACTTTGATGAGGGTGTGTCAGTCCTGACAGTGATGACGGTGCTGACGGTCCTGACGCCTGGTCAGTCACATGAGCCTTTTCTGTTTGTGTTTGAAGCTGTAACTTTTTCTGCTTGTTCCATTCGGCTAATCTTTTTCCCGCCTCAATGCGGCCTGGGCTTTTAGCCTTAGTCACCGTTGGTACCTGTGTCAAAACAGGGTCGGGGTTCAGTTGTGGAGTCATCTTGTTCTCGTCCATTTGATCCATCCTTTTCTTTCTCTAGAAAATTTATTTTTGAAAAATCTATATGACTCCCGGTAACAAGTAAAGTTACCACAGGAGCAAGGTAATTTCCAAACTTGTAAAACATGATACATGCTAATTTGCCTATTGTACTTGAAACAATAGGGTTGCTTTCAAGGTCGTGTGATAGACTGTCACTATCCACAGGTAGAAAGTGACTCACTGCTTTTGTGTATAGGCATACAAGAGATCGACTTAAATCACGAGTCATTAGTGAGGCAATGTGGTTCTCATATTTTAAATGAAGCTTGATTAGTTCGTCAGAGGTTAGAGATTCAATATCCTCTGTCATGTATTGTCTTCCTAGATAAGCCTTTGACTTGCCTGAGACAATTACAGACAAAAGCCGCTGTTTCTTAAAGTCTAAGTCTTTGTTCTCTACCGCATTGATATCATTCAATAGAAGGATTTCATCAGGGTTCATTTATATTGTTATTTAAAAAAAAAAAAAAATTAATTTACTAACCCATACCCTGTGGGCTGATCTGTCTTTAAAATGAGCTTTAGATGCTTAGTTGATTTCAGTTTATTTTTCACATCATCACGTTCATGCTTATTTGGGATGACATCATTTTCTCTGAGACAGTCTTCAAAGCTGTCACGATCCTTACAGTAAAACAAACAAATAAACTTTAACTGTTCTTGAAAATCTTTCAGTACAGCATTATATTTCTGAGTGAGAATCCATACACTAACGTTTGCATGTCTGCCACTGAAGGCAAGTTCTGATAGAGTGTTTCTCTTCTTGACAATGTCTTTCTCTGCTGAACAGTCATCAACAATAAACAATGTTGGCTGTCCTTCAAATTGCTTGTAAAAATATTGTAGGTAGTCATTCAGTTTTTTCTCAGGGTCAACTAAGTATATGTTGCTGTCAGTCCAAATGAATAAACGGTTGTGATAAGCTTTGTTGTGTTTGATTGTAGGACAAAATATTACAATGTTTTCAAAGTGGTGGATGTATCTTGTTTGTAATAAGTCAAGTACGAATTGAGTTTTCCCACACCCTGTGGCACCAACAAATAAGCCACAGTGTGGATCGAGTGTCATTAAGCCCCGGTTCATTTTAATACACAATATAATTTTAATATATGTGTCCACTCAGTCTACTGTCTGCAATATTGAGTTGTGCGTCATAAATCAGATATAAATATATGTTAATGGCTTCGGCTTTTTCAACCTTCTTTTGTATCTGAATTGTTATTCCATCACTACCATTCTCGACAGTTCGTCCTGACCCATGAAGATAATCGTCATCTGTACTACGAAGATCTAACCAAAGTGCATATTTGTTTGTCAGGTATTGTCCGATCCTAACATCATACAGATGTAGATCTTAACACGCAATGTTTGCTGGTTTATCTCTAATCCTTCCACCCACAAAATACTTTGTGATCTCATCATAGTGCTGGTACGGTAACATTCCAGAAGCGTACACTTGATTAGGGCGGCCTTCAATTGTACAAGACAAATGTGTAATCTTAGGATTGTAGAATTTTTCTGAATCCCGTTTATATGGATCTGCTGGTTCAACAAACAACATAAGAATACCTTTCAGTGACCTAGCAGGTGTGTTTAAGTTTATGTTCCACATTGGGTCGCTCTTATCTTTGGGTATTAAACTATGTCTAATCACCCTGTCATAATAAATTGGAAGTCTTGACTGGTACTGATTTTGTATGAGTCTAGCTAGTTCAGTGTGTGTGACAATTTCATATTCCAAGGAAATGTTAGAGATCTTGTATGTTGCATCTGTGGCAGATGATTTAATAACTTAAATGAGTAGTCATTAAAAGTTAGTTCAAAACTCAGACGGTCATTCAGTGCCCCTTGATAATAAGGCAGATGAGCTGTGAGGATTTCAAACTCAAGTGGAATGTAAAACCTGGTTCCATATGTTTCTGCTATAATAACTTCCTTTGGTACCCCAGTAGTTGTTTTGTCTCCGGCATTGATTCGAAGTTTCCCAACATTATCTGGCTGTATGCCTTGATAAATACGGTCTTCTCGTTCTTCTCTTGTAAGCCAAAGATCTTTGTAACAGTAAAACACATCTGAGTCATCAAGACTAAACACTTCCTGTCCTTCAAGTTTTACTTTAATAGTTCTAACAATTGCTCTGCCAAGATTGTCAACTAGAGTTCTGTTCACATCTGCGTCTGATGATAGTTCAATATTAAATGCAAGGCGTGCAGTGCCAGGAACAATAACGTCACTGGGTCCTAGGTTTGGAAACTTAACTGTAAGTGTTTGGTTCTGGTCTATGGTACTAGGATTGTTTGTGATGATGATTGATTGTCGAACGCCCTTAACACCCAGGGGCTCACGTAGTTTTCTGTATGGGTCTAACTTTGATCCATAAGACCGTGTCATTTTTATTATGCACAATAAAAAATAATAAATTAATAAAACAATGGCAGCAGGAGGATTTAATCATGAAGATTTTGAAATGGATGTTATAGATGCCTCAGATACCAGTATCACAGATATGACTGGAATGGTAACTAGTTCTAGTATGTATCACGAACTGTTAAAAGATAAAGTAAACTCATTTTATGACAGTGTTGGTGTCCACCCAGATGTTTTGGATCCTAATCAGTTTGAATATGATAAAGGACACTTATTTGTAAATACAGACAGAGGGAAAATAAATCTAACACATAAAAATAATCCTTATAAGTTTAGAGCTTTAAGTACAATTAAAGGTGAGGTCGGTGGTAACTCTGGGTTGGCAAGGTACCTTGGAATTGGTGGGTCTCCTGTCCCCCCAAGACTTGTTAGTGCGCTTCACGACACGCAAACAAAGTTGCCAACAGGGCAAGAGATTGAAATGGCACCAGTAACAAGTCTGCCAGAAATAGCAAACACAGTGATACAAGAAACATCATTTACTGAAGGACAAATAAATGACGCTATGAAAACAATAGATGATCCACCTTTGTCAATGCGGGAGATTATAGGATTGGATAAATCACTGCAGACAATAAGAGGTGAGATGGTAAATAATGTTGCCAACTGGGAGAGCTTGATAAACACATTGAACGAGAAAAAGAGAAAATGGCTACAGCAGACAATGGGAATCTTGACACAGAAATGAAAGAAAGAATCCAACACAGATTAAATGATTTGCAGATAGAAAGATCAGGAAGGTTAGAAGCGATTAGTATCGGGAGACAGAAACTGAAAACGCAAGTTAACAGAATAAGAGAAACTATTCAGAAAATACTTCACGAAGACACTACTCTGGCTGAGAGACTTAAAACACTTTTCAGAGAACAGGGTATCACTATTGCCAGTTTAATTACAGCTCTGGGATTTATTATCAGTACTGTTGTGTTAGCTGTCTCCGGTGGTAGTCCAACCCCGGCACCACCACCCCCGGCACCTCCACCAGCCCCCATAGATCCAAAAGATTTACATTCGTGGGTAAAGAAACAACTGTCTCACATATCAGACTTGCTTAAGAAATTGGCTCTGAAAGCAGTAGACTCGTTACCGGGCATTATAGGCACGGTTGTCAGCTGGTTGATTAGTACAGCGGCAAAGGCAGTAGGGTTTATGGCGGAGCATGTGTGGATCTTTTTGGTGACAGTAGGAGGGTTAATGATAGGTTATTTAATGAAACAGGTAAAGAAGTAATATTCCTAATCCTGTTAGGCCTATTGTCAATGCAGTTCTCTCGGATTCATGTGTGTCAGGGATTGGTTTTACTGGTTGTATGGCTGTTGGAGCAAGGGAAGTAATCACTTGTAATGGTTTTTTCAACTGTACATGCGCAGTTGTTCCTCCTAAGTTTACAGTTTTATTGAGACCTAGTTTTTGATCAACACCAGCAACAATGATTTCATTATTATAATTTGTTATTGTACCCATTTGGAGTTGAAGGTCAGATGGTAACATGTATAACCCAGTGCCAACTACAAAGTCAACTTTTGATCTGGCATATCTGAGTACATCTTGGTAGCGCTGTATGCTAGATGGGAGATCAACTGATGAATTTACTGAATCTTCAAGATTAGCGAGAAATTGTTTTTGCGATTCGAATGTCCCACTTCCATTCAAAATATTCGATTTTGTTAATGATTGTGCACCTAGTATACACCAGACATATGTTCTGATTGACTCATTTACGCGCTCGACTCCTGCTTGAGTAAACCCGTCACTCCTGTCTAAAATAAATGTGGTCCAGGCGTTAGACTGTTTCTGCTCAATTGAGCCTATCCAGACTTCTGATTTTGATGAGAATGAAGTGTAACCAGGGTAATAATCTTGAGGGTATTGTCTGTGACTCAAAGCATAATACAGTGTACCCATACCATTGTGATCATCAAGTTTTTGTGTAAAGTCATACTTGGTACTGATGTTAAACTCATTACAGATGCGTTCAAATGCTTTCATATCCATGGGGTTGTTAAACCTGTTGAAACTGGATTCAGTTGGTAATGGTGTATGCAGTTCTGACAGTATACGTCTAAGCTGGTAGTAAGTGTGGAAACGATACACAGACCTAATAAGTTTGTTTGAGTGATTCAAGTGGTCTGTGAATGAAACACCACAGCCTGTAGTTGAACACAGTATGGCAAAGTTGAGTTGGTTTTGAAACATCTGTAGTGGACTTGAAGACCACTTTCTTGCAGTAGAGTCATCTGTTATTGGAGGGTTTAGGTAATGGTCAAATGGGTTTGGTACTTTGACTTGGAATAAATCTTGTTCAGACACAGCTATGTCAAGCTGGTTTAGTTGAATTATTTTCTGTTCATAAGTTGGTGCAACATTATATTTGGCATCCACATTAAATTGAAATGCGTTCGTTGTGGCAATGGTTGGTGATTTAAATTCCATCCTTCTTTTTATATGAGATAATAAAAATGTTTATTACTTTAACAAATCTTGACACAAGCAAACCAGTGTGGTTAACTAATGGGATTGATAATCGTGATGGTAGCAAGGCTGTAGCTATCCATGAAATGTTCTATACAGTAAAGTGGTTTAATGTAACAGATGACGGTGAATATTCTGTGCATGGAACGATAGGTAGTACATGGTGGGGCGCTAATCACTTACAGCCTGGGTATTATGACTTTTGTACTATAGCTGAATTTTTACAAAATATGTATAAAATTAAAGCAACTTTAAATCCGGCTAACTTGTTTGTTACATTGGAATTTCCAAAAAATAGTGAGCTTATATTAACAGACAAACTTTTAATACTACTTGGTTTTTTATCCGAATTTGATCTTACTATTGTAGATGATAGTAGTGATGATGATTGGACTTATGAAGCAGGATTAAAATTTAAGCCCAAAAAAGAAAAAATAACTGGAAGATATCCTGTTCATTTGGCAGTACATACTGTACTAAATGTTTATTTGAAAGCACTAAACACAACTGAAAATGTTCACAATGGAAAGCCTTCAACTTTGTTGAGATGCTTACCAACTGGAACTGCTCCGTATTATGAAAGTGTGGTTGCTAGATTTCCTAATTTACAGTTTAAGAAATTAGGTTCTAGTTTCTTTGAGTCACTAAGTATATCTGTAACTAATCAGGATGACAAACCAGTTGTTATGCATGATTTTAGTGTAGTGTTAGAAGTTAAATAATTTTATTTTTGTTTATAAAAATGAGTGGTCTTGGTCCAAAGCCTAGAATCATACCAGTTGCATGTCCGGTAACAGAGTTGAAAGATTTGGCTGATGTACAGGATTTTGAGAAGGAAGGGGAAATTGGAGAAATATATGGTTTTGAACTTGATTCAACTGGCATGTACAAGCGGAGAGTAATTGTTGACATGAAAGACGGCGAAAGACAGATTCCTAAACTTGGTCAGCTGCGTGATGTTACTGTGCCTGTTGCACCTAATCTTGTCAATAATGTGCCCTACAACTTAATACATGTGGGTAATAAATGGTGGTTTCACCTGTGTCGCCTGTGCCTGCACCACCTCCAACAATTGACTGGGACATAAAGATTGAATTTATTAGTCCTTATGTATACACTGATGACGAAGGTGCCTTAGTGTTTAGGAAAGTTGTTAACTCTGGGCCGCTTATTGTAAGCCTTGTTCCAAGTTTTGCTTCAGATGACACTAGCAGAGAAAAACTGAAAGTTGAAAATTATGAGAGACAGCGGTATCTTCTTACGCACAGGAAGGGTAGGTCTGATGCGAAGGTCGTGTTTGCACCAGCAAACTTTACCATCGCAAGAGAAGCAACAATAGTATTTGAAATTATCATGAGATCTGTAACTACTGCAAAAGAGGCAGATATAGCACAGGGAATTAAACTTACATGGAATGACACAGTGACAGAATCAACAAAAGTTTTTATTGCTATTAGAAAAAATGTAGATATTTTTGAGGTGTCGAGCAGTGTACCAGCTGTCAAGATATCGGTTGACAAAACAACTTTTGTTTTTCTAAATTTCATAAAACTAGAACACATTGATCTTGTTTCATTTTATTATGCCAGCAAATTATATACTTTTGAAAAGTTGCAAAATGTAATTGCTGATTAAATAAAAAATATTTGTTAATAAAAAAATGGTAAAATTCTATCCAGTACTACCGACGCTTGAGCCGACTGAAACAAATGTGACGACAAAAACAACGCTGATATGCCAATTGCTTCAGATAAAACATTACCAGCAGATGCATTCAGATTAAATAATATTACAGATGCAATTAAATATTTGGAAACTGAAGAGGCTAGGTACTCCAGATGTAAAAGGAGGTATAAGTCAGTATTTAATTCTGTTCAAAACACTTCTATGGCTATTGGTGCAGTTTCGGCCGGATTATCTGTAGGAGGTATAGCTCTGTTCGCCACAGGAATTGGAAGTTTCGCTGGAATAGCAATTGAGGCTGTTAGCGTTGCTACATGCCTAGCATGCTTTGGTTTGGAGGCCTTAAACAAGAGGTTTCACACGAAATTACAGAAACATGAAGCATTGAGTACGCTTGCTGGTGCAAAGCTGAGCAGTATGAAACTTATTATCAGTAAAGCATTGAATGATAATTTTGTTGATGACGAAGAATTTAAACGCGTCCAAGATGATTTAAATAATTACAGAAAACAGAAGTCTGAAATACAGAATAAAATGCGTAGTCAATCTCCCGTGAATATTGAAGAACTGAAGGCTAGTTTTTTAGAGATGGGGAAAAAGATCGGTGTTCAGGAAACCACAGAAAAACTACACATTCTTTTAAACAAATAAAAATCAGATTTGGTAATCATTTATTATTTCATTACACTTCACAGTAAAATGTCATGCCACTTACACAGTTTAGGCATAATTATTTAATCCCATCAGCACCACCACCAGAATATTATGTTTGAGAAAAAAAAATGTTTTCCATTGCCCTTGTGTCTTAATAAAAAAGACTTAGTATACGTGACTAGAGTCAAGTTGTTATTAAGTACTTGTAAGTAATTAGGGTAAGTAATTAATAAGTTCTTAATGGTAAGTAGTTAATAAGTTCCTATTGTAACTCACTTTAAGGTAACCTAAAGTTATTGTTTTACTTTAGACCACTTGGTAGTTTCTTATCTAACTGTTTTTCAGTGCCTTATAGACATGAGTACATTAGCCCTCACATGTAGAACCGTTTTGAAAAGTAACATGTTCCCCTGTTGAACTTTGACATTATTTAGCGATTTAAACGGCTATAGCTGTGAAAGACCCTTGACAGCTGAGAGCCTTTGAAGAGCACAGCTCTTGAATAAGAATGGAATGTGTCCCCCTATTGAAAAGCGGGCGCGAGAGATAATACTAAAAGCAAACAAACACTGATACTACCCGGCGGCCGCTCATGCTCAGGCTTACGATAAAATTGTACTGACGTGTGTCTGTAAGTGCGTGTGTGTGTGTGTGTGTGTGTGTGTGTGTGTGTGTGTGTGTGTGTGTGTGTGTGAGTGTGCATATGTTTGTTTGTTTGTTTGTTTGTTTGTGTGTGTGCATATGTTTGTTTGTTTGTTTGTTTGTGTGTGTGCATGTTTGTTTGTTTGTTTGTTTGTTTGTTTGTGTGTTTGTTTGTGTGTGTGCATATGTTTGTTTGTTTGTTTCTTATCCAACTGTTTATAGTGCAGAGTGACCACCATTTTGATTTTTCGGGTACCAGTCATGTAGCTTTCAAAAGCCGGCTTATTCATAAACTGAAGTGTCAGCTCTCACAGTTGAATGATAAAGCAAACACAGGTGGCTTGCAAAGGACATGCGCTACAGAATAACTTACTCGCTGAGATCCCCCTTCATGAATATCAGAATAGGGGTAGTACATATTGAAAACTATCTAGATAGGTTTTGTGAATACGGACTTGAGCATGGCGCATAACGATATAGCAGCTATCGTTATAGCCCTTTCCCATTTGTAATAAGGAAGTTAAGCACGAGTATCCTCCCTTTGCTACACCGAGTTCCGGCAAGATGGAAGCAGACATAGAACGCATGAACGTGAAACAATTAAAAGATTTTCTTCGAAAACATGGACAACTTGTCAGTGGAAAAAAAGAAGAATTAGTGCGCAGAGCAAGAGGCACATTTCTGCTGCGAAAAGATGTTGGGGATGCTGTCGATGATGCTGTGGAAAGAAATGATGCAGGTCAGTAAACAGTTGACTCCACTGACCACTGCCATATGATATATTATAAATATTTCATATTTGTCAGCATGTGCTTCTTGTGCTTTGGACTCTGTTTATAAATTACATTATTGTCATATGTGTGTGTGTGTGTAAAATTTGATCTGCGAGTTAGTAGTTTTGTAATATAAGTAAAATCAATTATCCCTGATTTCTTATATAAATAAAGTATTCTACATGGCATAAAGTACATGAAATTGTTAATATTTAAAAAAAATTCATAAACTTTATAAAAAAAAATCAATGTCTGTTTACTTGAGAACCTATGCATTTTTGTAGCGCTATCAAACGTACTTCGAGCAGTTCCCTTTATTATTATTTAATTTAATTTTTTTTTTTTTTACAAAATGCTGAGTGCTAACTACCAGCATCTATTTCATTGTCATAGTCAGAGTTCCTTTCAAATAATGAGTATGAAGTTAAAAATGATGTAACATGAGATGATATGATTTAAAAAAAAATTAAAAAAATATATATAAAAATAAAAAAAAGAGAGAGCTATAGGCAACAAGTAGAGGTTTCTAGTAGTTGTTGCATTTTTTTTTAAATCGCATATTCAAATTAAACTAATGCAGGCTGTAAAATAGATACCAACATAATCAATATTATATAATATAATATTACTAATTATTTATTTGTTATAAGACTTCTAAAATTACAACTGAGTGTCATTATTATTAGTAATAACACCACAGATGTGTTGTTTAAAACATTTACTGTCAATTTTCATTCATACAGTATTTTTGCTTATTTTACGGATTGGCCACTATTTATCTTGAAAATGAAGTGGTGGTGTGGGTGACACCTTCTTTGTCCTGTTGCGTCGGGGCGATGGCATTGCTGGACTACTACAGTACTAGTACTACTAATACTAATACTATAGACTAGAGGAAATCTCAAAGTGTGATTAATAAATAAAGCTTCATTAAAGAAGACTAAATAAAGCTTCAGTAAATAAAAACACAAGTAATAATTCAAATAATTTACTAACCGTAGAGAGTTTAAAAGTTCGATTCGGGAAAACAGATGGGACATCATCACCAAATACAGGTCCACGTTTTCCAACAAAATGTTCCGAGCAAACAAGTGGATATTTGACCGTGTTATAATCTTGTCGGATCAAACGTAAGCGCTGCTCCCAAGCTCTTTTAAGTTGCTTGTTTGCTGGACAGCTATGTAGCTTGACAACTCTTCCGTCAATAATTTTTCCTCGGTGGTTATGGCAAATAACACAGTAATGTTTTCCACCTCCACATACTTTTGCCGATCTAGCCTTTAATGCTGACGCCATTGTCGAAACAGCAGCCGGAACTCAGTGAGCGTTCTCCTACGCTAAAGAGCAGCGAAAGATAACCCGTACTTGATGAGAAGTGAGACTGTCCTATAGATGAATAACGATATAGGGTTGGTGCATATCCATCTATTTATGAATACATTGTAAGTGCTATGAATATTTTATTCTGACGCGTCGTGCCTAGACTGCTGGTGACGGGCTGTGTTTACGTACATAGTAACATTGCGACATCGGTCATATGAGCTAATTAAGAGAGATAGATATACTGAGTGGACTGAAGTATTATTAACACAATGACTGAGTTAACCCCTTAAGTATTATTTTTGATTTTCATAAAAATGTGGCTGTTTAAATAATAATGATTTAGGGGTAACTTCCAATGGTATTTACTCTGTGCGGGAGACATGGACAATGGAGGGTCAAAAAGATATAATTAAGGGGTTAACTCAGTCATTGTGTTAATGAAGCTTCAGTCCACTCAGTATATCTATCTCTACCCGCATGCGCCGTAGGAGGGGGGAGGTGCTTTGGGATGTTGTCCATGTATCGACAACATTTACTCATTCGAGACGTGCCGCCTCCGGATACGCGGCTTTTAAGCCGCGTATCCGGAGGCGACACGTCTCGAATGAGTTAAGCAAAGACAAAGACAACATTAGGCATATATAATAGTCTGGGGAGATGTTTGGGGTCTTGTCTGTGCTTATGGAACAAGCTGGTTGTCACACCGTCACTTCGATCTCGTACGTTGTTGGGAGTGTTCCGGCCTGACCGAACACTCACTTATAATTATATATCTCAGACATTCCTGTGCCGATCCCATTGGCACGCGATATTAGCATTTCACAATCAGACTCCTTGAAGGTTTCGTTCCGGGATATGCCCCCCTCCCCTCCCCTCCCTCCCCCTCCCCCGCACCCCCCCCCCCCCCCCCCCCCCCCCCCCCCCCCGGGGGACAAAATCGTCAGTTTTCTGAGAGAGTTGAATATTTTTAGCAAGATTTGAGCATTCATAAACTGTGTGAAGTTTATTATTCTGAACCGTTCTAGCATTGAAATACTTTTTGAAATATATCTATACGTCGTTTTAAGAGCTTTATTTTAGTCTGGCTGGCCAGATATGTACCCATCCCGCCGTGAGATGGCCTTAGTCGCCTGTTCGGCGTTAAACCCAAATAACTAACTAACTAAGCAAAATAAATGCGACCTTTTTGGAATCATCGGAAACACTAATGTGTTTCAGATGATTCAAAAAAATATCACATTTATTCTGCTGGTCAGTATATTACTGCTATTAACATACGGTCAGCAGGCACTCTCCATGTGAAAACGGCCCCAGTGCAGATATGATTTCCACCATAATCCACTGTCTCAGTAAACAAAGTGACACCAAAGTCCCGAGGTTTGGCAACAGAGCTCCCATTGCTCAGACCGTTTGGCAGGTTTCTTGGCCACAGTGGGCAGACTGGAAAGAGAAGAATATAGATATATATATATATAGCAGTCAATCATACATTTCCATCCAAACACAATAGACATATATATAAATTGTCACGATAAACTGTTTGATAAATTGCAACAAGACAAGTTCACGACATGTATAGGGCCTACCAAAGACAGTACATTAAATAATGTATTGTGTTTGGGCCTTCCTCCTGCTGAGCGGTTTGCACCCTGTTGTGTAACAAATCTCCATGGGACCCAATTCTTCCGCAGCATCGTTTCGCGCGCGCACAGACACACACACACACACACACACACACACACACACACACACACACACACACACACACACACACACACACACACACACATAGAGACACACTGGCCTTCCTGGAAATGTTCAGGAGTGATACAGAGTCCCTACTGTGAGCGGATGATCTTGCACTAACCCTTTGGGTGTCGGTAGTGGTTTTATTCGAGACTAAATGTGCTACTAAAAACGCTACCGACACCCAAAGGGTTAGTTATGCATTAATAAGCGGGCACATCAAGAGCGTGTGCAGTCAGTGAGCGAACGGAAGCAGTTATATGCAGTAATAATAATAATAATAATAATACATAATATTTATATGGCGCATTTCTCATATTAATAATATAACTCAATGCGCAGGACATAGCCGCGAGCAGTCAGTGAGCGAACGGAATCAGTTATATGCAGACGGATATTACCAAACTCTAACAGAATATAGGAGACAGGGGCGGATCAGTCACGTCAATTTGGGGGTGGTGGTGTGTGGTGTGTGTGTGGGGGGGGGAGGGGAGGGGGTACCGACGAGCGTCTGCAAGTCTCTTGAGCCTTTTAACTACCTAAATATATAATTACATAACAACGGCGGAGAGGGGGGGGGGGGTCCAAACTGCCCAAAAAGAAACTTTGTTATAGCATTTTACAGAAATTTTGGATAGGGCCTTCCTCCACCCCCAGACACCCCACTCCCCAGAACCGCCCCTGGAGTGTTTGGTACCTCAGGTGGTAGGGCGATCGACTTTTGCCCGAAAGGTTGCGGGTTTGACACTCCCCCCCCCCCCCCACCCACCCACCAAAAACACACACCACCACCACCGCCACCATCACAAAAATGCACAGAGATGAATTTTGACTTTAGTCCTTTCATTGGTCTAGAAAACCGAGACCTTAACATTAACCCATTTAGCCCCAAGGCCATACCGCAGGAGATGGATGGACCGTAATAATTCAAGGGTAGTGCCATATTAGCTTGGTGCCTGAAGGCGCCAAGCTAATCTGGCACTACCCTTGAATTATCACGGTCCATCCATCTCCTGCAACTGGTACATAGTGGTCAGGTGACAACTCCAAAATCTGGGAAACGGGACCTCGGGGTTAATAGGGTTAACGGTTGTTCAATAAAGAATACACACATCATAGTGTTCAGTAGTTTTGACATGTACATGTCACCATACAAACATCACAAAGAATACACACATCATAGTGTCCAGTAGTTTTTACATGTACATGTCACCATACAGACATCACCATTCCACAACAATTTATAAAGAATACACACATCATAGTGTCCAGTAGTTTTGACATGTACATGTCACCATACAGACATCACCATTCCACAACAATAAAGAATACACACATCATAGTGTCCAGTAGTTTTGACATGTACATGTCACCATACAGACATCACCATTCCACAACAATAAAGAATACACACATCATAGTGTCCAGTAGTTTTGACATGTACATGTCACCATACAGATTTCACCATTCCACAGGCAACCTATCCGTAGTCACTGCCACCCATGTCATCAGCATCAGGTAATGTAAGCCCAGGTATAGGGCTCGGGAAGTTCCCCGCGTTGCCTAGCAGCGTCGGGGCGTCAGCCGCCATCTTAAGAGGATATCATAGTCATCGTACAGTAGCGAAATAGTGTTTCAACACGTTTTTCTTCATTTCTCTTCTTCTTTGGAAAACAGAATCTGGTGAGCGGTTCCTACTGTGATGGCAAGTCGTGCTGTTATTGCTTATAGTGCGGCCAGGAATTTTCTGACATTACAAAAACAGCGATTTCCCTATGAGCGCTTAGTCCCGTATCCTCACAAGATGGTCGCCGCGACTGGCGTGATGACGTCAGCTTCCCCAGCCCTACACAAGTGTTACTATCATTACCGCTAGTAAGTACATGTACACACGAGTGTAGTAACAATGCTGTTCATATATGTACCACCGCTACCAAAGCACGTGCCAAAGACCATAAAAACTATACTTGCTGCAAGGAGTGGTATTTCAGTACCTGAGTCTGAGGAAAAAGAGAGGTGTCAGAGGTGTCTTTTTGTGTGTGAGCATTCAAGTTGTTGGTGTGTTCCTATTGTTATTTTTATTTTTCTTGTATTGCTGCGTGCGTGTATATGTTAGGGACTATATATGTGTTGTAGGATGCAAGGTGTATGTATGTTAGTATGTCATTTGTACGGCGCCTCGAGCTTTTCTATCAGTATAGGCGCCTTAAAAATATACATTATTATTATTATTATTATTATTATTATTATTATTATTATTATTATTATTATTATTCAGTCAGAAAGTTTTCAACAGGCATTCTAACTTAGTTTGTCATGCTGTTCTACCATCAGCACATAAAGCTAAAGGTCTTAAGGGGCAAAATCGGACCCTGAACCTCGGGGATGTAGGCTAACGCTTTGCAGAAGAATATCAGAAACCTCCAGTGGGAACTCTCCAATGGGTGAATCCTTGTATTCTTGCACAAAACATCAGGTCGACAAGTACATGATTCATAATGACAGTGTCAACTCAATGATACAAAATAGGGTGCAAAAAGGACGTTTTGCAGAAATGTACCATTGCCAAGGCACTTAGTAGTAGCGCCGGCCTAGTCGCAATGCGCAAAAGGCCATCGGGCCGACGTCGGCCGCCGTTGGCCCGATGGCCTTTGCGCACTGGGGAACAGAGTGAGTCAATCACTTAACTGAATTACTTACGCATGTATTGCTTACCTTTTGTTCCGTTGTCTGTCATGCACGGAAACCCCGTCACCTGTGAAGGAAAAGATGAATTAATATCGGGCTCATCACGTAAATATGAACAAAATTAATAACCTACATGCCCACGCTCAATGGTGGTGTTGTGTCACTTATTCTTTGAAAGCTGGGCAACCGCAGCTCAGCCCTTTGGGATCCACCATCCACTCTTCGTCTTATTTTTCTTCTCTTGCCACTGACTCAGTGTCAGGGGGCTTACGTAGAGGGTGCGCCCACCTTCAGTGACATCAGATAAATGCTATTCACCCTTTACCTTTCGGGGCAAGGCGAACGCTTCCCACCTGCAAGAGACATAAATCCTCATGAGCCCCCGCACTGTCGCGGGGGCTTATGAGGATTTATGTCTCTTGTTAGTCCATTTCCTTTATGCCTGTGTTTGGTTCCAGTGACACCGTGTTCTTCACGCCAATGTCGGCCAGCGGGCAGTGGTTTGAAATCCCTCATCACTGGCAGCGAGGGGGTTACACACGTTGCATCACGGTCCATTCCACAGTCTATCGTATTTTCAACACGGTAGACGAAAAATAATCACACAACAAAAAAAAAGATTGACTAGTAACACGACACAGGGAGATCCATGGCAATTCTGGCATTCAGAGACACTCCATTGCACATGATGCATATAATTATATATACAATGCACTTTGGTGCGTTCGGGCAAACATCGAACGACGTGAACTTTTAGCGAGTTCGCCAAGGCCGAAGCTGAGCAAGTTCATACAAATACACGAAACTGTTGACTAAAATTCAGACTATATTAACACATTATATCAGCCCCAGGACCGAAATCCCTCAATTTTGAAGTCGCCCTCTGAAGGACTGTATTACAATTCTAGAGACAGATCGAGCATGATAGTTCAATGGTTGTGCCAGAATAGCTTGGCGCCCATGGGCGCCAAGCTATTCCGGCACCACAACTGAACTATCATGCTCGATCCGTGTCAAGCTGTGTTGTGTCGGTCCTGAATGAGCTAATGAGTTTCCGGGAAACCCACTGCATATATCTAGTGCATTTACTACACGGCCAATACATTTTAGGTACGTTCGGGCAAAAGTTGAACAGGTCGATTTTTTAAAAACAAGTTCAGTAGTGTCACTGATCACGTTTTCTGTGGTTGCATTTTATTTCAGTGTTTACTGTTCACAAAAACTGTATGATAATTGTGTTGTTCTGCTGGATCATCTTTTTAAGTCCCTCTATTTATAGAAGGGACTTTTTAGGACGGGTCGCGGTGGGGCGACTGAATTTAATAGCATGTCCATGAAGTCAAAGGCGGGCAGGGTAAACCTCTATCAACTGAAGTAACAAGATAAAAATTACGTCATGTCTAGTTATGCTAACCTCGCTGCTGAATGTACATTTGGCGCGAAGCGCCGTATGTGCGTATGCACGCATGTATGTGCGTATGTATGTATGTATGTATGTATGTATGTGTGTGCGTATGTATGTAAACAAGAGAATCTCCGATATTTCTGTACACACACGCTTGAAACTTGGCGAAATACTTTCTTAAGTGGGTGGCTAAGACAGCCTCCGAGCATATTGTAACTGAATGTCTCATTGAAGACATAAACAACCGTTTATAGGAAGTCGGTTGACCCATATTAAGAGTCCGTAATTTTTGTCATATTTACTTGAGCATATAGTTAGTTTTGAGAAAGACATTGGAAACACTAAAAAAAAACTTTACTTCTAGAGAAAATCAGACAGGGCGGTGACGTAAAAGAGGTAACTCCGTCACCACGCATACATTGACATAATACTGTAAATATGACGTCATTCTCTCTAGCCCGTAATTTTTGTCATATTTACTTGAGCATATAGCTAGTTTGGAGAAAGACATTGGATGAGTTCGTTAGCCAGCTTTATATCCTTTCAACTTCTTAGTAAAAATTTATTCTTTTTCAGAAATGAATTAAAACACTAAAAAAACTTTACTTCTAGAGAAAATCAGACAGGGCGGTGACGTAAAAGAGGTAACTCCGTCACCACGCATACATTGACAAAATACTGTAAATATGACGTCATTCCCTCTAGCCCGCGCCGCGCGCTCTCTTTCTCACAGACATGCGCGCATCTCCAAGAGGCATAGATCCTCATGCGCCCGGACAGCGCATGAGGAACTATGTCTCTTGGAGATGTTCGGAGCTCGCGCGCATGCACACACTAACAGGCACACACGCACACACACACACACACACACACACACACACACACACACACACACACACACACACACACACACACACGCACACACACAACGTCACGCTTTCAGAAGAGCATTCAGGTGACCCGATATAGAGAAAGACTGGTTGAGTTTGTTTTCAACTTCTTCAGTAAAAAATTAATTCTTTTCAACAAAAAAAAAATAAACAAAACAGTAAAAAATATTGACAACTGGAGAACGTCAGACAGTGGCGGTGACGTAAAAGAGGCAAGTCCGTCACCACGCAGACATATTCTAAATATGACGTAATTCTCTCTCCAGCTTGCTCGTTCTTTCTCTCACATATGCGTGCATCTCCAAAAGGCATAGATGCTGCTGTGCCCGGAGGACTCATGAACATCTATGCCTCTTGTGGGTGTTTGGAGCGCGGGCATGCACGCACTCACACACATACACACACGTCCACTCGCTTTCAGATGAGCATGCAGGTGTACTTAATGTAGCATGTACCTAGGTAAAGAAACATGCTTTCACACAAATTATTGCAAGACTGAAATTGTACCGTGAAATTTTAGTTTTCTCACTGTTTACCAATGTCTTGAAGCAAAAGCGAAACTCATATCAGGTTAAGAAGTACCCAACGGAGAAAGAAACACGCTTAGAAAAGACGGGTACAACACAATTTATTAATATTTCGGGTAAATACCCTTTGTCAAAATAGACAAACAAACAAACAGAGGGATTAGCCGCTACTTATCTTCATTGGCAGAAGGAATGTGGCAACCACAAAATAGACAAACAAACAAACAGAGGGATTAGCCGCTACTTATCTTCATTGGCAGAAAGGAATGTGGCAACTCTATCATATCATATCATATCATATCAGGTTAAATATAAAATTACGTAAAAAACGAAAAAATACGTCATGACACATGACGTTTGACAAACCAATGACGCGTATGCACTGCGAGCGCCCCTTATAGAGTTCACTATGGCACAGTACACTGGCACATCTGCGAGGCTTTATCAAAAGTAGATATTACAACATCAGATTCAAGTCAAAGACACAAGGTAGAGACCCTTGACAGCGAAGACAACTCTCATATAGAAGGGACTTTGTGGGTTATGGTTCATCCCATCTTGTTTTGTCTACCGTATTGAAAATACGGCAGACTTTGAAATGGGGCTGGTCGGAGCGCATTCAGGAGCATGCACATGACGTTTTAGTCGTGCAGGGCAGAAATTCTGGCAAACAAGTAACAAGATAAAATTGACGTCACGTTTAGCTACGCAAACCTTGCTAGAGAACGTCTTTTGGCGCCAAAGCGCCGTACTATGTGTGTATGTCAGTGTGTGTGTGTGTGTGTGTGTGTGTGTGTGTGTAGTGTGTGTGTGTGTGTGTGTGTGTGTGTGTGTGTGTGTGTGTGTGTGTGTGTGTGTGTGTGTGTGTGTGTGTGTGTGTATGTGACAGCGACTAGAGCCCGCGTTTGAGGACGGACAAGCTTGGAATTTTTGAGGATATTGTCCCTCAAAGAATTATCTCGAGACCTTTCTTTTACGATGTTGATTGATGTATTCAGTGACTGATACCTGATGAAATGATGGTTTTTATACTGATGTTTTTCATGACTGATTTCAGAACCATAGTTAACCCCTTCAATACCGAGAAAATCTGAACACCACCCATCTGCAATTGCGGGGGCTCATGAGGATCTATTCCTCTTGCTGACACCACTTTGAATCCATGTTTCTGGGACAGGCAGGGGTTTTATGGTGATGACATAACGAAGATGGCAGAAACGCGGTGCGCGTCAGCCTATTAATCTTTGCTTCACGCAGCTATAACCACGCAGTGAGTCACGCAATGACAAATCAATATATCTGATATGGACCATGCTTTTTTCTGTTCGCTTTCATTATAGTGTTTACTGGTAGTCACGATAACTGCACGTTCAACCGTTTTCCTTCCATTTTGTGTAATGTTGACTGACTTTGTGTATCTAAATATATACCTACTGAACACGTTCATATTCCATACACTGTTTAAGCCGCGTAACCGGATACCGTTCGTCTCGAATGAGTTAAAGCAAAGTTGAGATACTCAACGTCTGTGTGTGTGTGTTGTTGTTGTTGTGTGTGTGTGTGTGTGTGTGTGTGTGTATGTGTGTTTGTGTGTGTGTGTGTGTGTATATATAATTATGTGTGTGTGTGTGAGTGTGTGTGTGTATGTGTGTGTATATGTGTATGAGGGTGTGTGTGTGTGTGTGTGTGTGTGTGTGTGTGTGTGTGTGTGTGTGTGTGTGTGTGTGTGTGTGTGTGTGTGACTGCGTGCGTGCGTGTGTGTGCGAAAGATACGTACTACGTTTGGTTAGGTTCACAAAGCAAAGTTC
This sequence comes from Semisulcospira habei, assembly GCA_036245525.1. NCBI lineage: Eukaryota > Metazoa > Mollusca > Gastropoda > Semisulcospiridae > Semisulcospira > Semisulcospira habei. The sequence goes on from BTPG01000008.1 coordinate 74,889,430, forward strand.
TAGAGCCATCACAAAAACCCGCTATTGACAGCCAAAGGGTTAACACTCTGTGACTATTAACATTTTCATGATAGCCGCCGGGTTTACAGCAGGCTGGAAAGGCGGGAGTTACTGTAGTCTAACCGTGAGAATGTTTTCCTCAGCATTTACGCGGAATGCAACAAACAGTCTGGAACACTGAGTTTTCGATTTCGGACTCTTTCTACTGTTAGTGGGAAAGCGGCCTTATGAGTAGCCATCATTACCAGTGCATGTCAACGTTTCAACCTCTGTAAATCGCCGCGTATGCTATGGGTCAATGAAAACTGTTGCAGACTATTTAAATGAGTCCGAAATGGCTCAGGCGGTTAAACGTCGGAGCAGGAGAACGAAGGGAATCCCGGGTCGTGGGTTCGAATCCCCGTCCCGGCCCCGGTAGTTGGTCTCGCAATCCAGCGGGAAAAGACGGGCTTGTACAATAGCATGACCGTTGAAAGGTCCTGGTAAATCAAATTGGCACAGTTCAGAGTGCGCCTGAGTTGATCAGTGTTCAGGTCGTACTCCATAGGTAATAGATTTCTTTGTCCCCCATAACCCGCCAGTCAGGGCCGTCCAATATCACTTCGGTGCCATGGACGTTAAACCCGAACTAACCAACCAACAGTGAAGAACCCAAGGAAGACAATAATTTGCCACGATTAATTCAGCGTTTCTCTCAGTCTTGGATGGTTTCTGCTCTGTATTTTACACGCTTTGGTAATCCCTTTTTTGGTCTGGATTTCGTAATCCACAAACAATCCTGCATAACAAAAAATAAAGGAAAAAGTACCAGCTAACACACACTACACAAACGTGGGAGGGGGGGGGGGGGGGCGGCGGAAGGCGGAGGATGGACTGAGGAAACAGCCTATATAATCAGTGTCCATGGAGCAAAACGTCTTGGGGCCCACGACGGCCGCAGTGGGTCCAAGGACCTTTGCTTACTGCCTAGTAGTGACATACCAAGTCGCTAGTTGCGAGGTAGTACTGACATACCAAGACGCTAGTTGCGAGGTAGTACTGACATACCAAGTCGCTAGTTGCGAGGTAGTACTGACATACCAAGACGCTAGTTGCGAGGTAGTACTGACATACCAAGTCGCTAGTTGCGAGGTAGTACTGACATACCAAGACGCTAGTTGCGAGGTAGTACTGACATACCATGACGCTAGTTGCGAGGTAGTACTGACATACCAAGACGCTAGTTGCGAGGTAGTACTGACATACCAAGACGCTAGTTGCGAGGTAGTACTGACATACCAAGACGCTAGTTGCGAGGTAGTACTGACATACCAAGACGCTAGTTGCGAGGTAGTACTGACATACCAAGACGCTAGTTGCGAGGTAGTACTGACATACCAAGACGCTAGTTGCGAGGTAGTACTGACATACCAAGACGCTAGTTGCGAGGTAGTACTGACATACCAAGACGCTAGTTGCGAGGTAGTACTGACATACCAAGACGCTAGTTGCGAGGTAGTACTGACATACCAAGTCGCTAGTTGCGAGGTAGTACTGACATACCAAGACGCTAGTTGCGAGGTAGTACTGACATACCAAGACACTAGTTGTGAGGTAGTACTGACATACCAAGACGCTAGTTGTGAGGTAGTAGTGACATACCAAGACGCTAGATGTGAGGTAGTACTGACATACCAAGATGCTAGTTGCGAGGTAGTACTGACATACCAAGACGCTAGTTGCGAGGGAGTACTGACATACCAAGACGCTAGTTGCGAGGTAGTAGTGACATACCAAGACGCTAGTTGCGAGGTAGTAGTGGCATACCAAGACGCTAGTTCCGAGGTAGTAGTGACATACCAAGACGCTCCTTGCGAAGTAGTACTGACATACCAAGACGCTAGTTGCGAGGTAGTATTGACATAACAAGATGCTAGTTGCGATGTAGTACTGACATACCAAGACGCTCGTTGCGAGGTAGTACTGACATACCAAGACGCTCATTGCGAGGTAGTACTGACATACCAAGATGCTAGTTGCGAGGGAGTACTGACATACCAAGATGCTCCTTGCGAGGTAGTACTCACATACCAAGATGATAGATGCGAGGTAGTACTCACATACCAAGACGCTAGTTGCGGGGGAGTACTGACATACCAAGACGCTAGTTGCGAGGGAGTACTGACATACCAAGACGCTAGTCAGTTGCAAGGTAGTGCTGACATACCAAGACGCTAGTTATGAGGTAGTACTGACATACCAAGATGCTAGTTATGAGGTAGTACTGACATACCAAGACGCTAGTTATGAGGTAGTACTGACATACCAAGACACTAGTTGCGAGGTAGTACTGACATACCGAGACGCTAGTTGCGAGGCCGTAGTACTGACATACCAAGACGCTAGTTGCGAGGTTGTGTCAACTTTAGTGACACACTGACACTCAGGGTCGAGTGTTTTACTGTTGTGTGGCGCATGACCTTAATTAATGTAGCGAGCCACTCTCACGGATGTACATGACGCGCCGGTACTGACTCGGATGTCGACCGGCTTATTGTCGGTGACACACGGCGTCTGCACTTCTGCGGCAGGTTTACCGACATGACATTGACACAGCATTTTTCAATGGAAGTACATTTGGTCGGCTGGGAAGAGTGGGGAGGGGGAGGAGGCGCGGATCCTGGACACGGGCCCCACCCCTCCCCCCGGCCCGCGTGTGCAGCGACTGCATGATCTCCCTCAGATCCATCAGTTGTTTAGCTGTTCTAGCACTATATCACCCCCCCCCCCCCACCCAAAGCTTACTGTCGTAATGTATTTCACTATTTGTGGTACGTGAGTCGTTGTATAAAGCGTGCGCATGTGTGCGCGAGTTGTGAGTGCGCGCTTAGAGTTATAATTATTATAAGATAAGCGCATTATAAATACCGTAATTATTATTATTATTATTATAGCTCAACGTCTGGGCTTGGTTCATTTTTGCTAAATGGGCTTGGTTTCTGCTAAATGCCGGGTTTGGGGCTTGGTTTCTGCTAAATGGACTTGGTTTCTGCTAAATGCCGGGTTTGGGGCTTGGTTTCTGCTAAATGGACTTGGTTTCTGTTAAATGCCGGGTTTGGGGCTTGGTTTCTGCTAAATGGACTTGGTTTCTGCGAACCAGCCTTGGCGTAAGCGGCGCGACGACTTGTCTTGTTTACTCAGTTACACAAAATTACGATTGAAAAAAAGTTCAATATACAATGATTCAATGAAGCTTTATTTATCAACAGCAGAGGTGAGGCACTCGTCCTCCAATCTTATTTTTTCTACTTCAAGTACCACATTACTCATAAATCTAAAGACATATTTCAGCACCAGTTGTGTCTGTCGACACACCTAATGACCTTTAACAGCAGTTGGGACACGCCAGCACTGAAAGCACGCGTGTAATCGCACTATTTATTCTGCGCTGCCGTTGGCGTGTCAGCCTGTCTTTAGCTGTTTCTCGCACTGCCGGATAGCGTGGTATGTCAGTCTAGAACGGAGTGGAGTTATTGTCAGGTTACTTGAACATACACTGAAACGACGTGTGTTCAACTACTGGTTGTCCTGTGTCTGAATGGCCCTAGCTAGTATAGTGAGCGTTTCGTAACCAATTGTTACAGAAGAGTATCTATGAACAGGCAGCGGTAGTGGCCGGGCGGCCTTTCCGATCAACTGAACATAGTAGAAACAATTAACCCACTTAACTCTAAGACCGCGTTCAGGCTGACCTGTGTACCTGCTGCCCGCACTACTTGACTGAGTAGACGCCGCCGGGATCGGCCGCCGTGATAACTCAAGGGTACTGACAGATTAGCCTGATGGCGCCACTGAAACCGTAGCGACGGCTGTAGTCTGGCACTGACTACCCTTGAATTATCATGGTCGATCCAGCACCTGCTGTAGGGCGCCGGGGCTAAACTACGCTAGCCGTCCTAGCATACCTGCACTGTGACAACGAAACTATGCGGCAGCCGTCCTAGCATACCTGCACTGTGACAACGAAACTATGCGGCAGTCGTCCTAGCATACCTGCACTGTGACAACGAAACTATGCGGCAGCCCGAACGCCGCTCGACCTTGTGTGACTGACGTGTCAAAGTTTACCTCCGTGCTGTCATTGTAGACCGTGGTGATGATCCTGCCGTTTGTTCTGACCTCCGTACAGTTGTTGAACACTTCACAGCTAACTCCACGAAACAACAAGCACGTTAGTCCCACTGTCAGCACACACATGTACATCGTAACTGCCATGTCACTGGTGGCAAATTATCACTAGAACTGATCCGCACGGCACATCGCGGCAACGCGTTGCTCTGTACTAGTGTAGCGGTCTCGCTCCACACTGTGTGGCCCCGTCGTGAGCGCGCGTCATGCAGCTAGCACCTTATCGGTATCACAACACGGAAGTAACCAGCCTAGCCCGTCATCCGTTTTCTTATCCGCAACGCACCGAGTTTCGGTGGGCCACTTGTACCTGCCGCAGAGCCGATCGGCCTTAGTAGCTAGAATGAATGAATACTAGATAGATTGTACTGTGTAAACCTGCCCCCGGTTTCCTCAACTCATGTTGAAACTAGCACTATGCAGGCTTGACTGGATGAAACCTTGAGCTGACGGACTCAAAAACTAAAACCTGCGGCGGGGCACGTTTTGTAACCGCTAACCCCGTTTTTGCTACCACTGACTTGAAAACACGCTATTTCCTGGAATCTACTTGTTTTCCCCGCACAGCCGCATTTCCCAAATGTTGGGCGTGCCTTACCCAACCACTACGTAACCAGCTGCACTGGCGGAGGAGGCTGAGGCCGTCTGACCGTGATAATTCAAGGGTAGTGCCAGATTAGCTTGGCGCCTGAAGGCGCCAAGCTAATCTGGCACTACCCTTGAATTATCATGGTCGATCCATCTCCCGTTATTGCCGAACGTCGGGGCTAAATGGGTCAGTTACGCCGGGTTTGCATGAACGTCAGTTACCTACAGTCCGCTAATGTGTACTTCAGACCAAAAAGGTGACTGCCAAGCGTGTAAAATGCAAAGAAGTACCCAACGGAGAAAGAAACACGCCGGCTTAGAAAAGACGGGTACAACACAATTTATTAATATTTCGTGTAAATACCCTTTGTCAAAATAGACAAACAAACAGAGAGATTAGCCGCTACTTATCTTCATTCGCAGAAGGAATGTGGATAAGTCATGGCGGCTAATCTCTCTGTTTGTTTGTTTGTCTATTTTGACAAAGGGTATTTACACGAAATATTAATAAATTATGTTGTACCCGTCTTTTCTAAGCGTGTTTCTTTCTCCGTTGGGTACTTCTTCGCTAATGTCAGTGTAGGCTGACGCAAAGGGTACAGCAGTACTTTGGACAATGCCGAGGGAATGCACTGGGTTGACTTGTCGCATATTGAATTCAACGGCACAACAACGATGTTTTATATTTGAATCTCCACAATGGACAATGGGTAATCAGGGGCGGATCTGGGGGAGGAAGGGGGGGTTCAGGGTTCCGCCCCTCCCCCCCCCCCCGGCCCAAAATTCTTTAACTCATTCTACCCCAGACAAACCACAGAAAGATACGGATCGACCATGATAGTTCAAGGGTGATGCCAGAATAGCTTGGCGCCTATGGGCGCCAAGCTATTCTGGCATCACCCTTGAACTATCATGGTCGATCTGTGTCCTGCACTGCAATGCAGTCTTCAGAGGACAACGTCAAAATTTTGGGATTTCGGTGTTGGGGTAGAATGAGTTAAAATGATATTACAATTAAAGTCCATTTTGGGGGGTGGAATCCCCGCCCCCCCCCCCTCCCCCGCACCCCCTTACCCCCCGCTTTTCGATTTTTCGGCGACCTGCCGGGAAGGAGCCTTTTGCATCAGGTTGAAGGACTCAAACAAAAAGTTGTCACTTTTTACCCCTCGAGGTAAGTGATCCGCCCCTGGGTAATGCAGGGCGGACTGGCCGGTTATCTTGTCTTTTTAACCCTTAAAGCCCTGACACGATCTGACAGGATGTGGCTCGACCATGACAGTTCAAGGGTAGTGTCAGACAGCTCGGCACCTCAGTGTAGGCGCCACGGCCGTTATTCTGACACCAGCCGTGAACTATCATGGTTAATCTGCCGCCAGAACTGTGATGTGACCTAAAGGATTAAAAACAGCTTGAACTGATCATTTCGTCCCCAGGGATTCATGAGTTACTTCAAAGGAACCGCACGGCGGCCGCCTGACTTTTCACGTTTCTTCAGTGCAAATTTACACAATGGACAAGGGGTAACGCACTGCCGCGGAATAAATTGACTTGCCTTATTTCACGAAGTTAAACTTGGAAGACTTTCTAACACTAACTCTCTTTAAAAAAAAAAAAAAGACAAGGGGGCCAAATCCTCCGCGCTTGTCATGATCCAACAAACTGGGCGGCACTCTCAGTTTGATTGGGCCGCATGCATGTGCCGAATGGAAACCTTCAGAATCCCATTTTGATCTCTGATAGCAAAAACATGTGCTCGTTTGTTGCTGTCAGCCCTAGCACGCGACGTCAGCCTCAGTACTGAATTGGCCTTTGTGCACTGGGAATGTCAGCCCGGGTTCTAACTTTGAAGCTCACGGTCACTGACACAGACAACTGAGTCACATTCTAGATCAGTGACGCTGTTCCTGAGAAATGCTGCCGATAGAAAGCGAAGATCCGGAATGAATGACGTTCACGAAGATACAGGGGCGCACCAGTTGGGGGGGGGGGGGGGGTCACACTTCAACGGTTTTGTGTTGGACTTTCAACCTGACCGCGTGGCACAAAAGGCCTGGCCTTGCTCGGCCTAGTGGATAAAAAATCAAAACAGCCTTCAGGCCGCGCCAAGCTACTAATCCGGCACTACACTGGAAATATCATGGACAAAGAAAGCTGTGTAACCGCCTTCAACGCGAAAGCTCGGAGCTCCAGCCGTACCATGAACAATGGATGATAATGACAAGTGGTGTCAGCAAGACTGAGGCATTTATAGATCCTCATGAGCCTCCGTCGCAACTGCTAGGGCTCATGAGGCCGATATATTCCTCTTACAGTAGTGTGGTGTCCATTGTTTCTCGGCAGTGAAGGGGTTAAGATGGAGCGGTGTTCTGTGAAACGCTTCGATATCAACAAAATGAACTCATGTGCACAGCGCTCCGTAAAGCGAGACGGTGACGGCGTTTCAACTGAGTTAAGAAATTAATGTTACTGTGAGATCACTCGACACGATAGCAGTTAACTCAGTAATCGCTGAAAAAGTGTCCCTATAATCAGTTTGAAGTTCAGTAATATCCTCTGTGCTATGCATTATTTGCGACAAATTAACTATCAATCCTGTTTCCGTGTTTCAGTCACTGACACGTGAAATCTATCCGGCAAACGGACGCACTTCCAGTAAAAACGCAACCGGTCAAACCAGAACACTGATGAAACCTGTCGTGTGGGTTATCTCTCTTAGATCGTTGACAGTTCTCTCTCTCTCTCTCTCTCTCTCTCTCTCTCTCTCTCTCTCTCTCTCTCTCTCTCTCTCTCTCTCTCTCTCTCTCTCTCTCTCTCTCTCTCTCTCTCTCTCTCTCTCTCTCTCTCTCTCTCTCTCTCTCTCTCACACTTTGTGCATTATTTGTAGATTAGATTAGCAACGGCAAGTTCGAAAAATGGTTGTGCCAGCCAAAACTTTCACCGTTGTAAAATAAAGAATCATTGTCATTGTCATTGTCATTGTCTCTATCTAAATAAGTTGTAGACAGAACCATGTGGTTCTTCACCCAGAGAGTATCTTAATCGCCACGCGACAAAAACATCAACGCCGACTGAAGCCATTACAATTACAATTAAACGCTGAACCTGTTGAACAAGTCACTGAGCGTAAACTCTTAGGAATACATGTTGATGAACAACTGTGCTGGGAGATCCATAAATGCTGTTTGTAAGACCATTGCTAAAAACACTTTTTTTATTGTCCCAGCTTAGACATGTAACGGATACAAATACCCGTAAATTGTTTTTTAATGCTCATATAAAGTCTCACGTCGATTATGTCTCCACAGTGTTGGACGGCTGCAGTGATGTCTACATGAAGAGGTTAAACTCCATATACAAAAGAGCTGTAAAAATGATAGATAGACGCCCCATCCCTAACACAGACAACTTTAGACATTTAAACATTCTCGGTCTGAGTCAGCAACTTACTTTAAACACTAATGCGTCTTTATGCATAAGATACTGAATAATATGACACCCCAGTATCTAATCACTAAATTTATATCTCACCAAGAACGTGAACGGACCTCGAGAAACAATACCATACCCCTACCACTGCCAAGAATCGCCCTTTTTAAAACTAGTATGTCATTCTCTGGTGCGTTTGCTTGGAATTCTATCCCTGCACACTTGAAAACTATTCCCTCACCAAGAAGTTTTAAAACAAAACTTTCTGATTACCTGATGAGTGAAACTTAGTACTTCTCTCATGTACTGTAATTTCTCCTGTACCTCATGTATTTTATACAGATGGTTGGTATGTGTGTGTGTGCGCGCGCGCGTGTGTGTGTATGTATGTGTGTGTGCGTGCTCGTGTTTGTTTGTGCGTGTGGGTGTATGTGTGTGAGGCGCGCGTGCGTGCGTCAGTGTGTGTGTGTGTGTGATGAGTGTTATGTTTTCTGTATATAATGTTGCTATTGGCTTTTGTATGTAAATACATTTTTATAGTTTCCCCTTTTTTATGCTGTAGATGTTAGCAACGGCAAGTTTGTAAAATGACGATTTATTTTCTGTCAAAACTTTTTACCGTTGAAAAATAAAGTTTCATCATCATCATCATCATATCTCTCTCTCTCTCTCTCTCTCTCTCTCTCTCTCTCTCTATATATATATATATATATATATATATATATATATATATATATATATATATATATATATATATATATATATATATATATATATATATATATATATATATATATATATATATATATATATATATATATAATCATTTCTATTTGAAAAATAAAGTTTCATTTCATGTCATTTCTCTCTCTCTCTCTCTCTCTCTCTCTCTCTCTCTCTCTCTCTCTCTCTCTCTCTCTCTCTCTCTCTCCTCTCTCTCTCTCTCTCTCTCTCTGTATATATATATATATATATATATATATATATATATATATATATATATATATATATATATATATATATATATATATATATATATATATATATATATATATTAGATTAGATTAGCAACGGCAAGTTCGAAAAATGGTTTACCCAACCAAAACTTTGACCGTCGTAAAAAGAATCATTGTCATTGTCATTGTCTCTCTCCCCCGTGTGCACATCTTTTGTGTATGGAGGAATATACCAAACTGACGCGACAAGGATACGTTCTTATTATTTCTTGTTTGGTAACGGCCACTGGACGCAGATTGTCGGCGTTGTAAATCCAATGTCAAGGAACCCCAGCCGTCAAGAGAACATGGATACAAAGTGTTTTAAGCAAGAGGCATAGATACTCATGAGCCCCCGCAACTGCGTGGGCTCATGAGGATCTATGCCTCTTGCAGTTCTTCCGCCCGTTTTCTCAGGAGTGTGGGGATTAAAAGACAAGAAAGAACTGGTCAAGAAGTTCGTCCATCATCTAGATTGCAAGTACAAAACTGCCGCGCAGCGGATCTTGGTAGGAAAATCAGACTGTGGTAACTTCAGGAAGACGACACCCGACACTGACTTGCGCTGCAGTCTATTCACGTACAAGCACGTTGGCTTCAGCGCTTGGGGTCAGTTTTATGTCAGCTTAGTCCTGCGCCAGCCTGTGCTCCACTATAGCGGAGCACCTTGCTTAGAGGCTGGCGCAGGACTAAGCTCACTTATGCTGCTGGCCGCCGCTCGTCCGTGGTCACTGACTGCGCCGCGAATATCTTGCGAACAGACTTAGTCCTAGAAACTAAAATCTGGAAAAGACTCGCCGACAGCAGCGACACGCGTGGGTGATCTTGTCTTTACATCTTAACACATTCAGCCCCAGGACCGAAATCACCCAATGTTGAAGTTGCCCTCTGAAGGACTGTGTTACAATTCTAGAGACAGGTCGAGCATGATAGTTCAAGGGTGGTGCCAGAATAGCTTGGCGCCTATGGGCGCCAAGCTATTCTGGCACCACCCTTGAATGAACTATCATGCTCGATCCATGTCTTGCTGTGGCGTGTCGGACCGGCTGAAATAGTTAAAACGATCTGCTCCATGGCCGGTTTGGATCGCTAAAATAGTTCTCAATATTTCTCGCCTCAAATGAGACTTTTATACCCATGTGAGTAGACACACGTAGCAGATGTTTCCCACTGCCTTTTGAGCATAGCGGAAGGAGCTCTCCTATGTACAACGGACAACAAGAGCAGACAATTCATTTATTTTACGACTGACATTCAGACTTTGTATTGTAAGCCGCCATTGTTATTGTTAGACATACTTAGAGCAATTACACGATAAAGAAAATATTGCAGACTACTGATTAATCATGATCATTTACTGCCTGGAGTAAGTCGCTTTAAGTAACTGTGCCTTTGACTTGTCACTGACCTCTTAGTTTCCACTTGATAGTAGCCGAGACAACAACCAGGCTGGGGCCAGGAAGGCTGAAGACCTGCCAGTGTTAGCTGAAGAGGTGGAAGCAGCCGTACGCGGCCTGAAGGGAGGAAAGTCTCCAGGTGTAGACAACGTACCTGCTGAACTGTTGAAACATGGAGGAGAAGTAACAACGAAGGTCCTCACTACACTCTGTCAAAAGATCTGGGAGCAAAAGAAATGGCCAGTAGAATGGACACAGTCTCTAGTGATCCCGCTCCCCAAGAAAGGAAACCTGAAACAGTGCCAGAACTACAGAGCTATCAGTCTGATAAGTCACCCTAGCAAAGTAATGCTTAGAATCATTCTCAACCGCCTCAAAACTTTCGCCGAGGAACTGCTGGCAGAAGAACAGGCTGGCTTCAGAGTTGGAAGAAGCACTGTAGAGCAGATTTTCAACTGCCGCGTCCTGATCGAGAAACATCTGCAGCATCAGCGCGAACTCTACCACAACTTCATTGATTTCAGGAAAGCATTTGATCGCGTCTGGCACGACGGACTCTGGCAAGTCATGAGATCGTTTAACATAGAGGAGGGACTGATCCAAATGATAGAAGCGCTTTACAAGAACGCCTGCAGCGCGGTTCTACTTAACAATCAGTCAGGCGAGTTCTTCAGGACGACGATCGGTGTCCGTCAAGGATGCCTGCTCTCTCCTGTCCTTTTCAACATATTCCTGGAGAAGATCATGCAGGAAACCCTCCACGACCACCATACTTCAATCTCTATTGGTGGCAGATCCCTGTGCAATCTTCGATTCGCAGACGACATTGACCTCATGGCAGGCAGCAATAGTGAGCTCCAAAACCTGACAGACAAACTTTCAAGTAGCGCAGGGTCTTATGGCATGGAGATCAGTACGGATAAAAGCAAAGTGATGATCAACACCACAAGCGACAGCAGCAGCAACATTCACATGAACGGCCAGAAGCTAGAAGAGGTCAATAGCTTCAAGTACTTGGGAGCCACCCTGTCCAAAGACGGTAGTTGCATAGCAGAGATCCGTATCAGGATAGGTACAGCAACATCCGCAATGGCCAGGCTGGACAGGATATGGCGAAGTAACTCCATCAGCTTCACCATCAAGTACATGCTTTACAAGTCCCTCGTAGTGTCTATTCTACTCTACGGCTGTGAGACTTGGACACTGCTTGCAGACTCAGAAAAGAAAATCCAGGCCTTTGAGAACAAGTGCCTGAGGAAGTTGCTCCGCATCTCGTACCGCGAGCACAAGACCAACGAATATGTATGGAGCATCGTCACTTCCCTGGTGGGCCCACATGAACCCCTGGCAACCGTGAAACGGCGCAAGCTTGCTTGGTTTGGCCACGTGACCCGACACAACACCTTGTCCAAGACTATCCTCCAAGGCACTCTCGAAGGAAGTCGTCGGCGAGGTCGTCAGAGAAAGAGTTGGGTCGCAAACATAAAAGAATGGACCGAACTCGAGATGCCAGACTTGCTTGCCACCGCCCAAAATAGAACTCAGTGGAGAGCACTGTCTGTTGCTGCTGCCTTTCAGTCCCCCCAACGCCCAGTTCGGGCAAGGGACTGATGATGATGATGATGAGTAGCCGAGACACAGCCTTCCCTAGAACCAGAGGTAGGTCAACTTCAGTCAGTGCTGAAGCGTCTGATGTTTTTTTTTTTGTTGTTGTTTGTTTGGTTTTTTTTTTGTTTTTGTTTTTTGTTTTTTAAATAGTTTTCAATCATCAAGTCTTTTTGCGTTCAATTTTACATAGTAGGTGAAATCAGTACACTTTAATATTGCGAGTACACATTTCCTCGAAACCAGAACTTACCTGGGCATCCTCACAAAAAACAACTCTGTAAAAAGAAACAAAAAATCCCTCGATAAGGAATTGGCTTGATTTCCTTTGAAGTCGTTTCATCAACTGATTTTTTTTCTTTCATTTCTAAACCTGATTAACCGCCTTTGCCTGAAGATTAAAAAGGTGTTAAACAAATGAAAAAAAAGCTGAGAGGAAAGACGTAAACTCTGCAAGAGGCACAGATCCTCATGAGCCCCTCGTTTTGCTGCACCAGTACAGCACTGCGGCTGCAGGGGCCTATGAGGATCTGTGCCTTTTGCAGATGGCAGTGTCTGGCTGAGGGACTGCCGTGCCAACAACTTCGCGGAAGGTTTTCCTCGAACCAGGGAACCAGGGGCCAAGTTGCATGAGTGAGCGTAGACCTGCGCCAGACGCTAAGCGAGATGCTCCACTAAAGCGCCACAACACAACGCCCTGTACAGCGGAGCACCTTGCTCAGCGCCGGCTGGCGCAGGACTAAGTTCACTTATGCAACTGACCCCCAGTGGGCATCCATTTCCCTGCTCGTACCAAGCACTGGGGGTTTGACACAAACCGCGCGCCAGTGCGTCACGCGGAAGGAACTTGAAATGCCACGGTAAGCTGATGAAAAGACGACAACAGGTTTTCCTAGAAACAAACTGCGCGGCCTGCACTAACTTTTCTCCGACCAGAAGTTTTAAAAGCCAACAAAGGCAAATCAGTGACCCTAATAGTGATCTCAAGCAAATGACCGTAATACTCAAGTACACGCACACCAGATGTGTTTCTGACTTTCACTTGTGTGATAACACTGGCAGAAACATGTTTACTACCCCTCCCTCCCTCCCCTCCCCCCCCCCTCCCTCCCTCCGCCCCCACTACCCGAAGCCCTTCACTTTTCGTTTGTGATTCAAGCTGGAAAACTAAGCCTAATAATCGTCACACAGACTGACTGACTGCTTGTTTGTTGCATTCATTCAGTCAGTCAGTCAGTCAGTCAGTCAGTCAATCAGTCAGTCATTCTTTACTTATATTCTTATTTCATTCATTCATTCATTCAGCCGGTCAGTCAGTCAGTCAGTCATTCTTTCCTTATATTCATTCATTCATTCATTCATTCACTCATCGAATACTACCTAATCATATATCTAGTAAACATTATTTTAGCGGACGCCATATTTGTTCAAAAGTGGCAATGTTAAAATTGGCTTCATGTCCGTGTGGCTGTGGCCCACTCTTTTATTCAGTTGTGAAGGTTGGAGGAAACCTCGAACTTGTCCCAACCAGTGTCATCCTTTCACTGCCACAGCTGACACAATTCACGCTTACATACTGCAGGCCACCATAAGGTGCGACTAAAATATTCTCATGGTTTGACACAGCTGTGAAAATCAGTAGCGCAAGAAAACGGCCGGCTGTCACGGGGTACAACTCGGCTGTCCTTTCTTCATACTGCACAGGTGTCGTTGCATGAATGAGCATAGTCCTGTGCCAGCCACTAAGCAAGGTGCCGCTATAGCGCCACAACACTAACCCCGCTACAGCGGAGCACCTTGCTTAGTGGCTTAGTGGTTGGGTACTTCTTTGCTTAGTGGCTGACACATGACTAAGCTCACACATGCAATAGTTCTGTGCCAGCCACTGCTAAACGGTAACTGAGCCAGGTGCTCCGACTGATGTTGCAAAGCACCTTGATTAGTGGCTGCTCATGCAACTGACCCAGGTCACCACTCAGGCGCCACGCTAAACAGGCACTACCAGTGAGTTTTGGCGGTCGATCCATGGACACCGAAGAGTCAGCTGAGCTGGAAGTAAAACATGCATAAGAACTAGGTTGTTCCAGTTATGGTAATGATACGGCGTCACGCACTATTCAGCTCTCAGCCCATTATAATTCATATCCGCAGGAGACATAGATTCTCTATACCCCCCCCCCCCCCCCCCCCCGCAATTGCAGGGGTCCATCAGAATCTATGCCTCTTGGTGGTTTTGTGGTTGGGTTTTGGCCTTTTTATGTATGTGTAAGCTCCTCAAACGGAGGAGATGATGGGTATTTTCGCTGTACGTGATTGATAGTAAACTTGAATATCACGATGGATGACAGGTACCGGGAAACCAGCACAAAATCCTAAACGGTTTTCTTTCAATTTTGCCAGGGGCGGATCAGTTACTCCCTAGGGAGGGGGAGGGGGGAGGGGGGAGCGGGGTCTTTTTGTTTCGCACCTTTAACCTTAGACAGACGGCGTTCAGAGTGCAGACCTTGCTTCTTACTGGCCGATAAATCAAAACTTGTAAGTGCCGGGTGCGGGTAGGGGAGGTGGGGGGTCGGGGGTGGTTGGGGGATGTGGAGGGGCAGGTGGGAGAAGCATGTGTGAATCTCTGTTACCTTCTGGCCACCAGCTAACATATCAAAAAAAAGAGGGGGGGGGGGGTGATGTGCTTGTACGTCACTATAACACTTCCACCAATTTAACATTTATAAGGAAGGGGAACTGACTTGAGAATGTATTTGCCTTCTCTCTCTCTCTCTCTCTCTCTCTCTCTCTCTCTCTCTCTCTCTCTCTCTCTCTCTCTCTCTCTCTCTCTCTCTCTATTGTTCTTTTTTATTCTTTTTTTCCTGGGTGTGGTGGGATGGGGGGGTCTGGAACCCCTTAAACCACCCCCACCCCCCCGAGATCCGCCCTGATTTCCCAGCCGAAAGAGCAGCCGCCAACGGACCTTTCTCGTGTTGGATTCCTGGCCCTGTGGCCACATCAACACGGTGTTTGCTCGGCGACTGTCGACGGGGTACTTCCTTTTTCTCGCCATTTTGTGGCGGTATCAGATGGCTGTCCGTGGAGTTTATAACACCGCCACTATCATCTGATCAGCCCGACGTTTTCAAGCGGATTCTGTAACAGCATGACAAGAAACATAGATTCACGTGAGCCCCTGCGACTGCAGCAGTGAGAGGTGCGACTGCAGCAGTGAGAGTTGCGACTGCATGGGCTGATGTCAATCTCTGTGTCTTGACGGTGCAGGACATTGCTGAGGGACGGTGCTCTTATCTGATAGATTGACAACATTCACAGAAAACTGAACTACGTAAAAGGTCAATTAATAAAAACGAACAAATTTACCAGAGTTACAAACGTAGCCTATAGAGATAACGCCCATGGTGTCTCTCTGTCTCTGTCTCTGTCTCTCTCTGTCTCTCTCTCTCTCTCTCTCAACGGCAGGTTTGTAAAATGGCTGTGTCGATGACGATGTCAATGCCTAAACCGTTGTAAAATAAAGTTTCATTGATTCATTGATTCATTGATTCATTGATTCTCTCTCTCTCTCTCTCTCTCTCTCTCTCTCTCTCTCTCTCTCTCTCTCTCTCTCTCTCTCTCTCTCTCTCTCTCTCTCTCTCTCTCTCTCTCTCTCTCTCTCTCTCTCCAGCGTGTGTGTATGTGTGTGTTTACGCGCGCGCGTGTCTGTGTGTGTGTGTGTGTGTGTCTGTGAGTCACAGTGTGCATGCGTATGTGTCACATGTGGGCCCTATGTATGTGTGTGCTTAGTGTGTGTGTGTGTGTGTGTGTGTGTGAGAGAGAGAGAGAGAGAGAGAGAGAGAGAGAGAGAGAGAGAGAGAGAGAGAGAGAGAGAGAGAGAGAGAGACGTGCTTGCATGAATGACTCGTGCGCCAGTATTTACCGAAAAATATGACGTTGATCTAATAGCTGCATCCTGTTTGCTCCAGTATTCTATTTCCATGTCAAAATTGATATTTTAATACATCCGATATTGAATTCTCCATGACGTCCTCGGAACGAGGTCTGCTGATATCATTTTGACTGGATTATGTCGAGGGCATATAGATCACACACACACATACACACACACACACACACACACACACACACACAGACACACACACATCACCGATTTTTTTTCAGTTAATTTGTATTTTTTACTTCCCTACTTTTCAGTCAAACGACTATTCAGTGCGCCTGTGCACCTGTCCTTTGTTAATGAGATGACGCCGGGCATTCAACTGTTGCAGTTTGCCGAGGTCTCGTTATTATTCCAACTGTCAAATGACGCCCAGATAATATTTCAAGTTTTGTTTCCTCGTGGCCCGACCCCGAGCTTGGCAGGCAGAACCGTTCTCACGACTAGCTGGATGCAAAGATCTATCTCTCAGGAGTCCCATTGTCTAAATAGTCTCATGTGAATCTAGATATGCCGGGGTGAGGGTGGGGCAAGGCGCACGCTACCCGAATGCGCAAAAAGCCGTCGGAGCGGTCGGCCACCGTCCGTTGCCCCGCGCACAACCGTGCGCGGGACAACGGAGGCCCACATCGGTCCGATGGCCTTTTGCGTAGTGGGACCCAACTGTGACAGACGCATACCCTCGTGAGTCCCCGCAGTCAGGGGTTCGTGGAGATTAATGTCTCTTGGATGGTTAATTCGGGTTTAACGTCCACAGCACCGAGGTGATCATGGACGGCCCTGACGGGCGGGTTATGGGGGACAGGGAAATCTATTGCCTATGGAGTACGACCTGAACACTGATCAACTCAGGCGCACTCCAACTGTGCCACTTTGATTTACCAGGACCTTTCAACGGACATGCTATTGAACAAATCCGTTTTTTCCCCCTGGATTGTGAGTCCAGCTACCGGGCCCGGGACGGGATTCGAACCCACGACCCGGCGATTCCCTTCGCTCTCCTGCTCCGATGTTTAACCGGACTCTGAATGTCTCTTGCTAGCCGCATGTTCCTTATACCAAAGAGTATACTCCTACGGAGCTACGCAGCTTTGGTCCTTGCAACACCTGTGTTCCTCACGTGAATGTCGGCCAACGGGCAGTGGTTTCAGACGCGAAATTCAGCGAATGGGATAAATATACACACACAAAAACAAAACAAAACAAAAAAACACTGATACAACAAAACGCCAGGGGATCCACATTTTCTTCTTGTTACATCCAAAGTTTGTTTAAAGCGAAGTAAATTACGTACAAAGATGGCTGTCGGTACGGTAAACGTGTTGTTATGGCCGACGTGTTGTATCTGACCTTGTAATAAGAGAGGTCGACGGCTGTTTTTTATTTATTTATTTGGACCCTTTTAGCCCCGGATCCCTACGGCAGGAGATGGCTTGACCATGATTATTCAAGGGTAGTGCCAGATTAACTTGGCGCCTGAAGGCGCCAAGCTAATCTGGCACTACCCTTGAATTATCATGGTCAAGCCATCTTCTGCAACTGGTACATAGTCGTTAATCAACACCTCAATAAATCAATGAATCAATGAAACTTTATTTTACAACGGTTAAGGCATTGACATCGTCATTGACAGCCATTTTACAAACCTGCAGTCGCTAACAACTACAAGACTATCTAAACATGCACATGCATATAAGTAAAAAAATAATACTTGCAAACAATTGACAACACTGTTCACATAGGCAGACATACTCATACACCCTCAGACATCCCCCCTCCCCCCCCCCCTCGCCCCTCCCCCCTCCACACACACACACAAACACACACAAACACACACAAACACACACACACACACACACACACACACACACACACACACACACACACACACACACACACTAAGAGCTATGTAGTTCAAATGATAAATAAAAAGAATAACAGGCTTAATTGGTAATCAATTGGAACCAGCATGTAGTTAAGGCATCCGGTCTAGGCCCTCCAAAATTTGAGAAATGGGACTTTGGGCCTAAAATGGTTAGGGCGTGGTTGTGTAAGGGACCACAGTGCGCAAGGGACGACAAGCTGCTCTTGACTTGCACTTCTCGCCACCAGTGACAGCCCTCGCCTGTCTGTGACTTAAGGTCAATACGGTATTCACGGCACCGACCACGTGACGCGCCCAAACGTTGCATGCTGGGGAAACTCCCTGGCAGCAATTGTGCATGCGGTTTTTGTATCCTGAAATCCTGTAGTTCACCGGTTTCAATAGCACTGAGATTAAAAAGAGGTCTGCACGAATGCAGTTGTAAAAAGCTCGATATGCAGGCTAAGCACCTTCACAGATTGGAGTATCCTTTGTCACACCGACCCGCAGTCCAGGTGCACGGGGACCCGCGACCATTGTATCCGCCGTGAATTAGGCCCTACACAAGACCTGACTTTGTGTCGTCCATCCGATGTTAACGGGTACTCTGGCTTTCCTCCACTATAAAAAGGGTAACCATCCACTGCTGAAAAAAAAACATCATCCAACTGCAAAAAGTATAGATCCTCATGAGCCCCCGCAGTTGCGGGGGCTCATGAGGATCTATGCCTCTTGTTGAGCCCGCTTTCTATCCACGTTCCTTGGACGTCTGGAGACCCTTGACGTTTAATTTATAATGACTTCCGTCCGTGGCGTAGTGGTTAAGGTGCATGCCACCAATGCTAAAGGTGCGAGGTTCGATACCGGGTTCCGGCATCAGACCTTTCTCCACATCGGGCACACGTATGTTACGCACTCTTATTTACTAAAACAGGAGGAGCGTCCATGGTGTTATGCCTGCGACGAGCAGTACTCTGTTCGACACTTTTTGCTGTCTTGTGCTGATCTAATCGACACAAGGTATAAACATTTCACAGCAGACGCCTTGAAGGTTTTATTCCGGGATGTGCCCCTGGACAAGATCTTCAGTTTTCTGAGAGAGTGCCGTATTTTTAGTAAGATTTGAGCGTTTATAGACTATGATGTTTCTATTATTTTGACCTTTTTGAGAGTCTGTCGACGTTTTCTTTAAAGACCTGTGCGACATTTTAGCCTGACATATTTTTAACTCATTCTACCCCAACACCGAAATCCTCAAATTTTGCCGTTGTCCTCTGAAGACTGCTTTGCAGTGCAGGACACAGATCAACCATGATAGTTCAAGGGTGATGCCAGAATAGCTTGGTGCCCCTAGTTATTCTGGCATCACCCTTGAACTATCATGGTCGATCCTTATCTTGCTGTGGTGTGTCTGGGGTAGAATGAGTTAAGGTATATTTACATCATGTCTTATGTAGTCTGG
The DNA here is from genome assembly GCA_036245525.1 of Semisulcospira habei. Taxonomy (NCBI): domain Eukaryota; kingdom Metazoa; phylum Mollusca; class Gastropoda; family Semisulcospiridae; genus Semisulcospira; species Semisulcospira habei. The sequence continues at coordinate 74,908,871 of BTPG01000008.1, forward strand.
CTGGCCAGATTTTTACCCTTCCCACCGTGAGATGGCCTTAGTTGCCTGCTCGGCGTTAAACCCAAATAACTAACTAACTATCCTCCAGTAAGTGTCACCGTTCATTCGGGCGGACCGTCGGGAGTTCTTTCTCCGGGTACTCCGGCTCTTCCTCTCCCGTCCACTTTGGTACCGGTAAAGTTCAGGCCACTTTATACATTTCAAATACAAGCGATCCAAATTTCCGAAACCTCAGTAGCTGAGCTGACCCTTCGCACCACGTGAATGTCCTGCGTTTGTCTTGTACTGTGTTTGTCTTCAGAGTGAATGCGTGTGTGTTGGGTTCAGTTCGCGGCGCTTTGAGCCCCATCGCACAAATGGGAAAAGGCGCCTATATAATAACCGGTATTATTATTATTATTATTATTATTATTATTATTATTATTATTATTATTATTTCAAAAACGCAGTCTGCCTCCACTCACAGTGAAAAGGGTACAATATGAACAAGGGCGGCTGATCGATCGAGGTAGGTCCTTTGACGCTGCTTAGACTGAATCGCCGGGGCCTTCACCCCAGTGCGCAAAAGGCCATCGGGTCGACATCGGCCGACGTCGGCCCAAAGGCCTTTTGCGCATTGGGACTGGTTTTCCTAATCACGTGGGACCTCAGAGCCAGCAAACAATGACTGCAAAAGATGTCGAACAGGTCTACGGTTAGTTAGTCAGTTAGCCAGGTTTAGCGAGGAGCAGATTCTAACGGCCAGCAGCTCACGGTGGCAGATCAACCGATTAATTAACTTTTACGGTGGAAAAATTGGATTCGAGATCACAGTCACTCGACAGCGAGTTGCATTAGACTGCCCGGCTACACTTATCGCTATGTCATGCGGTTCTGGCCTTGATCACATTCACCGGTTTTTTTCAAAAATAAATTGTGTTAAAACCCGCTTTGTGGTAATTTTTTAATTATCACCACAAGTGGTCTACCGATCATGGATCGGAACTTATTGCATGTGTGCACTATTGCGTGTGATATGTGGTCATTAACGGTCTGGTTAGGACGTAAGATTTTTCAAACCGCATAACACACACACGGTCGTGGATTACAGACCCATAGCCTGAATTTCTAAAAGGTTAAATAAATCCTTTGATGAGCGGTATTGTCAGAAGCCTTCAAGTGGTTAAAAGTCAGTTTAACTCATTCAGCCCGACACACCACAGCAAGACTTGGATCGAGCATGATGGGCGCAAAGCTATTCTGGCACAACCCTTGAACTATCATACTCGATCTGTCCCTAGAAATGTAATACAGTCCTTCAGAGGACAACTCAAACTTTGAGGATTTCTGTCTTGGAGCAGAATGTGATAAATAATAATAATAATAATAATAATAATAATAATAATAATACCGGTTATTATATAGGCGCTTTTTCCCAATTCTGCGAATCGGCTCAAAGCGCCGCGAACTGCACCCAACACGCACGCTCACGTGACACACGCATTCACTCTGAAGACAAACACAGTGCAAGACAGACACAGGACATTCACGTGGTGCGAAGGGTCAGTTCAGCTACTGAGGTTTCGGAAATTTTGATCGCTTGTATTTGACATTTATAAAGTGGCCTGAAACAGGTACCACAGTGGATAAAGGAGGAAGCATCAAGATACTTTCCCACAGGAGACGGACTGATTAAATTTGAGCTCTGTTCTGTCCTGTCCTGTCCTGTCCTGTCCTGATCTGTTGTCTTCACGTTGTGTGAAAACTCCAATATTCGAGGACTATGCTTTTACAGGTCTCAAAAATCAAAACTGAACGGTGTCTTCTCCGTCGATTTACTGTACGAGGTAAAATGGAGTCGTGCAATATTTTCTTCCGTTGACTGTACGACGTAAAACTGACACAAATTTTTCATGATTCATTTTTTTCGTGGTACAGTGAATTTGGAAACGCTGGAAGGAAATAGATGCTGCGTGGGATTGCGTGTCTTCGTGGGACGGTGTTTTTGTTCTCCCTTAATTGGTCCTTTTAACCGCTTCCCTGCCAACAGACGTGTATTTTGTTTGGTGAAATCTGCGTCCAATGGGCGACCAAAAGCCACAAACTGTCCAAAGAGCATGAACACAAAGTTGTCTCAGCAAGAGGCATAGATCCTCATGAGCCCCCGCAGTCGCGGGGGCTCATGAGGATCTATGCCTCTTGCAGTCGCGTCGCGTTCGCTTTTTCTATCGGCATCAAAGGGGTTAATGTCGGCTTTTGAAAAAAAAATCCTTTTTAAGCCTGAAAACCACAGATCCATTAATTTGGCACGTGATCAGCTGTCTGGCTGTCATTTTTCACGGAAAACCCTCTTTGTCACATTGACACTGGCGAGTCAGAAAGCTGCGAGTTCCTGAATGACTGGTGAACCTTTCGCAGGTGGTGTTTAGCTCATCATGAACGCCGCCAGGTTCCTGACGCGCATGAAGCTCTATGCCTATGCCCTATACCGACCCGTGTTGTGGGTGAAGGAGGCTGATAGCGTTTCAGTCTGTGGCTGGAACTGCCCAAATGCGCCAAAGGCCATCGGGCCGATGTCGGCCGCCGTTGGCCCGCGCACGGCCGTGCGCGGGCCAACGGCGGCCGACGTCGGCCAGATAGCCTTCTGCGCACTGGGTGAACGTCATCCTCCCACGCGTGGTAGCAGTTTGTTGTGGCAACACGTTCGTCCCCACTGGAATAGCTTTCTGTGAAAATTGATTTTATCATAATTATTGCGCGACTCGGCTTCAAGAAACAAAGTAAACACCTCCCCCCCCCCCCCCCCCCCCCCCCCCGCATAATGGTCGGACGTCAGAGTGGTCCTGAAATTCAGCGTCAGTTATCCATCAGTTAACATTCACATAGTGCAAAGGCGCACGAGGGTCTATCTCTCTTGCAGCTGGGTTAGTGTCACCCTTGCCCGGCTGTGACTGCAAGGGGTTAATACAGAATAATGTTTATTAACCCTACGATGAAAATGAGACGAACGTCTGCACAGGGAGGTATATGTTCTCATGAGCCCTTGCCGCTGCAGGGACCATGAGACTATGTTGTTTTGCAGACTGAAGGGGCTGGGTGACCATTCCCAGACCGCTTCCAGGTATTGTGGCAGTTGATCTGCATAATCGGTCAATAGCTCAATGACAGGTTGTTGTTTTTTGTGGAGGGTGGGGTGGTGGGGGTGGGGGGGCGGGGGGAGGGGGTGTGGTCTTGCGGCCTTACCAATTCCTTTCATCTGCACGAGACATAGATACCAGGTATTGTGGCATTGTGGCAGCTGATCTGCATAATCGTTCAATGGCTCAAAGGTAGGATTTTTTTTTTTTCGTCTGTTTTTTTTTTCTTTTTCCTTTTTTTTTTTTTTTTTTTTTTTTTTTTTTGGGGGGGGGGGGGGGGGCTAATCTTGCGGCCTTACCAAATCCCTTTCATCTGCAAGAGACATAGATTCCCATGATACCCTGCAGTCTCAGTACTGTACTGGTCCAGTCGCAGGGGCTCATGAGCATCTATGACTCTTGCTTGCAAAAATCAGCTTCCTTGACGCCCTAAATCTGGAAAATCATTCCCTGAATTATTCCCTGCGGCCCGGCGCACATCCACTGTGCTGTTTAACTCCTTCTACCCCAGACGCACCACAGCAAGATATGGATCGACCATGATAGTTCAAGGGTGATGCCAGAATAGCTTGGCGCCTACGGGCGCCAAGCTATTCTGGCATCACCCTTGAACTATCATGGTCGATCTGTGTCCTGCACTGCAAAGCAGTCTTCAGAGGACAACGGCAACATTTGGGGGGAGTTTCGGTCTTGGGGTAGAATCAGTTAAAGAGAAGTGCCAGAACACCTTAACAACAGCGTATTCTACTGTCAGGAGAAAGAGTGGCCATGATAATTCAAGGGTGGTGCCAGAATACCTTGGAGCCTGAGGCACCAAGCTATTCTGGTAACACCGTTGAACTATCATGGCCGTAGTAGATTTGTATGCAGTTGTTTGTGAGCGAGACTGGCTCCAGCAGTTCATAAAATAGAGGGTTGTATTTGAAGTGACGTTAACGACTATAATTATTAAGATTGATCTTGTTCATTGATTGGCTCACACAGCGCATGCGCTTGGTGCTGGGACTGTCAACTTACAACTGCTGAATTGGCTCTACAGCATACACACCCGGGACTGAATTCTCTCATCGCCGAGCCGAGTCAGGTACTAGTGAGGTGGCGTTTGCGACGATCGACTCCCAACAATAAACACGAGCGACGTAGGAGCTGAAAATCAGCTTGAACCATAAGCCCAGACAACACTCCAAACATCTACAAGAGGCATAGATCCTCATGATCCCGGAGGGCTCATGAGGATCTATGCCTCTTGTAGATGTTTGGAGTGTGGTGTAGGCTTATTCGACTTAGCTCTCGTTTGTTGTTGGAGGGCGTTTGTTGCAAAGGAAACCTCGCTACTGCATATTTTGTTGGTATCTCACTCGTACGGCACACGCTATTTCAACAGTGATGTGCGTCCGTCACGTGATGAGGACCACGGACATCCCTAACTACGTTGTGTAGTCTAACAGTGTCTTTCAACAGTACAGTGGTGTAGGAACCACGCACCCATTCTCCTGCCTCCCCCCCCCCCCCTCCCCCTTCTCACCCCAGTCCATCTTCCGCTCCCCGATGTTTCATTTTTTATGCTGGAAATTAACACATCAAGCAGGCTAGAATTCCCAGTGAAAACTGTCTTCGGCGTACGCGCGCTGACGTAGGTTTTTTTTTTCTGAGGTAGTATCTGACAGTAGGATCTTCAGATTTTCGCGGCACGGTGATTTAAATCGCAGATTTCTGCAGCAAAACTATGTAAGCTGGAGAGTAGAATGCCTATCATCCACTTAATGCTGCCGCTTACATCTTAAGGCCGGATCGTGGATAAAACGCGGGAAGATGGGGGTGGGGAGGAGGGGGGGGTCGGGGGGGGGGGAGAGGCGGGGTGACAAACAGGACTGTATGGAACTATTAACCATCCACCCTCAAGCTACAGCGGACTTAGTAGTGTCGTTGACACTGTGTCTGTGTGTGGCATGCCAGCTGAGTGTTGCAGTGTCAACTCCACGCGCGCCGTTACCTCCTGACGTGCAGTTAATACCGGGAACGTTCCCACCCTCCGCCAGTGAAATGGAGAGCGACAAAAGAGAAGGAGGGAGAGGGGGGACGCGTATCGATTACCCCGGCCTGTGATACATCCGGCAAATTACCCACGGGTTTTTGGTCACGGAGCGAATTACTCTGGCTGACCTCCCGGCTTTCATTAAAAGTTATTCAGGTCCTCAGCATCCTCCTCCCCCCTGCCCCCTCTAAAACCAACATTTCTGCAAGTGGCATAGATTCTCATGAGCCCCTGCGACCGCAGGGGCTCATGAGAATCCACGCCACTTGAATATGGTTGAAGCCACTCACATATGGTTGAGGAAACTCGCAAATTATGTTTCAATCTTGGCATGGAGAAATTGTCTGGGATCAGCGCGCTAAATCAGACCTGCAATAAACTGTGTGGCAGATGAACGTACACGCGTGTATTTTCTGTGTATTCTCCGCACAGCTGTTTGAAAGCAACACTGACGAACGACCCTACAGGCACTTGGTGATAAAATTGCATTTCGTTGCCGAACCACCAGATATGCGTATTGGTGCCGGCCGCTGGTCTTGGTAACAACACACACCGCGTACTTTCATTGCAATTAGTATCACAGGTATCTGTTACCATGACTAGAATGCCGTAGTGAAATAACTGGTAGCACCAGAAGCCGCCTGCACACTACCGCCAATGGTAAGGCTGCAACTATAATAGCATTACAACCCCCAAAAAGTGCAGCATAGTGATACCACACATGACAAAACCTTTGCTCTTACCAATAATTCCAAATCGGTACTTCTCACATAGGTAGCGATTCTCCATAATTGTAACAAAGTGCCTTAAGTTAGGTAGGGTTTCTTCTAATCTACATTTGTAAACATAGAACTTGGCAACTAATATTATGAGGTCTAAGACAGTGTCAGACCTGAAGAGCTTAGCTGTGCCAAAGACAATAAGACTCTTTGTGAACTCAAGATTAGTGCAGTTTACACAGTTGTCTCGCAACCATTGTCCCATGTCAGACCAGAAAATCTGTACATGCAAGCAGTCCCAGCGGAAAGGGGGGGGGGGGTGTCCAAAGTTTTGTTTGGGACCTTCAACCTGATACAAAAGGCCTCCCCGACGCTAGACCTTGCTTACAGGGGCCGAAAAATCGAAAAGGATTGGGGGGGGGGGGTGGTAGGGGAGATTGGGGGGGGGGGGGGAGGAGCCGTGTTAAGACTCTCACCGTTCACCAAAATATCAAACGGGGGAAACGCAATTTTTATTCGTGTGTAAAAACTCGCAAAAAAATTAAACGTGGTGGGGGAGCAGGGGTGGGGTGGGGGGATTTTGTTACAGCATTTTAAAAGAATTAGGGGGCGGGGGTGGGGGGGGGGGGGGTCCGGAACTTCTGAAACCCCCGCGCCCAGATCCGTTCCTCTGTTCTTTAGTTGTTGTTTTTTTCATTCCTATGTTTATTTGTTTGTTTGTTTGCCTGTTTGTTGCTTGCTTGCTCTCTTGTTTGTTTGTTTGATCTTCTGTTTGTTGGCTGGTTGGTTGGCTGGTTGGTCAGTTGTTGCTTTTGTGTTGTAGCACGAAGACTAATGAGCTAGATCGAACAAGTGCGTGCCAATCTGTCACAACATTCACTACCAAAGTCGACCCACCTCCTACAAACAATGGGCGTCGCATGTTTTCCTTTCTTCGCTGTGATTAATTATTTTCTGAAAGTTCCCAAAATGCACGTGTAGAGCACACTATGTATTCAGACTAATTTACAATGCTTGCACGTGGTCACAGCTGAAAGTGTATTGTATTATGTTCCCCAGTGAGCAAAACATATTCGGGCCCACGATGGCCACAGTGGGCCCGCGCACAGCCGTGCGCGGGCCGACTGTGGCCGTCGTGGGCCCGAGGACAGTTTGCTTGCTGGGTTCCCCCGACTGCTTTATATTCCTACAGTGGCCTTGCCATAAAGACCCGTTGATACCATAAAATAATAAATCACGGCGCGTTCTGTACACCTTTTTAATGTGACAATCTGTCTTTTCAAAACCGCCGGGAGAGACTATGTTGCTAGGCAACTGATGGACTGCTGAAGACCTCAAAGCTGCACACCTGTATTGCTTTGTCTTCAGTTCTGGTCAGCACTTTGCATTACAGCTCAGGCGGCAGAGATCTCATAAACACCTGGGGCCGGTTGCATGAGTGAGCTTAGTCCTGTGCCAGCCACTAAGCAAGGTGCTCCGCTATAGTGGGGTGGGTGTGTGGCGCTATAGCAGGGGTGGGTGTTGGGGCGCTATAGCGGGGTGAGTGTTGTGGCGCTATAGCGGGGTGAGTGTTGTGGCGCTATAGCGGGGTGGGTGTTGTGGCGCTATAGCGGGGTGAGTGTTGTGGCGCTATAGCGGGGTGAGTGTTGTGGCGCTATAGCGGGGTGGGTGTTGTGGCGCTATAGCGGGGTGGGTGTTGTGGCGCTATAGCAAGGTGAGTGTTGTGGCGCTGTAGCGGGGTGGGTGTTGTAGCGCTATAGCGGGGTGAGTGTTGTGGCGCTGTAGCGGGGTGAGTGTTGTGGCGCTGTAGCGGGGCACCTTGCTTAGTGGCTGGCGGAGGAATAAGTGGACTGATGCAACTGGCCGCTGTTATTTTCAGATCTGAGATCTCTAACCTCACAAGACAAAAGGTGATCAGTCCATTTTTTTGTAAAAAAAAAAAAAAAAAAAAAAAAAAAAAAAAAAAAAAAAAAGCCAGATTTACCGTGTAATAGAATGAGAATCTCGCTTTTCTCAAAAATGGATTTACTGTCTAAGTTCCGCCTTCACTGAGCATCCCGCGTCAGTAGCTCTGGCCGCAGTTGCACGAGTGCGCCTAAATCCCGCGCAAGTCACTTCGCAAGGGGCTTCGCTTTACAGCGTAGCATCTTACGAATTAGTGGCTTGAGTAGGATCTACCCTCACTCAAGCAACTGACTCGTCTTGTTTTGTTCGCAGCCAAAACCTTAGAGCTGCTTGTACACAGATCCGAGATCGGCCCCGCGTTCCGGAGACACACACACGGACTCAACACTGTCTGGCACTGTCGTTCTGTGTCCTTTCGTGTTGTGTTAAACAGCTTTTGAACCGTGGTGCCATGTCGAGAAAATTAAACACCATTCAACTGCAAGAGACACAGACCCCCACGAGCCCCCGCAGGTGCTGGGGCTCGTGAAGATCTATGTCTCTTGTGTTTGTCCAACTATATAGTTAGTATCACTGTGCTGTATGTTCCTTGTTTCGTAGTTGTTGTTGTCTTTGGTGCCCCTCTGTCTCGGTGTCAGAGGGGCACCAAAGAAGAGATACAAAGACTGTCTCAAGAAGTCACTTAGTGCCTGCCAAATCGACCACCGCCAATGGTCTTCGCTTGCTGCGGACCGTGACACCTGGCGCTCCACCATTTACAAGGCAGCCGTCTCCTTTGAGGACTCTCGCAGAGCTAGCCTTAAGGACAAGCGGCTCAGGAGAAAAAACAGAGATGTCGCAACTTAGAACCCTGGCCAGACTCCCTTTGCAGCCACTGCGGTTGAACATGCCTGTCCCGGATTGGCCTCCGCAGTCACGAGCATGCCTGCAGACGTCGTGGGCAACCCTTATAGAATCTTCGTTCGCGAAGTCAAGCCAAGAGAGTTGTTGTTGTTGTTGTTATTGTAGTTGTTGTTGTTGTAGTTGTTGTTGTTTTAGTTGTAGCAACGGCAGATATGAAAATAACATTGTCATTGACTGTGTTAATATCTTTACCGTTGTAAAATAAAGATTGATTGATTCCCGTTCTGTGCTTGATCCCGTCAACTGCTTGCGTTCCTTGATGTCGACGTAATGAAGATTTAAGAAGCACTGTCTGCGTCCACTGGCAGAGAACAGGTTAAGTGTGTGGATCCACAGCATGGAAGCTTAACATCTTCACTGTCAGGGACTGACTCTGCAAAAAATGTCCTTGAAACCGTCGCAGATTCAAAGCCGCGCAACCCTGCAATATGCGTTTGCGGGGGGCTCATGAGGATCTCTGCATCTTGCTGTTGGCTGTTTGTGTTACAGCAGTGAATGGGTTAACATCTTCAATCCCAGCGGACACAAAAAGGATATCTTCGAAAATATAAATAAAATCAGCAGCAAATAATTCTATCCACCCGCAAGGTACATCAGTGTCAATCTGCACACACGTAATCTGCACACACGTAATCTGCACACACGTAATCTGCACGCACGTAATCTGCACACACGTAATCTGCACACACGTAATCTGCACGCACGTAAAATAGAAAGAAAAACAATATGCAAAGCCTCATAATCTCCTACGTCTGCGGGGTTCACCTCCTGTTTTGTTTTGCTGTTGGGTGGTGATTTCATTTTCCCGGTAGTGAAAGGGTCAAACAGCACCGTTGGGAATGTTGAAAGTGATTCACATGACAGCGTTTTGTTGAATTTCGCAATATATCTGGGA
>BTPG01000008.1:74920943-75028443 GCA_036245525.1 Semisulcospira habei
TCTTGCCGACCGTTGGGGCACAACTGATGACTTGGCAACAGCTCCCTCCATTCCTCTCTGTTCTCTGCCATTCTTAGCGTATCACCAAGCCTCAGTCCTGTCCACTCTGAGGTATTGTCCTCCCATCTTTTCCTCTGTCTTCCTCTCCTTCGTCTTCCTTGCACAGTGCCTTGCAGGATTGTTTTGGCAAGCCCTGCTGAACGCGTGACATGCTCATACCACTTCAGTTTGCGTTTTTTCACAATGGCTAATAGGTCTTCATAGTGCCCGATGGCTTGCCTGATTCTGTTTCCCACTTCGTCGTTCGTGATGCGATCTCTGTATGAAATGCCAAACAGCCTTCGAAAACATCTCATTTCAGTGGCTTGTATCAAGGTCTGCTGTGAGGGTCCATGACTCGCAGGCATACAAGAACAAGGAGCGCATCAGTCTGATCTTGGAGCAGATCGTGATGTTTCTGTCCTTCCGTACGGTCTTCAATCTTGTCAGTGCTGTTGTTGTCTGCGCAATCCTGGACAGAATTTCTGGTTTTGGTCCCTCATTTGTCACAATGGCTCCTAAGTATTTTAACTTATTTGTTATCAGTTTGGTCTTCTCTGCACTGATTTCCATCCCATACGCAATGGCTGTACTGTCCAGCTTTTCCACCAGCTAGATAGCTCATTCTCTGTTCCTGCAAGGCCATCAATGTTGTCCGCAAAGCGCAAGTTCGTGATTGTTCTGCCTCCAATACTGACAGTTCCTTCGTGATCTTTCATAGCGTCTGTCATGATTCTTTCCAGGAAGATGTTGAAAAGAGTAGGTGAGAGCAAGCAGCCTTGTCTGACTCCGACTGTATTCCTAAACCAGTTTCCTATTTTGCCGTTGAAGCAGACTGCGCTAGTGACCTTGTTGTAAAGGTTTGCTATGACTTTGATCAGGTTGGCATTTATGTTGTATAGCTTCATGGTGGACCAAAGGGCTGCATGCCACACCCTGTCAAACGCTTTCTTAAAATCCACAAAGACATGATAGAGATCTTGCTGGTGGTGGAGGTACCTCTCACATAGAACTCTAAGGTTGAAGATCTGCTCAGTTGTGCTGCGCCCTGGTCTGAAGCCTGCCTGCTCCTCAGCTATGATTTCCTCTGCCTGTGGCTTCAGCCTGTTCAGTAGGATCTTTAACATGGCTTTGCTTGGGTGGCATATAAGACTGATCGTGCGATAATTCTGGCATTGATGTAAGTTGCCTTTTTGGGGGAGAGTTATTATAAGTGATTGGGTCCATGGTGTGGGCCAATCGCCTGACTGCCAGATCTTATTGAAGATTGTTAGTAAGGCGCTTATCATGTCTTCTCCCCCTTCTTGGACTAGCTCTGCAGGGATGTTGTCTGCTCCTGCTGCCTTCCCTTTTTTCAGCGACTTCACTGCAGCCTCTACTTCTTCTCGGAGGATGGGATAGTTGCCATTGTTGGTCACGGGTGGGTTGACAAGTATGCCTGGGTCCCCTGTAGCTCGGTGGCTGTACAAATCTGAGCAGTACTCTGTCCATCTCTTCAGTATGTCTTGGTCTTCCGCAAGACAGTTCCCTTTACTATCTTGAATGATCGAGGAGCGTCCTTGTTTTACACTTGTCAGGTCTTTCATCAGCTGGTATCAGTGCTTTTTTGCTATTATTTTTGTTCAGATTTTTTTCTTCTACGTGTCTTCAATCCACTTATTCTTTGCCTTTTTCGTGCTTTTCTTGATATCCTGGTTAATTTCCCTGTATTGTTTAGCTCCTTCTACCTCTGATTTATTTTTATTTAATTCTCGACACTTGTCACATAGAACAAAGATGTCAGCCGTGTAACCCAAGGTTTCTTTGCTTGTCGGTGTTTGCCAAGGATCTCACTGGCTGTTTGGGTTACAGCAGTGGTAAAATAATGTGTTTCATGTTACATTAACTCATTCAGCCCGACGGCCGTATTTCCGAAATTTTGGAGGCGTCGTCTTTGACTATGCACCAGTTGCAGGAGATGGGTCGACCATGATAATTCAATGGCAGTGCCAGATCAGCTTGGCGCCGACAGGCTCCAAGCTCATCTGGCACTACCCTTGAATTATCATGGTCGACCCATCTCCTGCTGTAGTGCGTTAGGGCTGGATGGGTTTAAAAAAAAAAAAACAGCTGTACATTACCGTTATTACTGCATCATTTCGTCGTCAGAAATGGCATGTTTCGAGTGTGCTGATGACGTGACAGGAAGCCATAAACACGGGCATGCGCATCCGGGTAGCTACGGAGACTTTGACACACAAACGCCCGACACTTCTTACGCATTTCTCAACCCGTCTGCAAGAGGCACAGATTCTCATGAGCCCCATGCAGTAGCAGGGGCTCATGAGGATCCATGTCTCTTGCTGGTTGAGGTCAGGGGAATCTACATCCTCGGTCTGAAGGAGTCGTCGGCGTTTAACCGGCCCGTCACAGCTGCAGAGTAAAAGTTCAACACGATCCAACTCGGCAAGAGACATAGGTCCTCATGAGCCCCCGCGACTGCGGTAAGTTAGTGCGACTGCGGGGGCTCATGAGGATCTATGCCTCTTGCTGGGACCAGCTTGTGTCTATGTTCCAGTTGGGCTGTTGGGCGTTGAAGGAACAAAGAAAGACAACTGTACGTACAGGGCCGGCAGGGATCGTGTTAACTCCTTCTCCCCCAGACACCCCCCAGCAAGATAAGGATCGACCATGATAGTTCAAGGGTGATGCCAGAATAGCTTGGCGCCTATCTGTGTCCTGCACTTCAATGCAGTCTTCAGAGAGCAACGCGGGCAACATTGGGGGATTTCGGTCTTGGCGTACAATGAGTTAAGTCTGCGGTTGTGCAAAATGAACTCGCCAGGCACATCAAGTTCTACATGGGTTTCTTTGAATTCACCGGCAGTACAGGTCAGAAAGTAATGGACCGTGTGCCTCTCCTGTGCAGTACACTGTAAGAGTTGTCCTTCCTTTCATTTCGTATTCCGAACAGCGGTGTACACGATGAGCCTACCGTGAGTCAAGCTATGATAGTGCGCTAGGCAGATCAGGCACTGCCCTTGAACCATCAGTACGCAACCTTCCTGTCGACTTAACCAGTGCACAATAGGGCTCGGGAAGTTCCCCGCGTTGCCTAGCAGCGTCGGCGCGTCTGCGGCCGCCACCAAGTTAAGAGGATACCATAGTCATCGTAACTATAGTAGCGAAATAGTGTTTCAACACGTTTTTCTTCATTTTTATTCCTCTTTGGAAACCAACAAAAACAGATTCTGGTGAGCTGTTTCCTACAGTGATGGCAAGACTTGTTGTTACTGCTTATAGTACGTCAGGACATTCCTGACATTACAAAAACAGCGATTTTCCTATGAGCGCTTAGTCTCGTATCCTCACAAGATGGCCGCCACGACTGGCGTGATGACGTCAGCTTCCCGAGCCCTTTACGTAGAACTGAAACAACTGTGTCACAGGATCCACTGATTTGGAGCCAGGAGAAAATCTCACAGCCAACAGCACAATTCTCTATTGTAGAGCGCTTTCTGAACGGAAGCTGCTTCACAACTCAGCAACAGTAGCAGAATGATTTCCGTGATTCCATACACTCTCTGCTGTCAAATTTATCCACAGCCAATTCTAGTGGTCGCGGTATTACCTTCGGTTATCACGAATTCATTTTACCTGGTGGGTAATTCAGTAGTACGTTAATGAGATTGCAAGTCCCTCTGTCGAAATACCATGCATGCACACGGACGAGGAAAAAAAACGCGACATCATCTGAATCATCGGAAACACTGACGTGTTTAGTAATGCGGGCAGCACACTGACGTGTTTCCGATAATGCAAATGTTGTTGAACTTGTTTTGCTCGTCAGTACCTGACTATAAAGGGTTAAATGTTTTATTATATCATACAATAACGCTGCACAAAAGAGTTAACTTTAACCCATTCAGCCCTGACGCGCTACAGCAGGAGATGGATCGACCATGATAATTGAAGGGTAGTGTCAGATTAGCTTGGCGCCGACAGGCGCCAAGCTAATCTGGCACTACTAGTCGTTAGATGACGCCTCCAAAATTTGGGAAATATGGCCGTCGGGCGGAATGCGTTATTAATGGAGTTTGAATGTCGTCAAATGAAAGACTTTTATGTCCTCTGTACGCAGGAGAGTGAATATCTTCTTTTAAGGAACAATGGTTAGTGAGGAGAAAAAAAAGTCACTCGTGGCTGACCACATGGAATGTGAACATTGGGGTAGACAAGTGTTAGTTGAGGCAAAACAACACTGATACTGAATCCGTTGTAGTCTCGGCCAATTTGAGCAATCCGTTGTAGTCTCGGCCAATTTGAGCAATCCGTTGTAGTCTCGGCCAATTTGAGCAATCCGTTGTAGTCTCGGCCAATTTGAGCAATCCGTTGTAGTCTCGGCCAATTTGAGCAATCCGTTGTAGTCTCGGCCAATTTGAGCAATCCGTTGTAGTCTCGGCCAATTTGAGCAATCCGTTGTAGTCTCGGCCAATTTGAGCAATCCGTGCCCACCAAGAAGTAGATCGCTTTCTTGGAGACCTTCTATTCGCAAATGCTTTAACACCTTGACAGCTCATCTACTGGCGACTGATGCCGCTTGGCGGAGCTAAAGGACACGCAAACTACACGCCTTTTCCATCAAGCATTATCTTCGGTAGCAGTCTAGGACCGGTTAGATGTTAAGGTTGGACAACAAGCATGTTTCAGCGCAACGATCCACTAAAGTGCTGGTCGGTGGTCCTCCACTTAGAAAAACGCTGATGTGCAAAACAAGCACAGTTTGTGTGACCGTCGTCTGATAAAATAACACAAATGCAAAATACGTTTGCCCTGCCACTCGTTGCTTAAATCTTGGGTCTTCGTAACTCATTCGAAACGAGCTGCATCGGGATTTGCAAAAAAAAAAAAAAAAAAAAAAAAAAAACCGCGCGGCATCTGGATGCAGCTGATCTCGGCTGAATAAGGCCTTCGCGCATACGAGAAATATCACAGCAGTCCGTTATAAACAATTTCTGGACAGAGTTCTGATGGGTAAATCATCAGGACATAATCCCAGTGCGCAAAAGGCCATCGGGCCGAGGCCCGTGCGCGGGCCAAAGGCGGCCGACGTCCGCCCGACGGCCTTTTGCGCACTTGGGATCTATCATTTCCGCATTAACCACTGAACTGCTCACCTGACGATAGCCCTCGGCGGAAAAACGCGTAATTATGCGTCTTTCCCCGCCGAACGACATCGTCAATAGCAACCACGGGGTTAAGATCGCGTGTCTGTTTATGCCCAGCGTAGCACGAGGGAAGAGCTAGGGCGGCTGCTTATCATGACGACTTTCAACAAGTTCATGATGCACCTTTTTTTCCGCAAACAAGGAAGACACTATTATGGAGACCAGACATAAAACAGAACGAGGGGTAGGAAAAAGATAAATGGAAAACTTGATATGGAAGCTCTGGTTTATGCTTGACTCCCACTACAGATCACATCATCGGAACAATTCACCGCAATAACAGCGGACTGGCTAAGCAGGTTCATATTTCTTCCAAGCCAATAATCGAAACCTTCACTTAATCACCGCCTTTCTCCAATCACGCCCTCCGTTTGAGGGTTTAAAGGGGAGGACAGACCAAACGGAACGAGCCTCTTCGGTTGCTGGAACCCATGAGAATACGTTTCTTAGCGGCCGCCTTGGTACCGCTGATTCCTGCCCCTCCAGATTATATATAGGAACTGCTGTGGTGTTTGGTTCTTCCCCTGGCTCTAGCCCGTTATGTTGCCCTGTTTTCGCCTTAGCGCATGTCATTGTCGATGGATATAGAATATTTCCACAGTTAGTGAGCCGCGCGATATTGAGGGTTTTCTCCAGCACACTGCATTTCAGTTTAGGAGACGATCGACAGTAACGGTTCAAGGGTAGTGCCAGAATAGCTTGGCGCCTTAAGGCGCCAAGCTATTCTGGCACAACCCTTGAACGATCATGGTCGATTGACATATCGCATTAGTGTATCAGAGCTGAAAGGCTACATTAAAGAATTTCTAATTTGAGGTCCGTAGATCAGTGGGGACAGGCCGATCGCTAGCAACCAGATCCGCAAAGGTTCATAACAATCTAAAGGTTCATAAGAAACACAATGTGCTGGGTGTAAGAATGGGGGACTTTGACAGACAAATGTTCTGCCAGGCTTAATGCGTGCTTCGTGGAGCTAGAAGAAGCTGTCTTGGCCAGTTTCATGAATGAGCTTAGTCCTCCTGCTCCAGCCACTAAGCAAGGTGCCGTCCGCTTAGTGGCTGGCGCAGGACGAAGCTCACTATAAGCTGGCTATCGCAGAGCCCCTTGCTTGACAGATGGCGCAAGACTAATAATATTAAGCTCACTATAACCTGGCTAAGCGGAGCCCCTTGTTTGATAGATGGCGCAGGATTAATTAAGCTCACGCTTGAAACTGGCACCAGCTGGAGTACTGGGAAGGTTAGTTGATATGGCCGCTAATGAAACTGAACTCTGTAATGGGCGGGCTGGTTTCCGTTGAACCCTGTAGCTGGCCAACAATTGGTTGTCACGTGGTTCAGTCTGACGTGCTGGGATAGTATAACTTATAAGGTTCCTGGAAAGAAATCAGCCTGCCTTTCCACACTTACACATTTTCAACAAGTCATCGAACACTTTTCCGGTAGGAACTTCATGCAGTGAAACTGTGCCACAGTTTGGCGACTATTGGTGTGACTAATTATATAACTCATTTTACCCACACACACCACAACCAGATATGGGTCGACCGTGATAGTTCAAGGGTGGTGCCAGAATAGCTTGGCGCCCAAAGGCGCCAAGGTATTCTGGTACCACCCTTGAATTCAGTGTCGCGGTCGATCTCTTTACTTAATTGCAATACAATTTTTCAGAGGACAACTCCAACATTTGGGGATTCGATCTTAGCCGGAGCACACTATATTAATGTACGATTTTGGAAATCCACAGATACGATTTCAGCGGATATCCATATACAGGATACACAATGGAATCTTTTAAAATATCTTTTCCACTTGCAGATGGGCAGGCCTGGATGTACGCGAATACAGTGAATACGAACATTGCCTTGATGTGGATTTGTTGGATTTAGGAAAGGACGATAGGTGTGAAGCGTCGCATCTGGAGCGATTTCAGATTTTTGGGGGGGCTGGCTGCATTTGTGATTCGGGTGAAAGTATCTCGAACCCTGAGTCTGTGGATCTAGTTACCCTGAATCGATGGATGCTGGCTGGTGCTGGGTGGAAGAATGGGGACTTCGACAGACAAATGATCTGCCAGGCTTAATGCGTACTCTGGAAGGCTGTTCGGGCCATTATTGGGTATTCTTACAGGCAAATAGACTGTAGTCTCAGACGAATTGATTAGCAAGGCTCTTAGTACAGACTTGCTAGTTCAGTAAATTGACCTCTTTAGAACGTGTGGAGAGCGGCGCATGTTGAAATAGGCTCGTTTGCAACGTTATTTTAATCCATTTAGCTAAGACGCACTACAGCAGAAGATGGATCGACCATGATAATTGAAGGGTAGTGCCAGATTAGCTTGGCGCCATTCGGCGCCAAGCTAATCTGGAACTACCCTTGAATTATTATGGTCGATGCATCTCCTGCAACTGGTACATAGTCGTTGAGTAACACTTCCAGACTTTGGGGTTAAATGGGTTAATTAAAACGTAAAGTTTAACGCATTCGAGACTTGCCGCATACGGAAACTCGGCTATTCGCCGCGCATCTGTATGTGCCACGTCTAGAATGAGTTAACGTAAACAGTGTAGATTTACAAGCGTTTAGAATGAGTTAACATTGTGAAGATTTACAAGCGTCTACAATGAGTTAACATATTGCAGATTTACAAGCGTCTAGAATGAGTTAACATAGTGTAGATTTACTAGCGTCTAGAATGAGTTAACACAACAGTGTAGATTTACAAGCGTCTAGAATGAGTTAACATAAACAGTGTAGATTTACAAGCGTCTAGAATGAGTGAACATAAACAGTGTAGATTTACAAGCGTCTAGAATGAGTGAACATAAACAGTGTAGATTTACAAGCGTCCAGAATGAGTTAACATAAACAGTGTAGATTTACAAGCGCGTCCTTGTAACAAGAGTGTAAATGGCTTTGTGGCTTTTTGCCAGCCAGTTACAACCGCTAAGTGGATGAACACTTGTTTGTATTTTTATGTTACGATTTTGCGTCAGTGCGGGTGTAATTGCTATTTTGTTGGAAGATTCACAATCACAGACCTGTGCAAATGTAATTCTTACCGCCACAGATATTTAAAGCGACTTGCCCCAAACAGTAAATGGTTAATCGTGTCCTTAGAGCGTCTTACAATAATAGGAAGTGTGAATGCCGTAAAATAAACGACCTTTTCTGCTCTTTTTCTTCTTTGTACGCAGGAGAGCGCCTTCCGTTACGCTCACACGGCAGTGGAAAACCTCTCGTACGTGTGTCTACTCACATGGATTATGAAAAGAAGGGTAGATATCTTATAGCTGAGGGAAGACAATTTTGACAACCCCTTGTATCGGCACTTGTTAGCAATCAAAGCCCGCCTGGAAGCAGACGGCTTTAACCCATTCCGCCCTGACGCTCTACAGCAGGAGATAGGTCGACCATGATAATTCAAGGGGAGTGCCAGATTAGCTTGGCGCCGACAGGCGCCAAGCTAATCTGGCACTGCCCTTGAATTATCATGGTCAATCCATCTCCTGCGACTGGTGCATAGTCACTAGATGACGCCTCCAAAATTTGGGAAATACAGCCGTCGGGCTGAATGAGTTAATGTTTTGATTTCTTTTTCTCCTTATGATATTTTGTTTATCTTCAGGTGCATACTCAAGACTTAAAATGTAATTTTTTTTTTTTCCTCTGCAATTAATTGGTAAGTCATAAGAACCCGTATGCTGCCTCTTCACCCCTTGACAGCCAGAACGCGACGAGCAAATGCAAGAGGCATAGATCCTCATGAGCCCCCGCTTGTGAGGGGGCTCATGAGGATCTGTGCCTCTTGCTGACAATACTTTTGTATTTATGTACAATAAATGGATGAGATTCTCTGGTGTTGAATTACCAAATATTTCAGAAACAGTCTGCGACGAGTAGCAGGGAATGGTCTGAAACCATTTAGCCCTGAACAAAAATAATACAGCACATTAAATAGGCGCTCTTTGTCAATTACAGCTCGGCTCAAGTTGACGATGTGAGATGAACCCAACACGCACGCTCACCTGAAACGCGCGCATTCACTTGCAGTCTGTTCACGTGTCGCGAAGGGACACTTCAACTCGCCGCAATATGATATGAATCGACCAAGATTGTTCAAGGGTGGTGCCAAGCTATTCTGGCACCACCTGCGAACTATCATGGTCTATTCATCTCTTGTTGCAGTGTTTAAGAGTTGAACACTTTTATTGATTTTTCGTCTGACATGCATTGTGCGGTTTTTGCCCCTAAATTTCAATCTTACAGATTTTTTTTATTTACTAACGTCGAGAAGGTAAATGATGCTGATCGATTAGAGGCAAGAGGCGTAGATTGTCATGGGCCCCCTGCGCCAGCAAGGGCCCATGAGAATCTTCGCCTCTTGGAGATGATATGAGTTTGACGCGCGAGGGACTACGTTTATGTCGAGTACATTTGCACAAGTGGTCGCTTATTTGTTCTTACTCACGGTTTATGTCTGAGTGCAGAGATTACACACTCGATTCTGCCCTATCTATAACAGGCTCGTCGACAGATGTTCAGATAAAACGTCAAGAGGGGACCCAGGTTTTCCTGCTGCTGAATAATTGATGGGGGATGGTAATGGACCCTGAATACGTGTCCGTGCCAGGATGGAAATCCAGAAAATAAAATGGTAAGGGATTTTAATTCACGATTTTTTCTGCATTTTGACATTTCTTTTTTTATTTGCACTTGAGGAACAATAATATGTAAAAAAAAAAAAAAAAGAGAGAGAGAAAATGTATCAAATGGCTTTGACAGGTAATAGCAACTTCTTGACATAAATCAGAAGGCACACGTTGCAGAGGTTTTCCCGACAGGTAATAGCAACTTATTGACATAAATCAGAAGGCACACGTTGCAGAGGTTTTCCACAGTTACTTCTTGACATAAATCAGAAGGCACACGTTGCAGAGGTTTTCCACAGGTAATAGCAACGTCTTGACATAAATCAGAAGGCACACGTTGCAGAGGTTTTCCCGACAGGTAATAGCAACTTCTTGACATAAATCAGAAGGCACACGTTGCAGAGGTTTTCCACAGTTAATAGCAAACTTCTTGACATAAATCAGAAGGCACACGTTGCAGAGGTTTTCCACAGGTAATAGCAACGTCTTGACATAAATCAGAAGGCACACGTTGCAGAGGTTTTCCACAGGTAATAGCAACTTCTTGACATAAATCAGACGGCACACGTTGCAGAGGTTTTCCACTGCTTTTTACGCGGCGTAACGGAAGGAACTCTTATACGAACAAAGGACAAAAATAATAATAATAAATAGAGCAGAAGTCTTTCATTTTACGACATTGAGATTTGATAATTGTGTCCAGCTTTATTGTGAACATACTAAGAACACATAATTATGAAAGAGACATTGAGATTTGATAATTGTGTCCAGGCGAACATACTAACAACACAGAATTGTGAAAGAGACGTTGCAAACTATTAACTCTTAATTGTCTGGAGTTGGTCGCGGCTTTCATTTTTTTTTAAATCAAAATTCAGAGTCCTCTGCCAAATTAAATGCCCTCGTGACGACGCCTGCTCTAGCGGACCCGAGCACAGCCAGGCTACAGTTGGCCTAAGGATCTTTCACGTACTGGGTATTCCAGACTACAGTTGGCCTAAGGATCTTTCACGTACTGGGTATTCCAGGCTACAGTTGGCCTAAGGATCTTTCACGTACTGGGTATTCCAGGCTCATCATCATCATCATCATCAGTCCCTTGCCCGAACTGGGCGTTGGGGGGACTGAAAGGCAGCAGCAACAGACAGTGCTCTCCACTGAGTTCTATTTTGGGCGGTGGCAAGCAAGTCTGGCATCTCGAGTTCGGTCCATTCTTTTATGTTTGCGACCCAACTCTTTCTCTGACGACCTCGCCGACGACTTCCTTCGAGAGTGCCTTGGAGGATAGTCTTGGACAAGGTGTTGTGTCGGGTCACGTGGCCAAACCAAGCAAGCTTGCGCCGTTTCACGGTTGCCAGAAGGGGTTCATGTGGGCCCACCAGGGAAGTGACGATGCTCCGTACATATTCGTTGGTCTTGTGCTCGCGGTACGAGATGTGGAGCAACTTCCTCAGGCACTTGTTCTCAAAGGCCTGGATTTTCTTTTCTGAGTCTGCAAGCAGCGTCCAAGTCTCACAGCCGTAGAGTAGAATAGACACTACGAGGGACTTGTAAAGCCTGTACTTGATGGTGAAGCTGATGGAGTTACTTCGCCATATCCTGTCCAGCCTGGCCATTGCGGATGTTGCTGTACCTATTCCAGGCTACAGTTGGCCTAAGGATCTTTCACGTACTGGGTATTTTTTTACAAGATGCGGAAGGTGAATCTGACAATCCATCTTCCACGTACAAAATATGAAGTTGAAAAAGTAAAAAATACGAGAAAAGTGCAAAACACAGATTTTACAAATTCTCCCCCCCCCCCCCCCCCCCCCCCCCCCGAAAAAAAAAAAAAAAAAGAACCAAGCGTACCAGCTCTTCATTGAAACATTTTTTTAGCGGTTTATGGGTGAACTAGTACGATGCAATAACGCCGATCCGACAGTGTGATACATAATGTAAAAGCATAAAATGTCACCGTGATATTCCGACAACCCTAGCACGTACGGAACTAATTAGTCCTCTCCACTCCCCTCTCAGCTTCATCGCGTGAATTCATTAGCATCGATCACACAGCCGCGTCTGCTGATTTAACCCCTTCAGCCTTGACAGTGACACTATAATAATATGTGTATCGACCATGATAGTTCAAGGGTGGCGCCAGAATAGCTTGGCGCCTGGAGGCGCCAAGCTATTCTGGCACCACCCTTGAACGATCATGATCGATTTGGCTTCTGAACAATATAATGTAGCCTTCCAGGCTCCAAGTTATTTTGCCTCCACCCACAGACTATCGTGGACGACCTGTATCAGAAATGGAAATGAAGTCTCACCCACGCAAAGCTATCCTGGCACCAACCTTGAACTATCCTGGTCGACCTCTACTATGAGCAGTAATATATGTAGGCTTTCATGCGCCAAGATATTCTGCCTTGCATTATTATCATAGTGGACCTGTCTCCTACAGTAATCAACCTTCTTAGGCGCTTTCGTACTTGAGCACCGCTCTTGAACTATCAAAGTCGTTCTGTCTCCTAGAATGTAATGAAGCTTTCTGGACCTTGGTGCTGAATGTGTTAAATGTATTATTACCCTCCAGCTGTCGGAACACTTTCGTCAATTAAGTTTCCTGCCCCTGACAGAATATTTCGTGTCTCTGGAACTCTAGAGAATAACCGTGGCACAAAATACTGCTATAGCCAAAGTGTCAACCGCAGTCCAGCCATCCAGTAGGCAAATGGTCATCGGTCGCTGTTGTCCTGCACAGTCGTGCACAGGACGCCTGAGGCGGCCAGCGGGCAGATGGCTGTTGCTTACTGGGCAGGAGAAATCATTAAGCCAAGGTGAGAAAATTCACGCAAGTGGACGACTTGGGAGAAATGAGTTATCATTCGATTGCACAGCGGCAAAGACCCTCATGAGCCTTTGCAGTATATGAAGACTCATGGAGATATATGTTTTTGTCAGCATCACTTAAGTCCGTGTTAGGAGGAGCTTGATGGTGGTTGAACAGTGGCTAGTTTACGAATGGAGTGGAAGATAGGAAGCAAGCCGAGTCTAAACTGTCGAATCTTGTCTCCGTCTGCAAGAGGTATAGATGGGCCCCGGCGCAGCATCTATGCCTCTTGCCTCATCTGACCCATTTACTTGTGTCGCTGCTCCTAGGACGGAGGAGATCATGACAGTAAATATGTCGGTTAGGATAGCTGATGGTGATGGCAACCATAGCCCTCAGTGCTGGCCAAGCGTTCATGTTCAGATCTGGCTAGCCAGTGAGTGGTCAGAGACTGGCGTCCACCGTCCGTGTTTCCAGCCTTGGCCATGAACCCTGTGTCAGATTCAGCTTCCGGTTCACAATCCAGTCTAGGCCGAGTCTGATTGGGCCTTAAGATAGGGCTCACACTGGTCGTATCCCGCAGTCACACTGGATGTCTCCCTCTATTCGCTGCCGCTGTGAACGGATAACAACCAGTGTCGATAGCCGGAAGTACTGGAGCATGTTGAGCTGTCTCTGTGGTAGTGATTCTCAGGACTTGAGAGATCCATAGTAAACCAAACTAGCATTGGTACGATATCGAAAGGAACTCTGGAAACTGAGACTTCTGATGGGTCAGTGGGGTAGAGCGCGTACTTCCTATCTTGACTGAACTGAACTGTAGTGATTCATGAGAAGTTTCAGCTCGTTCAACCCTTTAAGCCCCAAGGTCACATTCCTCAAATTGTGGAGGTGTTGCCTAATGACTATGTACCAGTTGCAGGAGATTGATTGACCATGATAATTCAAGGGCAGTGCCAGATTAGCTTGGCGCCTGTCGGCGCCAAGCTAATCTGGCACTACCCTTGAATTATCATGGTCAATCAATCTCCTGCTGTAGGCACTCGGGGCTCTATCGGTTATCCAGTAAAGGAAAACTCGCCGGATGTTCCATCTCTCATCTTCAGCGTCGGTACCAATGATGTAGACCGGAGTTCCATGACGGGGTTGTCAACACGGGAACTGAGACTGAGGAAGGCTGCGTGCAGTGACGGTCACTCTGTGTGTTCCTAGATTAATCACGGTCAGGAGGATCGAGAATGGTGACAAAACTAATCTGTTCCTCTCGATTCAAATACTGGTCACTAATTTTCACGCGAACTCCGATAGTGTAATAAGGAAATTAATCCTTGTGCGTGTGGGTAGCGTGTTTTTTTTTTTTTTTTTTTTTTTTTTTTTTTTCGCGATGATTCTTGCAGGAATGAACACGACAAAAACTGCTACCGACACGCAAAGGGTTACACATATTGTTGCTGGAGACCAGGGTTGGGTGTTTCAGTAGAAACAAATCCCGCACTAAATAATTCCACTCTTAAAGTTTCAGCTGAAAATCCTTACCAATGCAAGACTGAACAAAAGATCGCCACCGTTATATCGACTGACAGGTCACACAGGCTGATTAAAATCGGCAATTTTTCGAGAACGTGACAGGAGATGGAGGGACCGATTTGACCGATGGATAGATCGATTTTACTTTGGCATTGTGCCTAAATAAGCAAGTATCATGTTCATTACCTGAGGAATCACTACCTTTACCTGACTACCTGAGGAGAATCTTCGTCACTGTGAGCAGTGATTACCGCATAAATTGATTTTTCACGCGAAAGACGTCGGCATAATGGGACGTCATACATGGATGACGTCGGCATAATGTGATGTCATACATGGATGACGTCGGCATAATGTGATGTCATACATGGATGACGTCGGCATAGTGTGACGTCATACATGGATGATTGTACTCCGAGTTACGATATAAAAGTGAGATTGACGTAGAACAAAGATATCTGGAACCCACCCAGGAAGCAAAAGCGGGCCCTCGGGCCGACGTCGGTCCGAGGATCTTTTGCTCACCTGGCTTGCATATTAATGTACTCATAAAACAGCATACACGAACGACGTTCACTTGAGGATTGCTAGGTAGCGAGGGTTTGCAGGTGTGTTGTACACGTTAACGGCGCGCGTCACTGTGAGTCTTTCGTCATTAACCCCTTCCCTGGATACGCACGGACATTTTGTTTCTGAAATCTGTGTTGACTGAACGACTGTAAGCCACAACTGTACAAAGCCGCCGTGAGATGGCCTTAGTTGCCTGCTCGGCGTTAAACCCAAATAACTTACTAACTGTACAAAGAGCACTGACACAAAGTGGTCCTAGCAAGAGGCATAGATCCTCATGAGCCCCGGGAGTCGCGGGGGCTCATGAGGATCTATGCCTCTTGCAGTTGGAGCGCATTCGATTTTTTTCTCGGCATTGACTGGGTTAATATAAAAAGGAGCAAATCGAGGGTTGACTGCCGAAACGTAGTATCTCACTTTTTTGGTGATTTTGACTTTTTGGTATCATCAGACGCAGGAAACGATGCTCTTTTGTCTGATCTATTTCTTTTTTTAAAAATGTCATTAGTTTTAAAAATATTGATTAGAACCGAAAACAAGTTCGGGCAAACATAGAGAATCAATCACCGCCGAAACATAGTTGCTGAAGATACGGCTATACGGTCTTATTATCTCACGAATCTTTGCAGAAAAAGTGACTGCCGAAACCAAGTATCTCGAGTTCAGCTGTGTTTGCTGTCAGCTTGTTTTGTTGATTAAGAGTGCAGGGAAAGCGTATCTCAAAATACGACCTGAAGTATAGCTGTTAATTTCAACCCCCGCCCCCGCTGAAATCTGGTATATGTTAGCTGCTGCCATTACGCTGTCAACACTAGTCATAACACCGACAGGAAACCGGCGCCCGTATCTCATGCCACTAATACCGTTATCATGATGTCAGTTTATAAGGATGCTAACAAGCTACAAATCCTTTTTGTTCCACATCCTACCAAGAGTGTGGGAAGTTTTATCCAAAAGACCTCAGTTCTCATACTACTCTTCGCAAGTGCAGCATTACTGAGCAGTGGAGTATCTTGGATCGGACAGTCAGTGGCCTCACAGTGTTCTTGCAGGTAACACAATTTCTGTCATCTATACTATTTTTAGAGTGCAGTATTCAGTAGAAAGCATTTTGGAGCAAGATGTAACATAAAAATTCAACACAAATACATTCACACGCAGTGTCCCTTTGTGACACGTTTTATTACGTGAATGTTGTACAGAATGTTTATTTTTCAGTACAATTGTAATCGTCACCATTGACTGTTAAATTAGGGTGGATTACTGGTAAAATACTCATTGCAGTTTACTGATGATTATCATTAAATTATTTTAGAGGCAGGTTAGTGTAAAATGATAATCAATGTAGTCCGGCACAATGTTATTAAATGTAATTTACTACTGTATCTGCTCCATTGTCATGTACACATTTCACACCTTTACAGAATGGACAGCCAACCAAGCACTCATGCTGAAGGCAGTGTGTACCTAAATCTGGCCAGTTCCTTTACGGCAGATGACCAGGAGGATCGTTCGAATGCCAATGTCAGTTTTGAGCAGCTTCGAGTGAGTATGGTCAGTTTTGTGGCTCACAGTGTACTGAGACCTGTCAAACAGATATTATTAGTTACGGGTTCTTGTTCACAATTTACTGTTATCAGCGATTCCCCATTAGTTTGTCTTGAACTCTATCTGTATCACTATCATTATGTGAAACCTAGCTACTGAATTGATGTGCGCGTGTGTACCGTTAATGTGCCCCCCCCCCATCCCCCACCACCCCAACACGCACACACAAACACGCACGCACGCACGCACACCCACACGCACACACACACACACACACACACACACACACACACACACACACACACACACACACACACACACACACACAAACACACACCCCGAACATAAATACTGATGATAATTGATTTATTTTAAATTTGACTTGTCAACAGTCCAGAGTCATCCAAGAAGATTGCAGCTGGTGCCTGTCTGACGATGAGCCCCTTCAAGCCTGCAAGCAACTCTTCAAGCAGCCAGGGCACGAGGATGCAAGTTGGTGTCATTCAGACGTGGAGCCTTTATCAGCGAAAATCAAGGTGCACGGTGGTCTTGCTCTGATGATGAGCCCTTGATAAAGAGCAAACGCCTGGACATAAGCGACTTGACCACTACAGAAACTGAGAGTGACAATGACAACATCATCAAGGATCCCACTTATAGTCCATTTACTGAATTACCTCAAGCCGATGTAGTGCCGACGTCTTCCAACGAGGATGAAAGTGACGAAAATATGCCTTTACTTTCACTGACAAGACGAAAACGCAAACACACATCCAAAAGCAGCAGCATAGAGCTGGCCAAGGCAATGAGCAAGCAGGAGATGAAGCGGCACCAGAGAGAACAAGAAGTGCACAGAAGTCGGCTTCAGAATCTGCTCTCAGCCAACGGATTGTACTCAGTAGAAGTAGCTGCAGACGGAAACTGTTTCTTCGAGGCAGTCTCCATGCACCTGAATATCACGGCGTTTGATCTGAGGGCACAGATATGCAATTACCTGGAGGACAAATTTGCGACGTACATTTGCTTTCTGACAACAGATGAAGATGATGAAAATGAAAGGTACCTGAAATACTTTTGGAATGTGGAACAGCTGCGGGCCCCAGGAATCTGGAGCAACGACGCAGCTGATCTGCTTCCGAAGGCGCTTGCTGACTGCACAAAGAGGCCGGTTATAATATACTCAAGTAACTTGCTTCATTATGAAACGATTCTTTACCCAGACACACAAGCCGGTGACACTGGTGTTGATCAATCACCGATCATTCTGTCACTACTGGAAACTGAAGCCCAACACTATGATGCTGTATTTCCTTTCCCACCTGCGACACGTTCAAGTGGGACACCAGGAGACTCAGTACCAGTAACAAGCGAGGCAGCAGGAGAAACAGTACCAGTGACAAGCGAAGCAGAAGAAGACTCAGTACCAGTGACAAGCGAGACATCAGAAGACACAGTGCCAGGAACCAGCAAGACACAAGAAGACACAATGTATGAGACCAGTGGAAGAAACGACACGCCAAATAGTCCAGTCATTGAACAGACGTCTCCACCAAACACACAACTAACTCGTAGATCACGACAGACTTCTTCATTATCGCCTTTACACAGCACCCCCAAACCACAAACACCAAGGAAACAAGGCAAGTTTAAGACGCCGCCCAAAAAAAAAGCTGTTTAGGAAGAAATTAGCCATGCCAGACACCTGGAAGAAAAATTCAAGAAAAGCTTTGCGGGTGCAGGGAAAGGAATATGTCTCCGAAACGGGAAAAATAGTACCTGCAAAGAAAATAAAACCAATAGACTGCTCCAAGTGCCGTTTTAAATGCAGCAGGGTTTCTGAATCAGAACGGCAAGCTTTGTTTGAGACATTTTACAGCTTGGGCGACTGTGAAAAACAAAAGTACTTTATCTGTTCAAATGTAAACGAAAAAAACACAAAAACACTGCTAGGAGAAGACAACAAACCCATATCCAAAAAACGGAGCTTGAGCAGAAGGTTTTCTTTCAACGTAGACGGGGAAAGAAAGCGGGTTTGCAAACGGTTCTTCCTTGCAACACTTTCTGTCTCAGAAAGTTATGTAGACCACGCCATGCGAAACAGCCAACATGGTGTTTTTAACGGATATCAACGGTGCACGACAGCACCACACAACAAAACCCCCAATGAAATAATTGCACGTGCTAAGGCCCACATAGAATCATTCCCCACGGTAGAGTCACACTACACCAGAAAAGACTCTCAACGAAGTTACCTTTCATCAGACTTAAGCATTAGAAAAATGTTCGAACTCCACAAACAGGAATGCCAAATGGAGAGAAAGAAACATGTGTCTGAGAGAACATACCGGCGAATTTTCTCAGAAAATTACAATTTGTCTTTCCATCACCCAAAAAAGACCAGTGTGCTCAATGCACGATCGCATCAATAAAAGAAAAACAAGGAACCCTTTCAGAAGCTGAAAAAGAATCGCACGTGAAACACCTTGAAAGAAGAGACAATGCAAGAACAGAAAAGCAAAACGACAAGGAGACTGCAAAGAAGGATCGGAAGAAACATGTGATCACAATGGACATGCAAGCCGTCTTGCAGGCACCTTGTGGTTTGGTCAGTCAGCTGTATTATAAAAGAAAACTGTGTGTTTATAATTTTACAACTTATTCACTGGCTGATGGAAAAGGGAAGTGTTTCACGTGGAATGAAACAGAGGGCAAGAGAGGGGCATGCGAAATAGCCACTTGCGTGTCCCTCTATCTTTCCGCCCTGCCAGACCACGTCCAAGAAGTTGTCATATTCTCAGACTGTTGTTCGGGCCAAAACAGAAATCAGTATCTTGTGACAGCGTTGATGCATGTCTTGAAAACTAAGCCTACCATACACAAGATTACACAAAAGTTTTTAGAGACGGGACACACTCAGATGGAGTGTGATTCGATGCATTCAGCGATTACTTGCGCAAAGAAAGCTACACCCATCTACACACCCAGTCACTGGGATACTGTGCTGCGACTGGCACGGAGAAACAAACCATGCACAGTGGTCCCTCTAAAACACACAGACTTTTATGACTTCAAAAAAGTTGCTTCCACCAGGGTTCGAAACACAAAGACTAACATCAAGGGTCAGCGAGTGAATTGGCTGAACATCAAGTGCATCGAGTTCAACAAGGGAGAGGAGGACATAATGCTGTATAAATACAACTTTCAAGAAGGGTATCGCGCGCTCCGTCTTGTTGGAAGCTCTGGCAAACGGCATGAAAACAAGAAGCATGAAGCAAAAGATCTTCCTCGTTTGTACCAACACAAACTGCCGATATCGGAAGCTAAAAAGCGAGATCTGGTCTCGCTTTGCAGAACAAATATAATTCCCGAGGAGCACCACCCATTTTATGAAGCACTTCCCACATCATCCGCTGCTGCTGACACTCTGCCCGAACCAGACGTCAACGACAGCGATGAAGACACAGACTGATCATCTGTACACTCAAGTTAAATCATGTACTGCCGTGTGACACAAAGCTTGTGTTGTGAAAATCATCCTATAATCAAAACATTTGTCCGTGCATCAAAGACTTTTCTACAATTAAATATACACTAATCGTCTTTGTGGAAATTGTGAGGTTCATAATCGTGAACAATTTGACAGCATTACCAGTGTGTGCTGAAAACTGTCTTATTGTGACGCTACGAAAATGGACAACTTGAGCTTGATAAAGTGTTATTTTCTCCATTGGAATAATATTTTTTGTAAATGGAGCAGTCATTCGTTAAGGCCGGATTTAAAGGTACAGCTGTAAAATAGTTTGCTATTCCGTCTGACTGTCTTTCTCACTCTCTCTCTCTGTCTCTCTCCGGAATATCTATGCAAACATTTTACTAAACCTGACCTGGGTTATTCCACATCTAGAAGAAATTTTATGATGCCATGTCCCAGAATTGACATATTTAAAACTATCCTTGCATTTTCCAGTGGTTCATTATGGAACACCTTGCCACCGAGCATAACGCACTGCAGATCGCTCTCTTTGTTTAAAGAAAGCCTCTTTAAGCACCAATCATTAAGTCCAACAAACACTTCAGAGTTTTTTTTTTCTCCATGATCCCCTAATCCTGTACATTTGATCTATCCACCATGCTTTTACTGTAAAATATTCTATTGCCGTTCATTATAATATATATGCAAGCCAGTCAACATGATTGTACGAGTGTGTGTGTGAAACTACATTTTGTATCTCGGTGTACTGTTTGATTATTTTCTGTAGAGTAGCAACGGTAAGTCCGAAAAATGGCCCATGTGCTAATTACTTCATCCGTTGGCAAATAAAGTTTCATTTCACTTCATTATTTCATTTCATTTCTATTAATCTCTCTCTCTCTCTCTCTCTCTCTCCTCTCTCTCTCTCTCTCTCTCTCCTCTCTCTCTCTCTCTCTCTCTCTCTCTCTCTCTCTCTCTCTCTCTCTCTCTCTCTCTCTCTCTCTCTCTCTCTCTCTCTCTCTCTCTCTCTCTCTCTCTGTGCATGCATGTGCACGTGACAATGCATGATTAAAACATACATTTGATTATGTTTTGTTAATGTATTGTGAGAGGGGAATGGTTGCCACATAACTTGATTTTCCACAATAATTGTCTTCAACGTACTGGCAGTACAGCGACTCTACCAATTAAAAATAAGTCAAAATCAGTGTGTTATGAGTACGTATAATGTGTCTAAATAAATGCTTCCCTAGTGCATTATCACCAAATACATCAAATAGTAAAACAGAATTCGCGAACGACAGGCTGGAAAATTACCTGCGGAATAGTGTTAGTTTAAAATACAACATTTCTGGAGACGCGTTCTGTCTACTTTGTTCACGGCAGATGCCAAGTAGAACAAAATACATCAATCTGGCTGCCCGCTTCCCCTCTGAAACCGCTGGTTTTCTAACACAGTGAGGGAGCCATGTGAAGATACGTGGTTTCGGCAGTCAACACTTTGCAGGATCTGTCAGTAAATGGTTGTCGTATGTTGAGATACGGTGTTTCGGCAGTCAACACTTCTCAGGATCTGTCATCCAAAGGTTGTGGTATGTTGAGATACTGTGTTTCGGCTGCCATTATTTATCGCCTTTCCGATTGCCATACATATAGTATCTTCAGTCGTGTTACGTTTTCTTTAATAATCCAAACCAGAATTTAGATATAGCCATAATACCTTGGATATGCATAATAAGAAGGCTGCCCAACAACATTGTAAAATTTTGAGAGGCATCTTAAATTCTTGCACTGTACAGAAAGATCCAAAGTTTCAAAATCGTCTCCTGCAAAACTAAGGAAAAGCCTGATACTGCTTTTCGGCAGTCAACCCTCGAAATGTGCTTGTAGTCGCAGACATGCAACGACAGACTTCAATTTGTAATTCACGGTGAGACTGCGATTCCCTGCTTGTTAGCTTGCTGCAGCAGGAGATGGATTGACCATGATAATTCAAGGGTAGTGCCAGATTAGCTTAGCGCTTTCAGGTGCCAAGCTAATCTGGCACTACCCTTGAATTAAAATGGTCAGTCCATCCCGGCCCTGCCACTGGCACATAGTCTTTAGGCAACACCTCCCAAATTTGAGAAATGGGACCTTGGGGCTGAAAAGTTAAAAGGGGACCACTCCAGACAATAACAGTTCCTATATCTTTCTTTATAAATGGTCTTACGGTAAAGTGGGAAGAAAGCTTGAATGTCGTGAAATGGAAACCTTGTCTCCTCTTCTGTTCCTTTGTACGTAGAAGGATTCCAGAGGAAGTGAGACCCTGTGATAGGTGTGCCTACTCCAACAGATTGTAAAAAGAAGGGTACACAAATCATAGTTTAGGTAAGACAACACTGAAGACCCATTGTCTTGGCATATTACTAGTGGTCCAAGCCCACCATCAGGCAGCTCGTTTGGCGTATTACTAGTGGTCCAAGCCCACCATCAGGCAGCTCGTTTGGCGTATTACTAGTGGTCCAAGCCCACCATCAGGCAGCTCGTTTGGCGTATTACTAGTGGTCCAAGCCCACCATCAGGCAGCTCGCTTGGCGTATTACTAGTGGTCCAAGCCCACCATCAGGCAGCTCGCTTGGCGTATTACTAGTGGCACAAGCCCACCATCAGGCAGCTCGTTTGGCGTATTACTAGTCGTCCAAGCCCACCATCAAGCAGCTCGCTTGAAGTCTTTATTTGGGGTTTAGTTTTCATTTATTTCTTTTTCTTCTTCTTTGTCTTTTCGTTTGCATTTCGGTATGTTCTGTTTTATTCTGTGCTGTTCTGTTATGTTCTTTGTCAAACTGCACTTAACTCAATCTACCCCAAGACCGAAATCCCCAAATCTTGCAGGCCGTTGTCCTCTGATGAATGCATTGCATTGCAGGACACAGATCGACCATGATAGTTCAAGGGTGATGCCAGAATAGGCTTGGCGCCCATAGGCGCCAAGCTTTTCTGGCATCACCCTTGAACTATCATGGTCGATCCTTATCTTGCTGTAAGTGCGTCTGGAGTAGAATGAGATAAGCTTCACTGTGTTCACTATTTCTGCTTCCAATGCTGTGCTGTATATCCCTTGGTTTGGGTTCGTCTTATCTGTTTTGTTCGCTGTATTGATGGACTTGCCTTGTCACACATTGTTCGCTGACAAAGCGCCGTGTGTTGAACAAGTCCAGTTTTTCGACACGACGCTGAGAAGTTTTTGCGTGCGTGCGTGCGCTCGTTCGCACGTGAGTGTGCGTGCGCCCTTGTGTGTGTGTGCGTGCATGTGTGCGTGAGCTGACGTGTCTATACCGGCAGTAGAACAGCATCTCTTCGACGTGGATCAATAAACACCATGTGAGACTAGTACGGATGTGAGTTGAGACGCTACACTTAGCTACCCTCATCCACACCCCCTTGAGCTTCAAAAAGCTTAGATCTTCATGAGCTTTGGCATAACCGTTCCGAAGTTTAGACTTTCGTAAACCTTTCCAACTGTATGTTCCCTCTGCAAGAGGCATAGATTCTCATGAGCCCATGCGTAGCAGTGGCTCATGAGAATCTATGCCTCTTGCAATTTATATCTGTATACCTGTTGCATTTATATTTCGATACTGCTTTGAATTTGCGTCTCATCTCTATTTCTCCTCAAACCGCGTGCGGAATTATCGGAGTTTGCAGCAAGGGATTATGAGAACGAATGCCTCTTGCAAACCAAGACTCGTTCTTTTCTCACAGAGGAGGGAGTGTGCCAGGGTTGGGCGCAAGGCGTTTAGACAATGGAGCAGCGTGCCACCCGGCGATGTGATCTTTTCCACTCTCGTCTCTTCATCTCTGTCTTGTCGCGTTAGATTCACTGGAGACTTTGCCAAGACGTGGCGCCACGTACGTGTGTCAGTTCTTGTCACAGGATAATCTGAGCGAGGAATCAGCATCACACGGGCATTTCACTTAATGTGTAAGTTATTGTTTTGTTGTTTTTTTTTCTTCTTTTCCACTAGTACTGTTTTCTCTCTATGGTATCTTTTAACTTTTTAGCAGTTTGACTTAAACCACGCTTTTACTAATGTACAAGTTCTTACCAATTTTCTGACCTAATCCTTGACTTACTTTGTCCCTTGCATATTGTTCTAGTCTGGTCTCTTGAGCCGCCCCTACCCGGGTCTGCCCTGGGGGACTTGGGTGGGGTTAACTACTTTTTAGTTCCCAGGGTCGTGGGTTTTCCCCTCTATTCTGGGTCATGTGTTTCTGTCTACCCTTGGTCCATTCACCTGTATTTTCCCTTTTTAAACTCCCCCTACTGTCTGCGCTGCCTGTAGCTCTTGATATTGGATGTGTGTTGCTAAAATGGTCTTAGGTTTCTTTAGCGTATTAGACCGGCTGGCGACATACATTCAATATTCTGTTTAGTTGGGTTTTTTTCACAAGCAGTGCAGGCACGTCCTGAGAAAGTCTTGTTGCTGTCGGGACGTTAAGCAATGTATAACCCACCAACCAACTCTTGAGCCGTCAGACATCATCATATTGTTCTAGTCTGGTCTCTTGAGCCGTCACAAGTCCAAAATCCCACTGCCTTGAGAAGGCAAAAGGCAGTAAGTCCATTTCTTGTGAAAAGCTAGATTGTCGTTATAATACAATGCAAATCTTGCTGTTCACAAAAATAGACATAGTCTTATTTCACAGGGCAGCACAGAGCATATACGCATAGTGATACTAAATGCAAGGATGGACTGACACGAAGCATGTAAGCAATCTGCGTTTCTGTTGGTTTTTTTTCCACTTTTCGTATTTTCGCAAACAGCATTCTGGAAATGTATTGCTGACGTTTTTGTCAAGCCTCTTCTTTTGCAGACTCAGTAAGTTGTTGGCAGAGTTTCTGTTGAGGTCTTTTCTAGCATAGCAGAACCGGCGCTGAGTGATCCCCCTTATGAGATTAACCATTTTCATCCCGATATACTATTGCTTGAAATAAATTTGACTATGATAGCTCAAGGGTGGTGCCAGAATAGCTTGGCGCCTTAGGCGCCAAGCTATTCTGGCATCACCCTTGGTCTAAAATGGTTGATCTGTCTCCTACTCCGTAATGTCGCCTTCATAGGACGAATATAATTTTTTTTTTAATTCAGCCTCAAGATTAAATGGGTTAAAGACCGTCATTTAGCCTGCTGCAGCCCATCTAAATGATCTTCATGACAGGTAACATTGGTTGGACTGTGCACAAATCACCTGTCTTTTTACACCACTTCTTCTGGTTGTTGCTTCCAAAAGGCTCCACTGTAGAGAATGTGCACAGTTTGTAACACCTTCACAGCCAGTGGCCATGGCCTACATCTCTAATTCACAACCTGAATAACCGATAATGGTGCTACAAGCGGAACGCGAACGCGAATAATGCGAGCAACGGACATTGTGCGAGCAAGGGACATAATGCGAGCAATGGACATAGTGCGAGCAAGGGACATAATGCGAGCAAGGGACATAGTGCGAGCAAGGGACATAATGCGAGCAAGGGACATAGTGCGAGCAAGGGACATAATGCGAGCAAGGGACATAGTGCGAGCAAGGGACATAATGCGAGCAAGGGACATAGATCCTCATGAGCCCCCGCTGACGCGGGGGCTCATGAGGATCTATGTTTCTTGCAGTTGGATCAGTTACTGCATTTTCTCGGCAGTGAAGCGGTTAATGGAGTATGTATGTCTTACAGCTGGGTCGAGTTCACTTTGTTACAGCTGGGTCGAGTTCACTTTGTTACAGCTGGGTCGAGTTCACTTTGTTACAGCTGGGTCGAGTTCACTTTGTTACAGCTGGGTCGAGTTCACTTTGTTACAGCTGGGTCGAGTTCACTTTGTTACAGCTGGGTCGAGTTCACTTTGTTACAGCTGGGTCGAGTTCACTTTGTTACAGCTGGGTCGAGTTCACTTTGTTACAGCTGGGTCGAGTTCACTTTGTTACAGCTGGGTCGAGTTCACTTTGTTACAGCTGGGTCGAGTTCACTTTGTCTTGGCAATGGTGAAGCAGCTAACACAGGTGAACAGTGTAGCCGTTTGTAATCAGACATGTTCATTGTCGCAGTCAGTACGGACAACCAGTGTTGACAGAACCAGCATTTAGCTAGACAGGTTTGATAACATGTTCGGTCACTCTAAGAGCTGAATGACCCCATGATAATCATAGCATCGTCTGTCCAACATCAAGCTCCCCAGCTGGCGGCCGCTGTGCTAATTAATGAATGTTTCAGGTGTAGGGCGGTCAGTAGGAACAACCAGTGTTGACACATCCTGAAGTAGCTAATGAGTTTGATAACCAGTTTGATCACTCTAAGAGCTATGCCCCACATCACGGCTGCACCGTCTGTACAATTCCCTCGCGGACGCTGCGCTAATTAATTAGGTATATTATTATACTCTCAGCAGAAAGGTGACCAACTGCAATAATGGCTTCACGAGACAGACTTATGCAAACGTGTATGCATCGCGTCCACTGGCAGTATTATTTTTTGTTGTTTTCGCTTGTTTAGTGTTCACGCAGTCAAACTGTACATGAGAAACGTTAGTTAACACTTTCACTGCCGAGATAAAGTGAACACCAACCAACCGCAAGAGGCATAGAACTTCATGATCCTTCACAGACGCAGGGGGTCATGAGGTTTATGCGTCTTGTTTACCTATATTTTGTAACCGCGCTCCCTGGACAGACCGGGTTCCTTGCGCTGAGTTTACAATTCACGAACACATCTCGTGGCCACGGACAATGATGGGGTTAAGGTGACGTGTTCCTAAAACATGGAGGCAAGGGGTTGAACTATTGAGATCGTTCTTTAAAGACTCGATGACAGATGTGCTAAAGACAGAACAAATATGACAGCTCATACTTGGTGCCAGAATAGATAGAACCTTCTAGGACCCAAACTTTATGGTGGACCCCGCCCACTT
The DNA here is from genome assembly GCA_036245525.1 of Semisulcospira habei. Classification (NCBI taxonomy): domain Eukaryota; kingdom Metazoa; phylum Mollusca; class Gastropoda; family Semisulcospiridae; genus Semisulcospira; species Semisulcospira habei. Next base: position 74,947,714 of record BTPG01000008.1, read on the forward strand.
ATGTGATATTGAAGTGTATCGGAGTAAGATAACTTTATGGTGGACCCCGCCCCCTTATGTGATATTGAAGTGTATCGGAGTAAAATAACTTTATGGTGGACCCCGCCCCCTTCTGTCATATTGAAGTGTATCGAAATAAGATAACTTTATGGTGGGCCCCGCCCCCTTCTGTCATATTGAAGAGTATCAGAGTAAGATAACTTTATGGTGGACCCCGCCCCCTTCTGTCATATTGAAATGTATCGGAATAAGATAACTTTATGGTCGACCCCGCCCCCTTCTGTCATATTGAAGAGTATCGGAGTAAGATAACTTTATGGTGGACCCCGCCCCCTTCTGTCATATTGAAGTGTATCGGAATAAGATAACTTTATGGTCGACCCCGCCGCCTTCTGTCATATTGAAGAGTATCGGAGTAAGATAACTTTATGGTGGACCCCGCCCCCTTCTGTCATATTGAAGTGTATCGGAATAAGATAACTTTATGGTCGACCCCGCCCCCTTCTGTCATATTGAAGAGTATCGGAGTAAGATAACTTTATGGTGGACCCCGCCCCCTTCTGTCATATTGAAGTGTATCGGAATAAGATAACTTTATGGTGGACCCCGCCCCCTAATGTCATATTGAAGTGTATCGGAATAAGATAACTTTATGGTGGACCCCGCCCCCTTCTGTCATATTGAAGTGTATCGGAATAAGATAACTTTATGGTCGACCCCGCCCCCTTCTGTCATATTGAAGAGTATCGGAGTAAGATAACTTTATGGTGGACCCCGCCCCCTTCTGTCATATTGAAGTGTATCGGAATAAGATAACTTTATGGTGGACCCCGCCCCCTAATGTCATATTGAAGTGTATCGGAATAAGATAACTTTATGGTGGACCCCGCCCCCTTCTGTCATATTGAAGTGTATCGGAATAAGATAACTTTATGGTGGACCCCGCCCCCTAATGTCATATTGAAGTGTATCGGAATAAGATAACTTTATGGTGGACCCCGCCCCCTTCTGTCATATTGAAGTGTATCGGAATAAGATAACTTTATGGTGGACCCCGCCACCACTTGTCATAGTGGTGGGTATCGGAATAAGATAACCTATTGACTGTCACTTTTTGTCGAGGTGATTCCTGTCGGATGTCAGAGTGTTATTCCTGTCGGAATCACCTCGACAAAAAGAGCTACCGACAGTCAAAAGGTGAAAGCAGCGTGCGCGCGTATGTGTGTATGCATGTTCGTTCCCAAAAAAATATCTGCAGCTTTACGCTCCACACAGCGTTTTTGTCATGACATTTGACTACAAATGTCAGAAGTGATGAACATGACAAGCGGATACGATATCATGTTGCACGACATCACATGTTTCACACAAAACGTATCACACACATGACGTAGTCCAGGGTCGATGGTCCCATGCTGCGCCGCTTGTAATGTCAAAGGCGGAGTCAATGACTTCATTATTGCGCTTTAGACATCAAAGTGACATCTAATTGGGGGGAGAGGAGAGAGAGAGAGAGAGAGAGAGAGAGAGAGAGAGAGAGAGAGAGAGAGAGAGAGAGAGAGAGAGAGAGAGACAATGACAATGACAATGACAATGACAATGAATCTTTATTTTCCAAGGATAAAAAGATTTAGGTCTGAAGACCTTTCTTCCATCTTGTCCTTGCTAAACTACTTACACAAATACTCACGCGGCCGCACGCACTGACACACCATAAGCGCCCAACAAGGCGAGTCATACTGGCTGCCCCCCTCGATCAGCTTCCGCTCGAAGGCGACAGCAGGGATACAGCCAGTGTGTACATATGGCGATCATATACAAAAACATCATAAACACATTTAATACACATAATGAGATATACATGCGCTACCAACTAACAAGTGTACCATAAAATTTAAAAAAAAAAAAAAAAAAAAAAAAAAAAAAAAAAAAAAAAAACAACAACAACAATCAGATAATGAGATAAACAAATTCAAAATACTACGTCATTCTAAAAACAAAAGCAGTTTACGCTTGCATTTGTAGCAAATGCTGATGAAGCCTTGTCTTGAAAGCATTTATGGTCGTGATAGATTTTATTTCTTTTGGAAGTAAATTCCATTCTTCGGCTGCTGAATATGACAAGGCCGATTTAAAAATGTCAAGGCGGGGCCTAGGCACTACCAGGTCGTTCCTCAGTGTCGGGTACGGAGTGTGGGGAGCCTTAAAGAGAGCAGCGAGATATCCAGGTGATTTTGAAAGTGTGATCTTACGCATAAATACACATTTATTGAATAAAAAGTGCTTACGAAGGGGCAACATATTTAATTTTGTTAGTTTATCGTCGGTAGTCAAAGGGGTGTGGGAATCTTTTAGGATAAGCTTTGCCGCACGTCTATGGAGTGAATTTATTCTTTTTAAAGAAATATCGCTGCATCCATCCCATACTGTCGATGCGTAATCTAGATGGGATTTTATGTGTGCATTATAAAACAACTGCCTGGTTGAAACGTCGGTGAATAGAACTAGTCTAGATAACAAATATAGATTTTTTGACAAAACCTTACAAATAGAATTAGTATGCGAATGCCAACTGAGCTGGTCGTCTACAGTGACACCAAGCAAACGATGTTCTCTAACTTGCGCTATTGGTTGCTGTTCAAGGAAAAGTTTGAGTGGCGGCGGGCTCAGCTGATGCTTTTGCCTTGTTGTCACAAGCATACATTCCGTCTTTGATGGATTTGGAATCATGGAATTAGTCTGGCACCAACCAAAGACTTCATTTATTGTTTGCTGGAGTGAACTAGTGATTGTGGGCACGTCTGGCGCAGACACATCCAAAGTTGCATCATCTGCAAATAAGCTACAGGTAACGTCAGGCTGTGAGATATGTAAAGGTAAGTCATTTATGTAAAGTGTGAACAATAAAGGCCCGAGAATAGATCCCTGGGGCACGCCATGCATAATCAGCCCCTCAGAGGATGATTTGCCATTTACGCTGACATACTGTCGTCGGCCTTCAAGATAGGATTTAAAAAAGGATACAGCTCGGTCACTTACGCGGTAGACTGAAAGTTTTTCGGTAAGGAGGGTATGGGAGAGAGAGAGAGAGAGAGAGAGAGAGAGAGAGAGAGAGAGAGAGAGAGAGAGAGAGAGAGAGAGAGAGAGAGAGAGAGAGAGAGAGAGAGAGAGAGAGAGAGAGAGAGAGAGAGAGAGAGAGAGAGAGAGAGAGAGAGAGAGAGAGAGAGTTTATGACCCCTTGTCAAATACATGTGGTTTTTGTTTGTCGTTCTATTGTGCAGCCTTTTATTGCTCGTATGTAAGGCGCCTATAGAGTTTATCGCGTACAGACGCCACATACACAGTAAGCAAAGGTCCTCGGGCTAACGACGGCCGCTGTGGGCCCGAGCACGGCTGTGCGCGGTCCTACTATGGCAGTCGTGGGCCCGAAGACGTTTTGCTATCAAGGTAAATCCTCATTATATTATTATTATTATTATTATTATTATTATTATTATTATTATTATTATTATTATTATTATTATTATTTTTATTATTATTATATATTGTTATTAATTATTATTATTATTATTGTTATTCATTATTATTATTATTATTAACACCACTATTCTTCTTATTATTATTATTATTATTGTTATTCATTATTATTATTATTATTATTATTATTATTATTATTGTTATTCATTATTATTATTATTATTATTCAGTATTATTATTATTATTATTAACACCTCTATTCTTCTTCTTATTATTATTATTATTGTTATTCATTATTATTATTATTACTGTTATTATTATTATTATATTGTCATCATTATTATTATTATTTTCTGAAACAGACCCAAAAATACGGCGGCCGTCTCCTTATCCAAAATACAGACACACATGTAGCCGTGCGAGACTGACCTTCCAGTCCTGACTACTGACCTGGGAGTCAACTGATAATGTGGACATGACGGCGTTTTATTGCTCTACTGTTAATTACTATGCACATCTGCTGCCCTGACGCTGATTCTGTTTCTCAAGTTCGATGATCGGTAAACATTTGCATGTGTGTTGGGTGTTCAAATATTGCCGCTGACCAAAAGAAATTGTCGCGCGTTTCAATCGCAAACTATCTACCTGACAGGACAAAATCATATCGTCATTATAGACAAGACGTGACATATGGAATGAAAACGTTAAACGTTAAACATTTAGGACTTAACGTCTTTTGCCACCACAAAGGTGATTTTAAAGACGGGGGCACCGAACAGGGTCAGTACACATGTTGACTCAACCGGTGTTGGAACCAAAGACATTGCGATCGAGAGTCTGACGGAGCACCAACTGAGCCACCGCGGTCCCCCGTAGGCGGAATGTCCGTGACAATAAGAATCGTTGTCTGATTATGCCCTGGACTGTCCCCACTGTCTGATTATGTCCTGTACTGTCCCCACTGTCTGATTATGCCCTGGACTGTCCCCACTGTCTGATTATGTCCTGGACCGTCCCCACTGTCTGATTATGCCCTGGACTGTCCCCACTGTCTGATTATACCCTGGGCTGTCCCCACTGTCTGATTATACCCTCGACTGTCCCCACTGTCTGATAATGCCCTGGGCCGTCCCCACTGTCTGATTATACCCTCGACTGTCCCCACTGTCTGATTATGCCCTGGACTGTCCCACTGTCTGATAATGCCCTGTACTGTCCCACTGTCTGATTATGCCCTGGACTGTCCCCACTATTATGCTTAATATTGAGTCGAGCCAACTAACATGACCACACACACAGAGGTAAAGTTACCTTTTCCTGGCTATCCCATTCACGGGAGAAGGCGGGGGGGGGGGGGGGGCGGGGGGGGGGGGGCTTCATCGCTAGCAGGCAAAACTGTGCCCGCAAAACATTCTCCATCCAAGGAACATTGGTATGGATGGATCCAGCAAGAGGCAAAACATTCTCCATCCAAGGAACATTGGTATGGATGGATCCAGCAAGGGGCAAAACATTCTCCATCCAAAGAACATTGGTATGGATGGATCCAGCAAGGGGCAAAACATTCTCCATCCAAGGAACATTGGTATGGATGGATCCAGCAAGAGGCAAAACATTCTCCATCCAAGGAACATTGGTATGGATGGATCCAGCAAGGGGCAAAACATTCTCCATCCAAGGAACATTGGTATGGATGGATCCAGCAAGAGGCAAAGAACATCATGAGCCCCCGCGAATGCGGGGGCTCATGAAGTTCTGTGCCTCTTGCATTTGAAGCGTGTTCTCAACTCCCTGACGGCGAAGGGGTTAACGAGTACTCAGGAAGTCAGCCGACACAATAATGATATACGGTATTGTTTTGAACTCGCAACTTATTGTCCTATCTGCGCATGTGTCGCTGTTGGAGTTGACAGCTGGGCGATAAGTAAACGGTCACATCCGCGTAGGGCGACGGAAAAATCAGGCACGACAAAGCTCTTTTTTAAAATTATTATTATTGCCGTCATTCTAAAACAAGCCCTGGTGAACAAAAGGTCCTCTGGCCCACGTCGGTCTTAGCTGGCCCGCGCCCTGCCGGGCGCTGGCCAGCTAAGGCCGACGTTGGCCTGAAGACTATTTTCATGTAACGAAAGATTTATATATAGATTTCAGTAGTTTAAAATCGCTTGCATGATCTACACTGACTCTGTACAAGTAGTGGGATGTGGATCGACCAACTTTCACGAAGGGTAGTGCCGGTTTAGGAAGACGATTAGATAACCGAGTATTTTCTTGTCCTGGAGGAGATCCATCTCCATATGCCAAGCTGACATGTTTGAATTGGTATAGTTGTCAGTATTAGCATAGTTGTCAGTATAGTTCTTAATTCTGCGTGCATGTGTGTGCGTGCGTGCGTGTGTGATTTGAATATTTTCCTGCAAAGCGATCAATCCGTCTGAGACTGACAGCAATATAGATAGGATAGTTAGCGCAACGCAGTATTGATAGGACAGAGTTCTACAACGTTCTTTTGCTTCAAACTAATACTGATATTTCCTGTCATATTCGAGCTTCAAAAGCCTGACATGAAATACAACTGAGAAACTTTCCATTCTCAAGTCATCAGCAAATATATGCACTCAAAAGTATGGTAATGTTTTTGATTCACTAAAAAAAATATTATTTATAAGCTCCTAATCAGTAGGGTATCTAAAGATATCACCTTGTTAGTCACTGTAGTAAAGTGAATGTAACATTAACCCCTTCACTGCCGGAGTCAGGCGAACGCCACCCAGCTGCAATAGACATAAATTCGCATGAGTCCCGCAGTTTCGGGGGCTCATGAGAATTTGTTTCCTGTTGGTCCTATGTTCTTTCTGCCTATTATTTTGTTTATATTCTGTACACAAATGTTGATCATCGTGCAGTGGGTTCTGACGAGAAATCCGTGCTGACTGACAGCGACCGGGTTAAATACCAATCTTTAAAATGGGTCATAATTATGCTGCGATTATTGACCTGATATGGTATGGTGTCTCCGAAGCGCACATATCCATCTAATTAAAGATGCTCAAGGCGCGTAGGGATGGAAGCCGAAGTTTTGAAAGCCTGCTGCTACTAAGCGCTACTTTATGTGCAAACCTCCACCCTACTATTAACTTCGGTGCATGTGATATATTTCTGTTTCGATTTCCTGCCGGGCCTTCTCTTTTCGAATAGTGGTATAACGGGTAGACCATCGAAACCGATGATGTCGTCATTGTGCATGACTTCTATTTGTGGGTGCGGGTGTGGCTGGCCAAGCCAATCCTGGAGCCACACCTGCGAGGGCAATGGGGGCACTGGAACGTAGCTGTCGACGCTGTCTTTCTGCGAACTCTGGCACTGGTGATCCGTTCGCGCCGATTGTGTTCAAAGAGCGTGCAGGTTTTCCTGGTGGCGGCACGCCAGCCGGATCTGTCTTGTGCTTGTGCTTCAAGTTCCTTTACCGGGAAGACGCAGTGCTTGAGGCTGTCTCTTATGCAGTCTTTGAAGCGTTTCTTTGGCCGTCCTTACTTCCTGTGGCCTTTTGAGAGTGCACCATACAGGAGTTGGCGTGGCATGCGAGAATCATCCATGCGTATGACGTGACCTGTCCAGCGGAGTTGTGTCTTTAAGATCAGGGCTTCAACACTCACTAAGCCAGCATTGTCCAGGACTTCCAGGTTTGTCACCTTGTCTTGCCATTTGATGCCCATGAGTGAGCGCAGGGATCTCATGTGGAAATGTTCAAGCTGCTTGATGTGCTTTCTGTACAGCGTCCATGACTCACAGCCGTAGAGGAGGCTGGGCAGAACTACTGCCTTGTAGACTTTGATCTTGGTGAAAAGCTTGACGTTGTTGTTATTCAACACACGAGTGCGCAGGCGACCCAGGGCTTGGCTGGCTTTGCTGATGCGAGCTGCGATTTCTTCGTCGATAGTACCGTCAGAAGAGATGATGCTCCCAAGGTACCTGAACTGGTCGACAGTCTTCAGCTCGGTGCCTTCGATGTACACTTTGGGTGGGGGGTGGGGGGGTGGGTGGGGGGGGGGGGCTCTTGTGCCTGGGGCCGGTTGGTGCAGGACCTCGGTCTTGCTGAGACTGATGGTGAGGCCAAACAGTCGAGAGGCTTCCGAGAACCTGTTGACGATGGTCTGGAGGTCAGACTCCGTGTGCGCCATCAGCGCACAGTCATCGGCAAACAGCGCCTCAAGGATCAATCTCTCGATGGTCTTGGTTCTGGCGTTCAGTCGACGGAGGTCAAAGAGAGAGCCGTCTAGTCTGTACTTCAGGTACACTCCCTTCTCAAGGTCGCGTACTGCATGGGTCAGGACACACGGGAAACAAACACGCTTCTGTAGAACAAATCAAAAAGAACTCGTCGGCACACCAAAATTCACGGCAACAAAAGCGCGTGTATGTTGATCATGTTTTGATCACGTGATTTGGGATACCTTATTGTTGAGTAACGATATTTGAGTTCAAGGCAAGCCTTTTCGTAATTGCTTCTTCTCTTAATATACCTAAGTGTGAAGATTTGATTTAAAAAAATAAGTGAAATCCTTTTAAGTGACATATAGTGCATACTATCACTGAATACAGGAACAATGAGACCCGTGTAAACTACTGATCCCCTGTGAACATGGCTGCGACAGTCCTGGTTTCGGTCTGCAGCCGAACTAGAAACAAAATGTGCTACAGAAAAATGTCTCCATCCTCCGGCGGTTTAAAACGAGTGCGCACTGCTTTTATTCAACCTAGACTTCATTTTGATATACCCAAACCTTTGTTACTCTCTAGAAAATCACTATCTCGTAAACGGCTGATCGTCTATGAAGGGCAGCTGCTGGACTATATACTGGGAGTGTATGATTTTACGGTCAGTCGAGCAAAATTGTGTGAAGGTTCCGACGTTGATCGTTGAAACCACTACAAGTCGAATGCTCCCTGCAGGGGAAATTTTGTTTTTCCCAAAAATGTACTTCCCAGTAAGCAAAAGACAGGCCAGACTGTCTTTTGTCTTCGCAAGTCAACATTACTGTCACCGACCTGCATTAGATGGTTAGTTCGGGGTTTAACGTCCACGGCACCGAAGTGATAATAGACGACCCTGACGGCGGGTTATGGGGGGCAGGGAAATCTATTGCCTATGGAGTACGACCTGAACACTGATCAATTCAGGCGCACTGCAACTGTGCCACTTTGATTTACCAGGACCTTTCAACGGACATGCCTATGGAACAAGCCCGTCTTTTTTTTCCCCTGGATTGCGAGTCCAGCTACCGGGGCCGGGACGGGGACTCGAACCCACGACCCGGATTTCCCTTCGCTCGTTTGCTCCGTCGCTTAACCGCCTGAGCTATTTCGGAATCTCTGCATTAGATGTTATAGGACCTGCTTGACGTTCAGTACGGTAGCGCAGGTACTTGTCTCTTCCTTTTGTTGTAGAAAACTGTGAACACATTGAATGAGTGCACCTACCTCTGACAAGTCAGAACAAGGCACACTTCCGTCCACTACAGCCAAGCACAGGCTTTCTACACAACGCAGGCGAAAGGATTATCATCCTCCATGTTGACACGTACACGCACTGCGCAACTGCTTCAGATCTGGTCTAAGTGACGTCAACATTTCAGTGACGTAAAAAAAACATGATCATGTCGACATGACAAATATGCCGGAAAGATAATTGAGTTAAAAACACCGCTTCTCTCTCTCTCTCTCTCTCTCTCTCTCTCTCTCTCTCTCTCTCTCTCTCTCTCTCTCTCTCTCTCTCTCTCTCTCTCTCTCTCTCTCTCTCTCTCTCTCTCTCTCTCTCTCTCTCTCTCTCTCTCTCTCTCTCTCTCTCTCTCTCTCTCTCTCTCTCTCTCTCTCTCTCTCTCTCTCTCTCTCTCTCTCTCTCTCTCTCTCTCTCTCTCTCTCTCACACACACAGGGATTGCTGTTTATGTTCATAACTCGATTGCACATATGGTACGCAGACGTGATGATCTGGAGTCAACTGAGATTGAGTGTGTATGGCTAGAAGTAAAAATTAATAACTCATCGCCAATTATAATGGGTTATGTATATAGAAATCCATCGTCCACTGTCGAGTGGTATGATGACTTTGTGCAGATGATGGATAAAGTGAATGATACTGACAAAGATGTACTGCTGTTAGGTGATTTTAACATTGACTTACTGAAAACAAATCCCACGTGGCAATCGACAACAACTCTTTTTGGGTTGAAGCAACTAATCCAAGCTCTTACTAGAATAACCCAATCATCCGCTACACTCATTGATCACATCTATACCAACAACTGTAAGTCAGTACTAGAGACCAGCGTCCCCCCACTAGCTGTCAGTGATCATTTTCCCATCACCTGTACATGGTCGTGCAAGATGCCCAAACAAAAGAGGGATCAGCATGTGTACATTACCTATAGGTCTTTTAAAAAACTAAACAAAGATGCTTTTTTACACGATCTTAGCCTTACACCGTTTCATGATGTGTACAATTGTACCAACCCAGATAAGGCTGTCTCTCTCTTACTTGATCTGTTCATAGGGGTGCTAAACAAACATGCGCCAGTAAGAAGAAAGCGAGTCCGATCCCGCCAGCCTCCCTCATGGATAACCGACGAAATCAAACAAGCAATGGATGATAGAAATAAGGCTAAGAAAGAAAAGAACTTTCATGAATTTAAAAGATTGCGAAATAAAGTTAAGTACTTAATTAGAGAGGCGCAGAGATCGTTTGTAACCAAAACAGTCGAAGAAGACAGAAACCCTTCCTCTATCTGGACAGCACTTAATACGCTTACCAACAACAAGCGTAAACAGTGCAAAACAATTCCAGAAAACCTCTCCGCTGAGGAGTTTAATAACCACTTTCTATCAGCCCCCAAAGACTTACTCAGTTCTCACAATCGCAATCAGTCGATATATTCCACACCAGAAAAGCTAACTAAGTTCTGTAAGCAAAGATTGTCCTCAGATGATATTTTCGTCATCCCTGATATTGCTGTACACGAGGTAGGCAAATACATTTCTATCCTAAAAAAGAAAACGTTCTCTGGCAGTGATGGTATCAATGGATATATCCTTGACCTGTCGCAACCATACATAGTGGAACCTCTTACATACATTTATAACCTATGTATACAAAAAAATGTCTTCCCAGCAGCTTTAAAAAAATCAAAAATAGTTCCTGTTCCTAAAGCAAACGATTCTTCTGAAATTAATAACTTTCGCCCCATTTCCCTTCTATCAGTTCTCTCGAAGCCTCTGGAAAAGCATGTTCACAAACATCTTCTGGAATTTCTTGAAAAAAGGTCCCTATTATATCATTACCAGTCAGGTTTTCGTCCCAAGCATTCATGCCACACTGCACTCGCACGAATAGTGAATTCGTGGTTCAACAGCATAAATGATAATAAAATGGCTGGTGCTGTCTTCTTGGATATAAGAAAAGCGTTTGATCTTATCGATCATACCATCTTACTGAAAAAGCTTGCCACCTACTTAAACAAAAAGAGCCCCTCAGCTCTTTCGTTTCTGAACTCCTATCTTACAAAAAGAACACAAACAGTCTATGTCAACGGAAAATGTTCTTCTGAACAATTTGTGGAGTATGGAGTGCCCCAGGGGTCTATTTTAGGCCCACTACTGTTTTGTATCTTCGTTAACGATCTACCGTTACATGTAACGTGTAGTGAGACTGAGTGTGACATGTTTGCCGACGACTCAACATTACATTCCGCTGGTAAAACTGTGCCTGAAATTGCAAATATAATCTTCAAGAGAGTCTTCATGAAGTCTCTCGGTGGTGTAATGAAAATCGCATGCTAGTAAATCCCACAAAAACAAAAAGCATGCTTATCACAACCCGCCAGAAACATCAGCTCAAACCTCCATCACTCAACCTTTCTTTGGACTCCATCTCAGTTGAGCAGGTCAGTCAACACCGCCTGCTTGGAGTAATAATAGATGATGATCTAAGCTGGCATAACCACCTATATTATATGAGAAAACATTTGTCCAAAAAGTTGTTTCTACTTTCCAAACTTAAAACGATCATTGACCTTAAGACGCGCAAACTATTTTTTAATGCCTACATTAAACCACACATTGATTATGCCTCAACAATATGGGATGGCTGCAGTGAAAATCACTTCAAGAAGATAAACTCATTATACAAGCGCGCTGCTAAGCTTATCCTCCCTCATCCGTCTTTATCCACTGATGCCAAGCTGCAGGCCATCGGACTTCTCCCTCTGGTTAAGCACCTCGCACTAAACAAATGTGTACTGATGCAAAAAAAAATTTAACGGGAAAGCTCCACCTTACTTATCTAGGCTTTTTTCGCCAACTGAAAAAAAATACAGCACCTCCAGGAACAGTCTCTCTATAAAAAGGCCCCGTTCAAATCTAGCCTGTCTTATTCAGGTGCTCTTTTATGGAATTCCCTTCCTCCAACTATTCAACAAACCACGTCCCTCTCTCTGTTTAAAAGTAGAGTACATGATTACCTTTCTAAGACATCGTTATGCTGATCCTTTCTTCTTCTTTGTTTTTTGACATAATACGCTTCATGTTTTTTAATTTTTTTTTTTTTCATCTAGCCTCCAAATTGTTTGTTCAGTTTTCTAACTTGTTTTTGATAGTACACAAAATATCATACCTACTTATATGTTAGATAATTATGTGCGCACGTACGTGTGTATGTGTATGTACAAAAGTGCGCATGTGCACGAGTACATGTATACGTGTGTCTGTGTGCGTGTGTGTATGCGTGTGTGTGACGTTTATTATTAGTTAGTTTTTGTTGTTTGGTTGGTGTTCCTTAAGTAGCTTAGCAAGGACAGATTGTAAGAAAGGCCTGCGCACCTAATATCTCAATCCTTGGAAAATAAAGTTTCGTTCGTTCGTTCTCTCTCTCTCTCTCTCTCTCTCTCTCTCTCTCTCTCTCTCTCTCTCTCTCTCTCTCTCTCTCTCTCTCTCTCTCTCTCTCTCTCTCTCTCTCTCTCTCTCTCTCTCTCTCAGTATATCTGCTGTCGTTGTGAATTTTCTATCTTTCTGCTTAGTATGTTGCTCCAGATTGCTGCAGATTATGTAATAGTTCGACTGTCTGCATTAACATATCAGTTCATACCAGTATATATATATATATATATATATATATATATATATATATATATATATATATATATATATATATATATATATATATATATATATATATATGTGTGTGTGTGTGTGTGTGTGTGTGTGTGTGTGTATGTATATATATATATATATATATATATATATATATATATATATATATATATATATATATATATATATATATATATATATATATATATATATATATTCTTTTATCTTTTGCTGTATCGTCTGATGTATTTTTATATGTGTAGAGTAGCAGGACAGTTTGGAAGATATGCATTACTATGCTTAAAACTTTTTATCCTGAATAAAAACGTTTCATCATCATCATCATCATCTCTCTCTCTCTCTCTCTCTCTCTCTCTCTCTCTCTCTCTCTCTCTCTCTCTCTCTCTCTCTCTCTCTCTCTCTCTCTCTCTCTCTCTCTCTCTCTCTCTCAACACGTCTCTCAGCACGTTCGAATGAGTTAAACCACTTCACTGCCAGTGGACCAAAAACGATGGAAGATTACAAAGTAAAGAAGGTAAAAGCACTGTCAGGGGAGAGAAGTGTGCATGATCGACCATTGATCATAGATCTACTTTGGTCAAAACACACACACACACACACACACACACACACACACACACACACAAACAAACAAACAAACAAACACACAAAGATAGGAAAGAGGGGGTGCTGGCAGTCTCCCCTTTTCTTTTCGACCCAAATGATGTTTTTGCACCCAATAATCCCATCAATACAAGCAACGTGCGTAAGACGAGAGTCAGCGAGAGGCAAAGAACCTTATGAGTAGATGCGGGGGCTCATGAGGTTCTTTGCTTCTTGCCATTAGGTGGTGTTCATATTTACTCGACAGCGAAGGGGTTAAGGTAGACTGGTTTGTGTTTGAAGCAGATAGCGGCGTTAACATCGTAAATCTCTCAAGGGCGCGTTAAATCTGTCCTGCTTGTTTGTCGGGGTGTCTAGGGCCTGTTTTGCTGTGACGTGCGGCGCGCAGGCGCGGGAGAACGTGTGTGTGTGTGTGTGTGTGTGTGTGTGTGTGTGTGTGTGTGTGTGTGTGTGTGTGTGTGTGTGTGTGTGTGTGTGTGTGTGTGTGTGTGCGCGCGCGCATTCGTGCGCTTACGCAGACCTGTTTCGAACCTTTTTTGTTTCTTGACAGTGCGGTTTGGGCTTTGCGATCGTTCCTAATCAAGTACAACGCTGTTTCCTTCCCTGTGTCTTCCTAAAGTCATTTCATTCCACGTTTCACTTGTGGCGTGTCTCGAAGAACCTGACAAAATCCCGTGGAAATAGCTTTTTAATTTTGGGTCTACTTCCCACCCCACGCTGTTCTTCCATTCCCGTCTCAGACCCTAACGCCCGAAGACTTCCCATGAGATTAGAAGAGCACTTGACAGGCTTTTGTTATTCTGTTGTCTCAGGCAATTTCCCTCAATCAGCCACATAGGCTGGCTGTACTTCCGTCATTGACAAGAGGCATAGATTCTTATGAACCCCTGCGTAGCAGTGGCTCATCAGAATCTGTGCCTCTTGACGGTGATTGGCCTTATTGTCCTCCAGGTGGAGGAGCTGACAGATTTCTTCTGCGACGGCAAAGTCCTATTGATTATGTTATTCTCTAGTGGAAGAAAAGACTAGAAAATTGTGACCCTTCAGTAGTCTTGACGGAAATAGCAAAGAATGCCATCCCTTTTATTACTCTCCACGGTTCGGGTCAGCTAGTTACTACACTTAACTCATTCAGCCCGACGGCCGTATTTCCCAAATTTTGGATTCATCATCTAATGACTATGCACCAGTTGCAGGAGATTGCTCGACCATGATAATTCAAGGGCAGTGCCAGATTAGCTTGGCGCCGACAGGCGCCAAGCTAATCTGGCACTACCCTTGAATTAATAATAATAATAATAATAATACATAGTATTTATATGGCGCATTTCTCATATTTATAATATAACCCAATGCGCAGTTTAAGACTGTTAAATTCCAAGCAAACATCGGAAGAACGCAACGTAGCCATGGTCATTATCATGGTCGACGCATCTCCTGCTGTAGTGCGTCAGGGCTGAATGGGTTAACTCTTTCGAGACGTGACGCATCCAGATTCGCGGCTTTATGCCGCGAATCCGGATGCATCACGTCTCGAAAGAGTTAAGCTAACGCACATAGTCAGTGATACTATTCGTTTGAAACGCTGCACACATTTGTGGACTAACAAGCACTTGTATTATATAAGCTGTGGTTTGTGTGCATGCGGAAGTCAGAGAAAACAGTTCTTTTTGAGAGCAGGTCACGGACTACAGTGCCGTTTGCGTACTGTCCAGTCTCTTAGCCTTAGTCAGTCCCAGTCATCCCCTAATTTTTCAATTCCCTAAAAAAAAACACTACCGCTCACCAGCTGCACATTTGCCATGCACAAAATAAAAATATAAAAATAAAAAACAGCAAATCACCCGTCTCATTTCTTGGCTATGAAACTGGTTCTTTACCAACCCCACACCCAAGCACAGCTGAAATCAGCGTGCCCCTCAAATCACTACGTCAATGGCAACTCAACATAGGCCCACAATTGTCCACTGGATAAGCTCAGGATGGTATGAATCAAAGCACCAAACATGTCTCCTCTCAGCTAACCAGAAATTTCCAGCAAATTCCAACATTCAGCCTTACTACAAATTCTCAAACAAGGCAAAAATTATTTTTAAAAACACCGGTCCTCTTACTGCCTGAACTGCCCAATTTGAATATGACCAGCAGACACAGGTCTTTGCCACTGCCTGAACTGCCCAATTTGAATATGACCAGCAGACACCGGTCCTTGCAATGCCTGAACTGTCCAATTAGAATATGACCAGCAGACACCGGTCCTTGCACTGCCTGAACTGACCAATTTGAATATGACCAGCAGCTGGGCAGCTCAGGTATTAGAGCGTCCGACTCTGATCCGAAAGGTCACGAGTTCGAACCCAGCATACGTCAACATTTGTTCAGACCTTATTCGGTTTTATTCTTTACTTTGAATATCTGCCATTGTTTGATGCCTTAGTTGTAGTTATGTAATCCTCCTTGTTTTAGACTGAACGTTAATTAGAACATTATGTATGCATTGTTGTTTAGTTCATTTTAAAAGTGGTGTGTTCGGGTATTATGTTTTGTTTGTTGTGTGTATATGTCATTAATTTTTTTTATTTTTGTGTACAGATTGTAAAGCGCTTAGAGCTTTGGATTAAGATTAAGCGCTCTATGACGACTCATTATTATTATTATTATTATTCGGTGCCCCGTCCTTGAAATCACCTTTGCGGTGGACAAAATACTATAAGCTCCAAACGTTGAACTTGTTTTTAATAAAAGAGAAAGAAAATAATGGTTGAGAGAACATCGATTGAAAAATGTGCTCTACCACTGACAAATGAGGCGGCTTCATGCTTGTTAAAAACGGCCTCCATTCGATTTCTCGCCTGTGTACAACCCCTTCCCACAATGCCTTCCTTCTGCAAGATACATAGATTCTCATGAGCCCCTGCGACAGCAGTGGCTCATGAGAATCTATGTATCTTGCAAACTTATAACGGTTCCTAGCTGTTCCTAAACCGAGGTTGCAATTGGCAGTCTTGTCCTTTTTTACCCAGTGAGTGATCGGATTTTGGTCAACAGGGCTCTCTAATCATGAACGCCTCTTGAAACATCAAATCGCCCCTTCCATTTCGGTCTGGCGGCTTGGGAAATCAAAAGTTTTGAAAAAGTCGATAACTTTTTTTTTAAATGTAACCCTTCCAGAACGATATGTCTGTCGTCCAGAGAACTAACTGTATGCACACCGGAGGCGTGTTTATCAGCCTTTGTATATCACAGGACAAATATTGTCTTGACTTCAAGAGAACTGGGAAAATTAGGAACCCTTATTTAACAGTCTTCATTTGGCTTGCATGCGGAGAGATGTTTTCATTCAGCACCACAAGAACATACGCGCAATAAACACGGTAGGGGACTTCTGTACGGAAAGCTCAGGCAAAGCGCCCAACATCTGCAAGAGACATAGATCCTCATGAGCCCCCGCAGGTGCGGGGGCTCATGAGGATCTATGTCTCTTGCTGAATTGAGTTACTTTTATGTTGCTGTGTGTCTGTTGAATGCATCGTATGAGAGGTTACGCACCGTAAATAAACAGATTTAATATCGTGGCTACGTAGCGTTCTTCCGATGTTCGACTGGAATTGAACATCATTTTATTATTTCGAAGTTGTAACGAACACAATGACAAAATGCCCTCCACAGCCCATCGTGTGGCAGTGTCTTAAATCAAGTTAAATCACCATTTACAGCACGTACAAATGTCACACGCTAGTTCCACTTTGCTGAATGACCATAAACAAGCAAAAGATAAGTGAGTGCAAAAAACATATTGCGTTTTCGCTTTTCGTTTGGCAAAGTGCCAACGAGACCTTGCTTGTTTTTGCAATACCTGGATATCTGCGTGGGAACGGTTGCACCTGAATTTTGTTAGATTCCTGCCTGTTTTCTTGGCAGATAGAGAGGCTGTTTTTTGTTTGTTTGTTTGTTTTGTTTGTTTGTTTGTTTGTTTGTTTTTTGTAAGTCAGCGGTGTTAGTAACAGAGTGTGCTTTGCTCCGACAACAGCAAAGGTGAGTGTTGAGACATTTTTGTCGTGAAATATCGCATCTGGATTGTTAGGTGCAGACAACACAAACCACCCAGTGATTGTGGATTCTAAAGCTGTGTAAATAATGTGTGCTGGTTTGCGATCCGGAACCTTACGGCTCGAAGTCGTAAGGTCCAAAATCACAGACCAGGGGCACACAACTAATCTTACTAGGGTGCGTGCAGGTGACAGCACAATATACCCAGACGTGTATGCTCTCCATGACGAATACTTTCAAGCATTGCAACCAGTGTCAACTAGTGTCTCAAATGACGACGTGTTCTCAACTAGTGTCTCAAATGACGACGTGTCCTCGATCGGCGTTCATAGCCGCTGCACAAAATTGGCATACTTAAACATAATCTGGCACTACTCTCGAACCGTCATGGTCGATGTATCTCTCGCTGAAAAATATCAAGACTGAATCTGACGAAGCGAGTCTCCTGTTGACGTGTGTGTCTGCATTATTGAGATTTAATAACCCATTACGTGCTGTGGCTGAGTTTTACATTTTGCTTATTGTCCTATGAAGGCTACATTACAGGTCAGGGGATAGATCAACTGTTTTAGTTCAAGGGTGGTGCTAAAATAGCTTGGCGCCGTAGGCGCCAAGCTATTCTGGCAACACCCTTGAACAATTAGTCAAATTTATTTCAAGCAATGGGTCTATCAGGATGATAAGGGTTAAACCAAGTTTATGTTGTTTGTTTTCTTTTTTAATACAAAAACAAAGATTGTGTGACATGTTAGATTTCTCTAGCTGGTTACGATGGATTCCGGTCTCTGGTCCTGATGGACTTCTGGGGCTGTGGCTGTCCGAGTGGCGATTCTCAGCTCCACACGTGGCGCTATTTTCGGCTAGGGGCGGATCCTCTCCGCCGTGTCTTTTAACAGATAATCTATATATTTTTGATGTCAGCAGACGCATAATGGATGTTATTAATAAGAATAAGAATAAGAGTACTTTATTATTTCGAAAAGAGAAAATCGGTTGTGGTACATTTATAACAAATATACGTTGTTAGCACATGTTGGTGTTTCTTCTTTTGTGCTTTGTGTGAAACGAACAAAGCTGCAGAATAAGGGACACTGAAACCTGGACGAGGCGACCACGCAAGACTCACAAACCAGAATAGGTGAGGCTAGCGCTAGCAGAATTGCATGCGTTCCCCTTGGTATGCATACAAGACCACGCAAGAGACGGTCCAAAAGTAGTCGTTCTCGACAGGTGGTCTCCAAGGGTCATCCAAGTAACAGAAAAAAGACCATGAGACCCAAAAATGGGTGGTCTGCTTATTCAGATGGTCGCCTTACGCGGGTATTTGCCGCGAAAGATTTTTTTACTGCATTCGTCTTCATATTCGTAAAAGTATAAAATATGATTTATATCTGCACTAGACTTACAGCGATACAGCTGTTTAGTTTTTGCTACAGAAATCCAGTTTATAAAAGGCCATCGCGAAGTCGGACGCTGTGGGCCCGCGGCGGCTGACTTCGGCTTGATGGTCTTTTGCGAGCTGGGAGGAGCAGATACGGGTAGAGTTGAGGGAGTTCTGCGTCTTTGTCATCGCTGATCCCGTGACTGCCATTAGCGTCTTGTGTTTCATGGAAAATGGTGAAAGACAATAGTCCCTCGGCAATGATTGTCGGTATTTCTACGGGAGAAAGTTTTCCATCACGGATTAATTATATATATATATATATATATATATATATATATATATATATATATATATATATATATATATATATATATATATATATATATATATATATATATATATATATATATATATATGTGTGTGTGCGTGTCTGCTGGTCTGTGATTTGGGACCTTAAGACTGCTAGTAGTAATTCCGAATCACAGATCAGAAACACAGAGACCCCGCAGACGCATAATGTCGCACGCACAATAGAACCCGCATCTCATGCAGCTGCTTTTAATGATCCTGTTTGAAACGCCGTCTGCAAGAGGGTTAGTTAGTTAGTTATTGGGGTTTAAACGCCGTCTGCAAGAGGGTTAGTTAGTTATTGGGGTTTAAACGCCGTCTGCAAGAGGGTTAGTTAGTTATTGGGGTTTAAACGCCGTCTGCAAGAGGGTTATTTGGTTATTGGGGTTTAAACGCCGTCTGCAAGAGGGTTAGTTAGTTATTGGGGTTTAAACGCCGTCTGCAAGAGGGTTATTTGGTTATTGGGGTTTAAACGCCGTCTGCAAGAGGGTTAGTTAGTTATTGGGGTTTAAACGCCGTCTGCAAGAGGGTTAGTTAGTTATTGGGGTTTAAACGCCGTCTGCAAGAGGGTTAGTTAGTTATTGGGGTTTAAACGCCGTCTGCAAGAGGGCTAGTTAGTTATTGGGGTTTAAACGCCGTCTGCAAGAGGGTTAGTTAGTTATTGGGGTTTTAATGCCGAGCAGGCGCCTAACCCTCTTCAGGGTGATCTTAACCCTTTTGATCTCGATACACCCATTGCTTGACATCAATTACACTAATGATAGTTCAAGGGTGGTGCCAGAATAGCTTGGCGCCTCAGGCGCCAAGCTATTCTGGCACCACCCTTGAACTAAAACGATTGATGTGTTTTCTAATCTGTAATGTAGCCTTCATAGGACAATATGTTGTTGTTGTTTTTTTAATCAGCCTCAGGATGTAATGGATTAACTCACTCGCGGCCAGCCGCATCCGGATGCGCGGCATAAGCCGCGCATCCGAATGCGGCTGGTCGCGAATGAGTTAAGACTCCTTGGGTCCCCCAAGTCCTCAGTAATGATCTATGCCCACGCTATCAGATTACATTCATATTTCTTTTGTGTGGGTGTGTGTGTGTGTGTGTGTGTGTGTGTGTGTGTGTGTGTGTGTGTGTGTGTGTGTGTGTGTGTGTGTGTGTGTGTGTGTGTGTGTGTGTTTATGGGTGTCTTGTTCTTCAGACGTAGAAGGTCAGCGATGCTTCACCCTGCATATATCAAGCCGGTTTTTTTTTTCTTTGATATGCTCTCGCAAAGACAGCGCGAACAGAATACGATCTCAGTCTCTCTCCATATCCAAGAGGCATAGATTCTTATAAGCCCCTGCGGATGCAGGGGCTTATGAAAATGAATGCCTGTTGGTGGCGTGGATCAGCCCCCATTCCTATCCTCAGAAAGAGGAGATCGTCGGAGCGCGAGTGGAAAAGCGAGCGAGCCTGGAAGATTACTGGAAGCGGTCCCACCCTATGTCATCAGATATCCCGTACACTGTTTCCTTCGCCAGACTAATAGCGGAACAAAACTCATCGCACAGCTTTCCAAGGATTCCTTCCTGCGGTGGCGTTTCGAGTGATTCGAACTTGCAGTGCTCACACTATCAGCCCTGATGTCGAGAGCGCTACATTATTGACGTTGACCACTCAACCCCTTCACTGCCAGTGGACGCAGATTGGTGTTGTTTTAATTGAACGTCAAAGATCCCTAGCGTCAAAGAAAATTGGATGCAATGTGGTTTCAGCAAGAGGCATAGATCCTCATGAGCCACCTCTCTAGTTGTATTTTTCTCGGCAGAGGAGTAAGACCATATTCCGGTTATTTTGACATTATTAACCAAGTTAGCTCTGACGCACTACAGCAAGAGATGGATCGACTATGATAATTCAAGGGTAGTGCCAGATTAGCTTGGCGCCATCAGGCTCCAAGCTAATATGGCACTACCCTTGAATTATTATGGTCGATCCATCTCCTTCAACGGGTACATCGTTCAGGTGACCCGTGACTTTGGGGTTAAATGGTTTAAGTAGCGCAGACAGTTACAGTGGAAGATAGATCGACAAAGATCACATCAGTTGTCTCTGATGATTCTGCCTTTTGTAGGTAGTGAAAGTGGACAAGAACAGGTCGATACGGAAATTCGATACATGTCTAGAACAATGGTGTTGGTTTCTTTCTGACTGTAATCTTAGCCGCAGTCTCACGCCAACGTCAGATGAATTGAAGTTACGCATCTGGAGCTGCAAGACGTATAGATCCTCATGAGCCCCCAAATAAGCTGGGTGCTCATGAGGATCCATGCTTCTTGCTGTCACTGTTACATCTGTGTCCCTCCCGCAGTCGCTTAGTCTTTCAGTTTGTTATGGTTTATGATGAGATTCGATGGATCGTGTCCACTGAAAGTTCAATTCAGTTGGGTCAAGATGGAGATCTTTGCGCCTGGAAAGCCCCATACACGCTCCACCCCAACGATCTAAAATCTTCCCAGAGTTCCTTTCGAGATCGTGCGCATATTGGTCTGGTTGACTGTGGATCTCTCGTGCCCTTTCAAGTCTGACCGACTGCCCACTGCCTTTCTCCACGCCTCTGCTCTGAAGGCGACTGACTGCGTGGTGCCCGTGGCTCTGCTCCTGGAGACGATCGACTGCGTGGTGCCCCTGGCTCTGCTCCTGGAGGCAATCGACTGCGTGGTGCCCGTGGCTCTGCTCCTGGAGGCAATCGACTGCGTGGTGCCCGTGGCTCTGCTCCTGGAGGCGATCGACTGCGTGGTGCCCGTGGCTCTGCTCCTGGAGGCGATCGGCTGCGTGGTGCCCGTGGCTCTGCTCCTGGAGGCGATCGACTGCGTGGTGCCCGTGGCTCTGCTCCTGGATGCGATCGACTGCGTGGTGCCCGTGGCTCTGCTCCTGGAGGCGATCGACTGCGTGGTGCCCGTGGCTCTGCTCCTGGAGGCGATCGACTGCGTGGTGCCCGTGGCTCTGCTCCTGGAGGCGCTTTCTCAGGTTCCTCACCGCGTCTGATCTGCCAATCCGAAGTCCCTGTGTGATTCCTGCGTTTCTGGCAGTGACAGTGGAAACTGAAAAAAAAGTAAATGATACCTATTAAAAGGCGAGGACCCTCCCCCCCCCCCCCCCCCCCCCCCCCCCCCCCGGGGCCACTTTGTCTAGTAGCTATCGCGGACGGAAAGGCTTTCATGGCTCTTGGGAGAGCTCTATTTATTTTGTGGACGTACATGAACGCCGGAGGGCAGCAGTACCATTTCGTGATGCAGGTTGAAAGTGCTGGCTATTAGACACCTCACTTTGATACTTGTCTTGCATTCTGCGGACGTCCTTGGCTGCATTATTATTAACCTCTTCACTGCAGAGAAAAATGGGACATGCATGATCTTACTGCAAGAGACATAGATCTTCATGAGCCCCCGCAGTCGCGGGGGCTCATGAAGATCTATGTCTCTTGCTGAGACCAACGTGTATCCCTGCTCCTTGGACGGTTGTGATTTCAGAATCAAAATATGCGTCCAGTGGCTGGGAAAGGGTTACAGAAAAAAAAACTTCTTTGTTACATATAGCCTTTGTAAGTGTGCTGTCTTGTCTATGAGTTTGGCCCTTTCGGCTTCAAGCAGTATGGTCGAAAATCAAGGACCAGCTCATATTATATGCAAACTGGCGGCAAACAAAACGGTGGCTTCATGACGGACAACGCAAATGATAGTCCGCCATCACATAAATGACAACCAATTTTGACTTCCAAAACTTCTAAAGAAAATGCTTGTAGACTGCGTACAAGCTGCTGGAGATGGACTGCATAGGCGCCAAGCTAATCTGGCACTACCCTTTAACTACTATGGTCGGTCCATCTCCCTGTGCGATAAATATGTTAACTCATTCTACCCCAGACACACCACAGGAAGATAAGGATCGACCATGATAGTTCAAGGGTGATGCCAGAATAGCTTGACGCCTATGCAGTCTTCAGAGGGCAAGGGCAAAATTTAAGGATTTCGGTGTTGGGGTAGAATGAGTTAAGGACGATGACAGTAATATGCGTTGTGGGCTCTGCTTTTTTAGTTACGAACGAAATTAATTTTGCCATCTGGAGCAAACTTTGCAGCAGGTTTTTCAGTTAACTAAATATTGTTTGTGAACCACTAAACTATGCGTACGCAGCAACAACAAAAAGTTTGTTCCCAATGCGCACAAGGTCATCGGCCCGATGACCTTGTGCGCGTTGGATTATACTCCAGCTTTGACTCCATTCACTAATTCTCTCCTTGCAAAAAGTTCAGACCTCTTCAAAGGTTAGGCGATACTATTATTGTTGTTGTATTTGTTGCTGTTGTTGATGATGACGATGATGATGATGATGACGATGATGATGATGATGATGACGATGACGACGATGATGATGATGATGATGATGATGATGATGTATCGTATTCGTGTCAACAGACCAGCAGACTAGAGCACAACCGGCTCAGGGACAGAGACACTACTGTCTGGAACATATTTGGGCTTCATTGTGTGTTCGTCTGTGATTTTCAACCTTACGCAAGGTCCGTTAGGTCCGAAATCTAAGACCAGCACACATTTATTACGCAGACGGTATTTGCTCAGATTGCAAGATTTACAACTCCTGCTCAATGCGCAAAAGGCCATCGGGCCGACGTCGGCCGTCGTTGACCCGCGCACAGCCGTGCGCGGGCCAACGGCGGTCGACGTTGGCCCGATAGCCTTTGCGCACCGGGTGCCTGCAGCTGCGAGACGTGTTGACAAATTATGTTTATTTGTTCTCAGGTCATCTCCCCGCCACATTTCTCTCCACGCCTTGGCGACTGCGACTATAATGAAATCTTGACTGATGTCATGGCACTCGATGGAAACGAATACTTCATGTGAAGATTCGCCAGCAAAAAAAAAGAAGAAAAACATTGGCAGAGGTTCTAACAAAGTGCAATGAGAAAATGTCCTGTTTTGTCGTATAATTTCCTAAGGGACCATTTGGCCTTTTCCCCAGCATTACAGCCGGAACACCCCAGCCATCTATCTGAAAGCCGTCCTACATCACAATAATGTAACACGTGATTCGTGAAGTGCAACACGACATGGGCAGCTTGACGAAAACACTATATGGACTGTTTAAAGGCTGTCATTAGTGGTCTGTGCATGCAACCATAAATGGACATTTAAATGAACAATAGATAGTTGTGGGATATTGCGCTATAGAAGATAGTAGTAGTAGTAGTAGTAGTAGTAGTAGTAGTAGTAGTAGTAGTTAAAACGCAACAAGAAATGGACAGTTAAATGTAACAAGAAATGGACAGTTAAACTGCAACAAGAAATGGACAGTTAAACTGCAACAAGAAATGGACAGTTAAATGCAACAAGAAATGGACAGTTAAATGTAACAAGAAATGGACAGTTAAATGCAACAAGAAATGGACAGTTAAATATAACAAGAAATGGACAGTTAAAATGCAACAAGAAAAGGACAGTTAAAATGCAACAAGAAATGGACAGTTAAAATGGAACAAGAAATGGACAGTTAAATGCAACAAGAAATGGACTGTTAAATGCAACAAGAAATGGACAGTTAAAATGGAACAAGAAATGGACAGTTAAAATGCAACAAGAAAGGGACAGTTAAAATGCAACAAGAAATGGACAGTTAAAATGCAACAAGAAATGGACAGTTAAAATGGAACAAGAAATGGACAGTTAAATGCAACAAAAAATAGACAAAATTACAACATTAAAAGTGAAACGGTTAGATGCAACAATAAAGGTACGACTAACATGCAACAATAAATGGACAGTTAAAATGCAATTTAAAAAATAGACATTGTGCATGTGACTGAATGAAATCTGATCTGGACCCACCTTATGGAACTGTAAGCACGATGTACTGCATGAGCCAGGCGGAAAAGGCTCAGACGAGCCACAGTAGAGCCATCGACCGAGCCATCGCCAGGGACAAGCACTTGGCCAAGAGCCAGATGCAGCTGCTGTTGCTGGGCCGGTCGCGAGCCGGCAAGACCACGCTGGTCAAACAACTCAAGAACAAGACGGAGGACGGGTTTACACAGGTATGGACTGCACTCTCCACCACCCCACTGCAAGAGGCAAAGAACCTCATGAACCCCCGCAGATGCGGGGGTTCATGAGGTTCTTTGCCTCTTGCTGGCTCTCTTCATTTTCGTATTCCACGGAGTGATAGGTATTGAATTATTAATGTTTGACGGTTTCTTACATTGACCTGTCAAATTTATCACTCCCCCCACTGCATTTCCAGAAGGTGTCTGTATATTATTATGTTATATTATTATATCTGTTTATGATTAAGCTGCCTGCTTACTGTGTACAGACCGATAGCACGAATTCATAATAAGACACACGTGTGTTACTGAAACTCCTAATTCCATACATGTGATTGATATCGAGTCGTGTCTCCGCCATGGCGGCTGACAACTTTGTAGTTTAACAACAAGAAGTTATAAACTATAATGGGAGATGTGTCATGATTTAGTCGCTGTGTCTCAGTGATGATCAAAGCGGTGTCTACTGGTCTCTGGTCACAAATACTCTCGTAAGTGTATCCACTGTACCACTTAGGTAAACCAGCGTGCGGCGTTAATATCCCCTTCTCTGCAGTATGCACTGTACCACTTAGATAAACCAGCGTGCGGCGTTAATATCCTCTTCTCTGCAGTATGCACTGTACCACTTAGATAAACCAGCGTGCGGCGTTAATATCCCCTTCTCTGCAGTATGCACTGTACCACTTAGATAAACCAGCGTGCGGCGTTAATATCCTCTTCTCTGCAGTATGCACTGTACCACTTAGATAAACCAGCGTGCGGCGTTAATATCCCCTTCTCTGCAGTATGCACTGTGCCACTTAGATAAACCAGCGTGCGGCGTTAATATCCCCTTCTCTGCAGTATGCACTGTACCACTTAGATAAACCAGCGTGCGGCGTTAATATCCCCTTCTCTGCAGTATGCACTGTGCCACTTAGATAAACCAGCGTGCGGCGTTAATATCCCCTTCTCTGCAGTATGCACTGTACCACTTAGATAAACCAGCGTGCGGCGTTAATATCCCCTTCTCTGCAGTATGCACTGTACCACTTAGGTAAACCAGCGTGCGGCGTTAATATCCCCTTCTCTGCAGTATGCACTGTGCCACTTAGATAAACCAGCGTGCGGCGTTAATATCCCCTTCTCTGCAGTATGCACTGTACCACTTAGATAAACCAGCGTGCGGCGTTAATATCCCCTTCTCTGCAGTATGCACTGTACCACTTAGGTAAACCAGCGTGCGGCGTTAATATCCCCTTCTCTGCCAGCGGATGCAGGATGTGTTTTTGAAATCTCTGTTAATTCAGCGCCAGCTGTCCAAGAAACATGTATATAAGGTGGTGCCAGCAAGAGGCGTAGATCCTCATGAGCCCCCGCTATTGCGGGGGCTCTTGAGGGTCTATGCCTCTTGCCCCCGGATCGTGTTGTCTTTTTCTCGGCAGTGGATAATCCGTAATTGTCCCACATGCTTCATTTCTGTTTCTTCCTTCCAGGATGAAGTTGAGTCCTTCAGACTCTCCTTGCTGGGGAACCTCCTGGACGCGATGCGACTGTTGCTGGACACGCGAGAGGAGCTACTGGTGCCCTGGAACAACGAAACCCTGGAGGAGGAGGCCCTGGCCATCTCGCTAAAGCCTCTACACAGGCTCCTGGACGAGCGGGGGTGGAAGACCGTGATCTCCTTGCTGGTCAGGCTGTGGCAGGAGGAGGGGACGAGGAAGGCTTGGGAACACGCCTTTGGCTTGCCAGGGGTGAGAGGTCATTTCTAACAGCCGCTTGCAAAAGGCATAGATCCTCATGAGCCCCCGCAGTTGCGGGGGGGGGGGGGGCTCATGAGGATCTGTTTGTCTTGTTAAGTCCACTTTTACGATCGTTTTCCCTGCTAGGAACAAACTACTGGATTGCGCGGGGTAATGACTCATGTCTAGATAGCCGCCTGCAAGAGGCAATGATCTTCGTGAGCCCCCGCAGTTGCGGAGGTTCATGATAATCTGTGCCTCAAGTTAACTCCACTTTTATAATCGTTTCCCCTGGGAACATCCATCTGACTTGCATAGGGTAAGGAGTCGTGTCCAGAGAGCCATCTGCTAGTGACACAGGTCTTCATGAGGCCCCGTCGGTTACTGGGGCTGATGAGGACATGTGCCTCTTGCAAACCCCGTTGTATTTTATTCACCCATTCACCGCCGAGAAAAAGAAAGAACATCACCCAACTGCAAGAGGTATAGATCCTAAAGAGCCCCCGCAGTTGCGGGGGCTCATGAGGATCTGTGCCTCTTGGTGAGACCAATGTGTATCCATGATCCTTGGACGGTTGTGGCTTTTGGTCGCGAGAACAAACGCCGATTTCAGACAAAAAGTGCGTCGAGTGGCTGGTTAACCTGCGACATGTCTGTGGATTGCCCTTAAGAGCAATGTCTGTGGACTGCCCTTAGGAGCAATGTCTGTGGACTGCCCTTAGCAGCAATGTCTGTGGACTGCCCTTAGCAGCAATGTCTGTGGACAGCCCTTAGTAGCAATGTCTGTGGACAGACCTTAGCAGCAATGTCTGTGGACTGCCCTTAGTAGCAATGTCTGTGGACTGCCCTTAGCAGCAATGTCTGTGGACCGCCCTTAGGAGCAATGTCTGAGGAATGCCCTTAGGAGCAATGTCTGAGGAATGCCCTTGGGAGTAATGTCTGTGGAATGCCCTTAGAAGCAATGTCTAGCCGCAGGAAACAGGGGCCAGCTGCATGAAATGCAATGAAATGAAATGAAACTTTATTAAATTTTCAAGGATAAATGATTAGGTACCTTCAATGACCTTTTATCAATCATGTCCTTGCTAAGCTATAGCAAGCATATAAACACACATACACATAATTTTATATATAAAAGTCACTGTAACAGGCCTATATAGCTTACCTCATCCAACGTACCCAAAGTTACAGTCAAAGTATCAAGCCTGCATCATTTTAGAGGCCCTACGCAGAAATTGAGGTCTAGCACGACAGTAGTGTAGTGTAGTGCCTAGTATGTGGCAGTGTGAAGGGGGGCCAGTTGCAGATCTATAAAATCACAAAATTACACGTCCTTGCATGGCCTGGCGTAAAAAAAAAAATGCTTTCACTGTTTATCTGTCTCGCCATAAGAACAGAAGGAGATAAACAGCAAACCGCAAAGCACAAAATAAGAATAAGAAAAAAATAAACGACGCAGTCATTTGCCTGTTGAAAAGTACATATTTAAGTAACGTCTCTGGCTTAGCTGTCTGGCTTTTTTTGTACTAAAAAAAATCGGAGTCTTTTCTTCTTTTTTTTTTTTTCATTAAATTGCTCGCAGTTTCGTTTTCATTTATAAACAATCCGCAGAACTGTGTGGGAAAAAAAGAAAACGCACAAGAAACTGGATAATAGGCGGTTAGATGAAGGCTAAATGTAACACTTTGGCTGTCGGTAGCGGTTTTTGTCGCGATGATTTCTGCAGGTTGTCAGGGTGTTGTTATTCCTGCAGGATGTCAGGGTGTTGTTATTCCTGTAGGATGGCAGCGTGTTGTTATTCCTGCAGGATGTCAGGGTGTTGTTATTCCTGCAGGATGGCAGGGTGTTGTTATTCCTGAGGGATGTCAGGGTGTTGTTATTGCTGAGGGATGTCAGGGTGTTGTTATTCCTAAAGGAATGTCAGGATGTTGTTATTCCTGTAGGATGTCAGAGTGTTATTATTCCTTCAGGATGTCAGAGTGTTGTTATTCCTGAGGGATGTCAGGATGTTATTCCTGCAGGATGTCAGAGTGTTGTTATTCCGGCGGGATATCAAGGTGTTGTTATTCCTTAGGGATGTCAGGATGTTGTTATTTCTGTAGAATGTCAGAGTGTTATTTCTGCAGGATGTCAGGGTGTTGTTATTACTAAGGGATGTCAGGATATTGTTATTCCTGCAGGATGTCAGAGAGTTGTTATTCCTGTGGGATATCAGTGTGTTGTTATTCCTGAAGGATGTCAGGATGTTGTTATTCCTACAGGATGTCAGAGTGTTGTTATTCCTGCAGGATATCAGGGTGTTGTTATTCCTGCAGGATGTCAGAGTGTTGTTATTCCTGCAGGATGCCAGAGTGTTGTTATTCCTAAGGGATGTCAGGATGGTGTTATTCCTGCAGGATGTCAGAGTGCTGTTATTCCTTCAGGATGTCAGGGTGTTGTTATTCCCTTAGGATGTCAGGATGTTGTTATTCCTTTAGGATGTCAGAGTGTTGTTATTCCTGATGGATGTCAGGATGTTGTTATTCCTGCAGGATGTCAGAGTGTTGTTATTGCTGAGGGATGTCAGAGTGTTGTTATTCCTGAAGGATGTCAGGATGTTGTTATTCCTACAGGATGTCAGAGTGCTGTTATTCCTGCAGGATATCAGGGTGTTGTTATTCCTGCAGGGCGTCAGAGTGTTGTTATTCCTGCAGGAAGTCAGGGTGTTGTTATTCCTGCAGCATATCAGGGTGTTGTTATTCCTGCAGGATGTCAGGGTGTTGTTATTCCTGCAGGATGTCAGGATGTTGTTATTCCTGCAGGATGTCAGGGTGTTGTTATTCCTGCAGCATGTCAGGGTGTTGTTATTCCTGCAGGATGTCAGGGTGTTGTTATTCCTGCAGGATGTCAGGGTGTTGTTATTCCTGCAGGATGGCAGGGTGTTGTTATTCCGGAAGGATGTCAGGGTGTTGTTATTCCTGCAGGATATCAGGGTGTTGTTATTCCTGCAGGACGTCAGAGTGTTGTTATTCCTGCAGGATGTCAGAGTGTTGTTATTCCTGTAGGACGTCAGGGTGTTGTTATTCCTGAGGGATGTCAGAGTGTTGTTATTCCTGCAGGATGTCAGGGTGTTGTTCCTGAGGGATGTCAGGATGTTGTTATTCCGACAAGAATCAGCGCGACAAAAACCGCTACCGACAGCCAAAGGGTTAACAAAAAGTGCAGAGTGAAGTCATGACTTTTTTCTACGCCCTAAAATAATGCCGGCCGTATTCTTTGCTTTGGCCAATTACATGTCAATGTACTATTCAGTCAAGTACAGCCCATTCCTCCGTCTACACAAGTGTTGACATAGTATTTTTGCAAGGGGCATAGATTCACATGAGCTCCTACAAGGCAGGACCCAGGCCTCTTGCTGAAAGAGATCGACCGTAACCCCTTCCCTGCCAGTGATCACATTTCGCGTCTGAAACCAGTCCACACTGACCGATATTCTTGTGAAGAACACAATGTCACTGCGACCAAAAATAGCTATGGCAAACACAGGACCCACAAGAGACATAAATGTAGTAAATCTGTTGCCGCTAGGGCTTCATGTGAAAGGAAAACAGAAAAAAAGAGCTTGAAAGCCCTTTAAATTAGATACAAGGAACACTATTTAACACTAATTGTATTTAATTTAAAGGGTTTTCAACCTCTTTTTTCTGTTTTCCAAGAGACATATATCCTCATGAACTTCCGCGACTGCGGGGGGCTCATGAGGGTTTATGTCTCTTGCAGATGGGTAGCGTTCGTCCTGCCCTGGCAGCTGAGGGGTTAATTATATCCTCAAATCGAGGGAGTTTTGCGGAATTTAGCTAAACGACTTCAGCGCAAGTGAGCGTAAGTGCGGCACTTACCACATACCATTCCTCGGCCGAAGAGAATTTTCCGCGTGGCTTGTACAAAGGGACGCAGTTTGTGTCCATAAACACCTGCGTCCCCCCTCAGACTCGCCCATTTGCACGCCGCATTTAATCCTAAACCCTTAAAAGTGAAAGGGCAAAGTTTCTTAGAGGTGTTGAGGTGGAATCAATGGGAGGGGGTAGGGGATGGGGGGGGGGGGAATGTGTGGTGTACAAGGTGTCTGGTATAATTTCGCCTTTTCGTTTCGTCCACACCCTCCTCTACACTTTCCCCTATAATCCAGTCAACCGAAAAAAGCAGGATAATTTTTTTTTAACGAAACATAAAAAGAAATGTTTGATATTTAACTCTGCTTCTTGTATCACATGTTTGTCCGGACTTCAGTTTAACTCCTTCCAAGCCACTGCACCTACATTTTTGTTTCCGAAATCTTGCCTCCTTTAACGACCAAAAACCAACACCGTCCGAGAAACATGGATACCAATTGGTCTCAGCAAGAGGCATAGATCCTCATGAGCCCCCGCAGTCGCGGGGGCCCATGAGGATCTATGTCTCTTGCGGATGGATCGTGTTCACTTTTTATCGGCAGTGAAGGGGTTAATCCACTGTTCGCGTCCAAGCTCGTGCAGTTTTGACCCATTTCTGATTCCCGAATATCGTCTACTGGACTGAGAATCTGAAATAGATTTCTGCGGTCTTTCAACGCCCGTGGAGGCGAAGAGAGTTCCCAATACGCAAAAGGCCATCGAGCCGACGTCGGCCCGAAGGCCTTTGCGCACCGGGTTGAAGCCAAGAGAAGTATGGCCTGATTGACCCGACGAAGTGAGATGGAATGAAGACGTCGCCGCTGGCGTCACATTTTTCATTAGTTTATTGACAGAGAAGTCAGAGACGTGTAAATCACAAAGTCAGAGACGTGTAAATCACAGAGAAGTCAGAGACGTGTAAATCACAGAGAAAGTCAGAGACGTGTAAATCACAGAGAAGTCAGAGACGTGTAAATCACAGAGAAAGTCAGAGACGTGTAAATCACAGAGAAGTCAGAGACGTGTAAATCACAGAGAAAGTCAGAGACGTGTAAATCACAGAGAAGTCAGAGACGTGGAAATCACAGAGAAGTCAGAGACGTGTAAATCACAGAGAAAGTCAGAGACGTGTCAATCACAGAGAAAGTCAGAGACGTGGAAATCACAGAGAAAGTCAGAGACGTGTAAATCACAGAGACAGTCAGAGACGTGTAAATCACAGAGAAAGTAAGAGACGTGTAAATCACAGAGAAAGTCAGAGACGTGGAAATCACAGAGACAGTCAGAGACGTGTAAATCACAGAGACAGTCAGAGACGTGTAAATCACAGAGAAAGTAAGAGACGTGTAAATCACAGAGAAGTCAGAGACGTGGAAATCACAGAGAAGTCAGAGACGTGTAAATCACAGAGAAAGTCAGAGACGTGTAAATCACAGGGAAAGTCAGAGACGTGTAAATCACTGAGAAGTCAGAGACGTGTAAATCACAAAGAAAGTCAGAGACGTGTCAATCACAGAGAAAGTCAGAGACGTGTAAATCACAGGGAAAGTCAGAGACGTGTAAATCACTGAGAAGTCAGAGACGTGTAAATCACAGAGAAAGTCAGAGACGTGTCAATCACTGAGAAGTCAGAGACGTGGAAATCACAGAGAAGTCAGAGACGTGTAAATCACAGAGAAAGTCAGAGACGTGTCAATCACAGAGAAAGTCAGAGACGTGGAAATCACAGAGAAAGTCAGAGACGTGGAAATCACAGAGAAAGTCAGAGACGTGGAAATCACAGAGAAGTCAGAGACGTGTAAATCACAGAGAAGTCAGAGACGTGGAAATCACAGAGAAGTCAGAGACGTGTAAATCACAGAGAAAGTCAGAGACGTGTCAATCACAGAGAAAGTCAGAGACGTGGAAATCACAGAGAAAGTCAGAGACGTGGAAATCACAGAGAAAGTCAAAGACGTGGAAATCACAGAGAAGTCAGAGACGTGTAAATCACAGAGAAGTCAGAGACGTGTAAATCACAGAGAAAGTCAGAGACGTGTCAATCACAGAGAAAGTCAGAGACGTGGAAATCACAGAGAAAGTCGGAGACGTGGAAATCACAGAGAAGTCAGAGACGTGTAAATCACAGAGAAGTCAGAGACGTGGAAATCACAGAGAAGTCAGAGACGTGTAAATCACAGAGAAGTCAGAGACGTGTCAATCACAGAGAAAGTCAGAGACGTGTAAATCACAGAGAAAGTCAGAGACGTGTAAATCACAGAGAAGTCAGAGACGTGTAAATCACAGAGAAGTCAGAGACGTGTAAATCACAGAGAAAGTCAGAGACGTGTCAATCACAGAGAAAGTCAGAGACGTGGAAATCACAGAGAAAGTCAGAGACGTGGAAATCACAGAGAAGTCAGAGACGTGTAAATCACAGAGAAAGTCAGAGACGTGGAAATCACAGAGAAAGTCAGAGACGTGTCAATCACAGAGAAAGTCAGAGACGTGGAAATCACAGAGAAAGTCGGAGACGTGGAAATCACAGAGAAGTCAGAGACGTGTAAATCACAGAGAAGTCAGAGACGTGTAAATCACAGAGAAAGTCAGAGACGTGTCAATCACAGAGAAAGTCAGAGACGTGGAAATCACAGAGAAAGTCAGAGACGTGTAAATCACAGAGAAAGTCAGAGACGTGTAAATCACAGAGAAAGTCAGAGACGTGTAAATCACAGAGAAAGTCAGAGACGTGTAAATCACAGAGAAGTCAGAGACGTGTAAATCACAGAGAAGTCAGAGACGTGTAAATCACAGAGAAAGTCAGAGACGTGTCAATCACAGAGAAAGTCAGAGACGTGGAAATCACAGAGAAAGTCAGAGACGTGTAAATCACAGAGAAAGTCAGAGACGTGTAAATCACAGAGAAAGTCAGAGACGTGTAAATCACAGAGAAAGTCAGAGACGTGTAAATCACAGAGAAGTCAGAGACGAGTAAATCTGGAAATCTGTTAACCCTTTTAGCTCTGACAAGAGATGCATCCACCGTGCTACTTTAAGAATGGCGCCATTCAAATCTGTACCATCGGACTCGAACAGTCGTGGTCGATCTGTCTCGTGGGCTGTGACACGATCTTTATTTTGCAGTTTTGTTATGTTTTTAACACTTCTGTAATTTTTGTTTCCTCTGACAGCTTGTCTTATTGATTTCAGATGGAGTGGCTTCCTCACTTTCTGAACGACCCGGTCAGGCTGTGTGCCGAGGTGAGTGTCCTGATATCCCTGGTGGCACAAGGTACCGGGGACATTAATAATATTGATGTACCACTAACAGTCATACAATAATGCAGCTTCTACAAACTATTTTATAAATTTTGACCTAAAAAAAATAAAAATAAAAAAAATAAAAACCCAACCAACTAACTAACTAACTACTGCTTACCACGATACCGTTCGGCGGAAAAGTCGCGTAAATAGCTACTACGGGACTACGGAACTACCTACTACGGAACTACCTGCTACGGAACTGCCTACTACGGAACTACCTGCTACGGAACTACCTACTACGGAACTACCTGCTACGGAACTACCTACTACGGAACTACGGAACTACCTACTACGGAACTACGGAACTATCTACTACGAAACTACGGAACTACCTACTACGGAACAACAAAACTACCTGCTACGGAACTACCTACTACGGAACTACGGAACTATCTACTACGGAACTACGGAACTACCTGCTACGAAACTACGGAACTACCTGCTACGGAACTACCTGCTACGGAACTACGGAACTATCTACTACGGAACTATCTACTACGGAGCTACGGAACTACGGAACTATCTACTACGGAACTACGGAACTACCTACTACAGAACTGTCTTTTTCCCCGAACGGTATCGTCAGTAGCAGTCAAGGGTATACATTTCTAAGAGAAAAAAAATCAAAGTAATCTTATAAGTCACACAGTCTTTCGCCTCACCTCATGCTCTGCAATGACATGTCTCATGTGGATCTTACAAACACCCCACCCACCCCTCCGGCCATTTCTTAGGCCGCCCATTTCAGGAGAGAGAGATAACGTAAAGAAATAATAGCATTGTCCCAATTCGATTTGCGGCGTGCTGTGAAAATAAACATGGGCATCTCGTGAAAGGGAACATTTAATTGCATTAATCTAATTTGAACAATGGTTGCATTGTCAACGAGACTCCCAAATCGATTTTTGCCTCTGCCGGTGCTCACTGTCAAGGACCCTGGTATGGGCGTCTCGCAGGCGACTATTTAAACCCGGACCCCTCACCAATCTATTTCACGGCTACTTCGGATGTCATGTCCGTGAAAAGGTCCTGGTAAAATCAAAGTGCCACAGTTGCAGTTGTGCCTGAACTGATCAGTGTCCAGGTCGTGCGCCACAGGCCATATCTGTCCATGTCCCCCATAACCCGCCCGTCAGGGCCGTCCATGATCACTCCGGTGCCGTGGACGTTAAACCCCAAACTAAGCATCAAGTTATTAAAAACCTTCCATCCTGAGGCTGATGATTTTTTTTTAATTTGCTTATTGTCCTATGAAGTCTACAGTACAGATTTGAAGATAGATCAACCATTTTAGTTCAAGGATGGTGCCAGAATAGCTTGGCGCCTGAACTATTTTAGTCAAATGTATTTTTTTGCATAAGTGTGTCAGGAGAGAAAGGGTTAGTGTAGCGGATTGCCGAACTCATTCAGCAAGAGATGCAAATTATCATTCATGAGCCCTTGTTGCTGAGTGCAGAGGCTCATGCGAATCCATACCTCTGGCAGATGAAAGGCGTTGGCTAATCTCGAAGGAATTCCCGACAATGAAAAAACGCACTTTAGAATGGACAAGCGACTGCCGACGTAGTTTGTAGACGCCAGACAATGGGAACATCTTGACGGGAGCGTCCATTGTCTGTTTGGGTCAACAGCTGAGTACTGCCCCTTGGCCCACTCCCCAGACTCATGTCGAAGTGGTCGAAAAGTGGTGCGTGCGTAACAGAGGTTGTTCTGGGGGATGGGTGCGGCCGGGTTGCGGGCTGGGGTTGGATTTGGGGGTGGGGGTGGAGATACCAGCCACAATATGGTGATGTTTTTAAATCTTTAACTGCCGGGGAAAGTCGAAGGATATCCATCTGCAAGAGACATTAAACCCTCATGAGCCCCCGCAGTTGCGGGGGCTCATGAGGATTTATGTCTCTTGTCAAGTTAGTCCTATGATGATCTCTATGCCTAAGCTGGTCCCCGTTACACTGTGTTTTTCACACGATTGTCCCTCAGTGTACAGTGGCTTCTGAGACGGGCATTTCCAGTCCGCTGCTAAGCCAGAAGGGGTCAATCACGTGTCACCAAAACAAACCAATCGTTTACACGATTGTAACCCTTTGACTGCCAGCTAATCACGATCACAAAGGCAGTTTCAGGGTTGTTTTTTATTTTTTTATTAGGCAATTTCAGTGCTGTCAATAATTTCAACGAATTGATTTTATTTTTCAACATACTCGTGCGTGCCCATATTTTCCTATAATATCATTTCGGTGAATTGAACTAGTCAAGATAACAGATATAGATTAAAATTTAACCCTTTAGGCGACGGTAACGATTGCCCGCAGGAATCACCTCGACCAAAGTCGCTAGCGACACCCAAGGGGTTAATACCATTTTTAGCAGATACAAAGGAGACTGGGTGACGTAGGAAAAGAATGTACGAAAAGTGCTGCAGCCACCCTTTCGCTGTAGGCGGTCGCGGATTGTGTTTCTGAAATCATCACCTCCACGTCAAACAACGACATTTATCAAAAAAAAAACACAGATACAAAGTAAGACCAGCAAGAGACACAGATCCTCATGAGCCCCCGCAGCTGCTGGGGCTCATGAGGATCTGTGTCTCTTGCAGAGGGATCTCCTTCCTTTTTCTCGGCAATGATGGGGTTAGTCGTTCATTGAACTATGAATAACCTCCTCGGCCGAAGTGATCGTGCAGACTCAAGTTACATTTGACAATACATGATTATGCGTGGGAAGCCCGTTGGTGTAATCTAGTGTCACCCCGATGCATGACTGATGTTGCAGCACTTTTCGGAAGCACCTTTTACATTTCGCTGGTATTCACTGATTTGATATGAAACCTCAAGAGGCAAGGATTCTGAGAAGTCCCCCGAACACTGCGGGAGGGGGCGAGGCGGTTGGGGTGGGGGGGGGGGACAGTACTCGTTCGCCGTAGGATTCAGTTCCCATAATTTGATTTACGTCTGTCTACGTCAACGATGATTTGTTCGGAAGTTAGAAGTTTGTTAAACTTTGACGTCTTTCGACGAAAACTGGACTAAAAGTTAAAAGTCCTGCGCAATTTTGAATTACTTCTCATTAACCCATTCACTGAGGAAAAATGAACACCAATCAGCTGCAAGAGGTATCGATCCTCAGTAAGCCCCCGCAGCTGCAGGGGCTCATGAGGATCTACGCCTCTCGCTAAAACCACTTTGCATCTGTGTCTACTGACGGCTAGCAATCTTTGACGCTGACTTTACAATAATTTTACAAACTCAATTTGTGTCCAGACAGCAAATGGGTTAACGGATATCGCCTGTTGATCCCCTTTTCATAGAAATCATGGGATACAGGGGCACATCAGGACCTAACGAGCCTGTTCCAGGCGTGCAGGTCGCTGTGAGCCTCAGAGCAGTGAATTCACAGAATTTAATTTGCGTCACTGAACAATTCATTTGACGCCTCCTCGAGAAATCAGATAATGGCTTGGGCGTGGAGCTTTTAGTTAATTCGGCCATTGAGCAAAAGTTCATCGGGGTGACGTCGGCCGTCGTTGGCCATGCGCATGACTGTGCCCTGGTCAACCGGACCGCCGACGTGGCCCGGAGATGTCTGTTCACTGGCTTGGTTGCTGCGCGTTTGAGACAGGCTGGTGAGGAAGCATGTCCACGGAAAACTGAATATGAAAACGCAATCAGCCTTGATAGTGCCGCTTGAGTCGCAGGCAATCGACAACGCCGGAACTGTTCGAGAGCGATCCTAATTCACGCTGTAAACCCTGCATGTCAGTGAAAAGGCCGGATCAGTAGAGATAAGAAACTGGATGTTCTAGGCATTGAACGGGCTCATGACAGTCTATGTCTGTTGCTGGTATGGACCTATTTCACTCATGACAGTCTATGTCTGTTGCTGGTATGGACCTATTTCATCCCTTCCCGGCCGCTATGTCCGTACGTTTTGTTTCCGTGAAATCTTTGTCTTCGTTTGTTCTTTCAACGACCCAAAGCCACAGCCCTCCGCAAAGCCGAGAATAGTGATACAAGTTGGTCTTAGCAAGAGACATGATCCTCGTGAGCCCCCGCGACTTGCGGGGGCTCACGAAGATCTATGTCTCTTGCGGCAGTCGGGTTGTGTTCAATTTTTCTTGGCAGTGAAGCGGTTAAGTAGATTTTTCGTCAGACGCGGGAGGTCTGTGTTGTGTAATCACCATCTTTATGTAGCACGGATACAAATCAGACAGTCGACATTCAAGGAGTGGTAGAGGCTGTGACAGTCTATGTCTTTTGCTGGCGAGGCACTGGTTCTGTTTATTCAGCGGTTTCTCCTCAGATGGGGGAGATCTGCTTTGAAAGTGTTGTGTGAGCGCCAGAAAGAGATGTTCTAGTTGACGATATGGACAGGGGAAAAAAAATGATTAAGGACCTTCCGTCTACAAGAGAGATATATATTCTCCCGATTGTATGCCTCTATGTAGGAGATGGACATCTATACTAATAGATCTTAATCCATTCAGGCCTGACACACTACAACAATATGTGCATCGACCATGATAGTTCAAGGTTGGTGCAGGAATAGCTTGGCGCCTCTAGGCACCGCCCTTGACTGACTATCATGTTCGACTGATCTGTCTCCTAAACCGTAATGGAGTGCGTAGAGGACAAATATCTACTTTGAGAATTGCGATCCTGGCTGGGACCCAGTGTGTTAGGCATGTTGTGATTCCGGGGCAGTGCGTGGGTTTGAGTTGAAGTATGTGATTGAGGGAAAATGCTTTACGCGGCAGTTGAAAGTAACCGACAACGTAACGGAAACCGCTCTCTTGAGACCTTATCTTGCTTGCTACAGATGGCGTGTGTGCCGTCTCACTCTCGCTCTCTCTCTCTCTCTCTCTCTCTCTCTCTCTCTCTCTCTCTCTCTCTCTCTCTCTCACACACACACACACACACACACACACACACACACACACACACACACACACACACACACACTGACAGAGAGAGAGAGACACACACACACACACACAATGACAATGACAATGACCTGATGATTCTTTATTTTACAAAGGTGAAAGTTTTGGCTGGCACAACCATTTTTCAAACTGGCCGTTGCTAATCTAATCTATAAATATTGCACAAAGTGTGAAAATATTATATTGAAAATATTTTTAAAAAGAAAGAGAGAGAGAGAGAGAGAGAGAGAGAGAGAGAGAGAGAGAGAGAGAGAGAGAGAGAGAGAGAGAGAGAGACAGAGTCAAAACAATTTCTAATTTTGCAACATTGACTGAACGGAAATCGTATTCCAACACTACAGGAAATTAAACATCTGTTAACGATCATACAATGTGTGTGGCTGCATTTAACCTGTCAACGTTTCCTTGTTGTGTTTTCAATGTGGACATCAGGGGGTACTTGAATCATCAATAATGTATCGAGGTCGTGCAAAACAGTTTATTAAACTAAACCCTTTCATTTCTCAAGACAAATGGTTTGCATTCAAGAATCGTTTTCTCAGCGCTGCGTGGGCCTTCAAATCAGATGGATCTCCGGCAGTCCCGGCGGCTTGTCAGTTCCACCTGGCCTAGGACAGTTCAAAGGGTGCGCGCGCACGCGCGCGCGCGCGCGCGTGTGTGTGTGTGTGTGTGTGTGTGTGTGTGTGTGTGTGTGTGTGTGTGTGTGTGTGTGTGTGTGTGTGTGTGAAACCGAGTTGACCTACTTTTACCTCACACGCAATGACCATTTCGTAGTGACGACTGGCACTCTGGCGTCATGTATTGCGCTATTACATCATCATGTAGGAACATTTGTCTGGCATCCAAAATATTGACGTCACATTACAAAGTAAATTACGTCAAGATCTTTGCCAAGACACAACGGCGGCTGTGTTGTGCTTGGGCGTGTGCCGAAAAACCAACTCATATCGGATTTATGCCAAGAAATAGGTGAGTAAGAAATAGATTCTTACATCGGTGTTTAAGTGATACTGAGAATCTCACTCTCGTGGTTTTAAAACCTTATCCAACGAGCGAAAGCGAGTAGGATATGGTTTTAAGACCACGAGAGTCAGATTCTCAATCTCACCTAAACATCGATGTAAGATTCTATACAGTCTCCATTATAAATTATGTTCCTTAACTCATTCTACCCCAAGACCGAAATCCCCAAATGTTGCCGTTGTTCTCTGAAGACTACAGTGCAGTGCAGGACACAGATCGACCATGATAGTTCAAGGGTGATGCCAGAATAGCTTGGCGCCCATAGGCGGTCAGTCAGTCAGCCCATAGGCGCCAAGCTATTCTGGCATCACCCTTGAACTGTCATGGTCGATCCTTATCTTGCTATGGTGTGTCTGGGGTAGAATGAGTTAAGTTTCTCACCATGATGTTGAACACAAGGGCTACTGAACTAAAATTATGAATACTCAATGTCGTAAAATGAACGACCTTTCTGCTTTTCTTCTCTTTATACACAGGAGAGTTACTTCCGTTACGCTCAAAAAAGGTTGTAAAAAAACAAACACGTGTGCCTGCTCACATAGATAATTGTGGAAAAGAAGGGTAGAAACGTGTTAGTTGCTGCAAGACAACATTGATAAATCAATCAAAGCACGTCATAGAGCAGATCGGGTTAAACAAAAGTTAAGTTAACCCAACATGGACCGAACCAAGAACATGATTAGGACGATGCGTGTATTATAAACTGTTAAAGGCCGTTCTTAATTAAACGAACCTTAGTTCGCGAACTCTGACGATCTAGAGTTCACGATCTCGGGTGAACCAGATTGGTTCTTAATTGGACGATCTAAAGATACCGCGAACCTAGTTCGAAGTAAGTCACGAACCTCTGCAAACCATAGTTCGCTGTCGGAAAAAGATCGCTCGACATGTCGAGCGATCCAAGGCGAACCTTTTCTCTGATTGGTCAAAACTTTTACCCTCTTCTGCGTTGGAGATAAGAAGATAGTCACCGATACAAACAACTATGGCGGACGGCGATATTTCACTCGTGCGAAGAACAAGACCTTTTTATTATTATTATTGATTTGTGGAAGGCGCGACGCTGTTTGTGGGATCGCTACTGCAAGAAGTACAAAAACAAAAATCGTTCAATTCGCGAAGCGGCATAGCGGCAACCATTTTGAACACCTTCGCAGACAGCGTGAGTAAGTACGCCGAATCAAGCACTTCAGTTAAGAAAGATAACCATGGCAAACCTTTTTTGCTGAAGTTCGCCTAGGTTCGTTCAACCTCAATCAAGAAACAAACCAAAAGATCGCCGATCTTCTCCGATCTAGGTTTGCCGATCAAACAAAAGTTCGTCCAATTAAGAACCGCTTTAACCCTTTGCTGGCTGGAGCTCAAGAACATGATTAGGGCGACGCGTGTGTTATGAACTGTAAACCCATTGCTGGTTGGAGCTGGTCGTTTTAACCCCTTTTAACTCCAATACCGCATTTCCTAAAGTTTGGAAACGTCACCTAACAACTGTGCACCATTTGCAGGAGATAGATCGACCATGATAATTCAAAGGTAGTGCCAGATTAGCTTGGCGCCTTCAGGCGCCAAGCTAATCTGGCACTACCTTTGAATTATCATGGTCGATCCACTTCCTGCTGTAGTGCGTCGGTGCTAAATGGGTTAAAGACGTTGAGGGCTCTACGCTCGACATTCGTTATTAATCGTCTGAGTACGACAGTTTGGGAGACAGATCGACCATCTAGTTTAAACGTTTAGGCGTAAAATCACAGCTCAACTCACATTCCATTGTCACGGTGTGATTGTGACGATCTGGGCGCGTCATGGCATTAGAATAATTCCCATACAAAATCAACAGGGCGTGAAATGAGAATTATTTTGAATACTTCATTGATTGACGCCGGTCTAATTACCACTGGGCATTGCACCGTGATTTCAGTTTGATTGTCCAAAGACAACATTCAAAATAGGTTTGTGGTCTGGACTGAGTCGGCTTTTTCCTTCCCTTTCTCGCACCCTACCTCCCCCCCCCCCCCTCCCGCCCACCTAAGATGACGCATCATGAGGAACAGTTAGTAATTTATTTTCTATTTCTATCCCACTGTCTGTTATTATCATTATTAACATTGTTTTGTTGTTTATTGCAACGCTTGTGCACAGACAAGGGTGTCACGATGTCATTTTCGAATCTATCAGCTTTGCGGGAGATAAACGTGACATTGACACAGCCATATAAGGTAGCAGTGAAGAAAACAAATCAACACACACACACACAAACACACGCACGCACGCACTCACGCACGCACGTGCACACACACTCACACACGCACACACACACACACACACACACACACACACACACACACACACACACACGCACGCAAGCGCACACACACACGCACACACACACACACACACACACACACAGACACACACACACACACACACACACACACACACACACACACACACGCGTTATCGCCTATCGGGGTATGGAGGAAAGATGTCGATAACAGTTTGACTCACATTCACCGATAGTACACGATAACAGAAACACTCTTTTTCCTATCGGGGTATGGAGGAAAGATGTCGATAACAGTTTGACTCACATTCACCGATACACGATAACAGAAACACTCTTTTTCCTATCGGGGTATGGAGGAAAGATGTCGATAACAGTTTGACTCACATTCACCGATACACGATAACAGAAACACTCTTTTTCCTATCGGGGTATGGAGGAAAGATGTCGATAACAGTTTGACTCACATTCACCGATACACGATAACAGAAACACTCTTTTTCAAGCGGTCGATACAAAAACAGTTTGCAGTTAACCCTTTGGGTATTTAGTCTTAAAATGGCAACCTTTTTTTTTTTTTTTTTTTTTTTTTCCCTATGGTTTAAGTGGCCTGTCGGTAGGCTGTAGGATCAGCAGATGAGTGTGAAAAATTCACAACTGATCTAAAACAGTGATGCCGCAGGTCACACCAGGATCTTAAACACTTATTTAATTATGTCTCTTATTATTT
Source organism: Semisulcospira habei (assembly GCA_036245525.1). Classification (NCBI taxonomy): domain Eukaryota; kingdom Metazoa; phylum Mollusca; class Gastropoda; family Semisulcospiridae; genus Semisulcospira; species Semisulcospira habei. The sequence goes on from BTPG01000008.1 coordinate 74,990,747, forward strand.
CACAATTTATTTAATTACGTCTCTTATTATCTTAAATTTTTAACTCTGATAAAAATAAAACACAAGGATCAAACTTGTATGGCGAACGTCTAAACTGGTTTTAACCTTTTTTGAAATTATAGTAGACGTATATATAGACTCTTAATTGGAATTCTTAACTCCTTCTACATAAGTGGTCCTGAATTTTAACCTTGATTTTAATATGAAAATAAACTATACATACCTTTTTTTATAAATAAGGACCGTTGTGGTGTATCTTATAAACAATAATGACAGAATGAAAGCTCTCCCTTTTTATGTGTTCGTTATCCAAAGTAAACAATGTTAGTCCCCGATCACCTTGGTGCCAGTGGGACAGTAAACTGAATGAACGAACGAACCTTTGGGTATCGGTAGAGCTTCTAGTCGCAATGATTCCTTCAGGAATCATTGCGACTAGAAGCTCTACCGACACCCAAAGGGTTAATGCTCCTGAACACTAGAAGTGGCCGCCCGGGATGGATCCGATACATACGCATGATAAAGGAAACGATTGACACTGAAGTTTTCGACAGTTTTTGATTGGCTGCAGCGCTTTAGGTACACTCGATTTTTTTTGTTCACGGTATCAGACGCGACCTTGTGGCACTATCGGCGGGTGTACGAGTATTTGACCATGTTTGTCACACGCCGTTGTCAACTAAGAAAGAGAGCAACCTGATTGGTCGAGTAATGAAGAGTGAAAACAGATAACATCTTTACTTCCTGGACCGGCTTCTCCGTCATTCCTTGGATAATCCTTACACGTTATGGCCGCAGTCTGACGCTACACTTTCAACACCCGAAATACTTCAACACACTCAGGCTAAGGAACAGTTGAGCTAATCTATGTTATCAAGAGACATATATTTTCATGAGCTCCTGCGAATGCAGGGGCGCATGAGAATCTATGTCTCTTGCAAATGGATTGTCTAGATTCGTGTCTGTTGTCTGCCTTATCGCTTCCTTGTTTCCTTTGGCTGTAACTGAATCTTCGTAAGTCCATCTTCGTCTTCTGGCGCTCCCCCAAAGTTCGATCATTCCAGGTTAGTGGGTTCATTGTCATTACTTCTCTCCCTTGGAACATACTTGCTTGCAGCAGTCTCAAGAAATGTCACCTTTTACTGTGACCTTTTCAGGAAACACGCATACATTGTATTTGATGACTCAGCAGCCGCTTAAGGGATCGAGTTCGCAGTGTTTTATCGTTCCATTATATTGACTAACTGTCATTTACATTGACAAATTTTGTCGCCGAAAACTAGCTGCGACCGACATTAGTTTTTACTCCATGTCGTAATGCATTACTTGGCGGCCGGCTACGAAGGACAAATGGTACTCATAACAACAACAGTATGGTTTAGATGTTCTGTTGTTTCTAACACAGGGCGTAACGGTACACAATCATGCGTAGCTACCCAAACATTTTCCCCTTCTGAGACTCTATCAGTGTTGAGCGTCAAGTGATGGATGTAAAAATGGACTCCATGATGGCTGATTTGGCTTAACCTCTTGTCCGTTACTGACGATACCGCCCGGCGCCCGGCGGCGAAAAAGACACGTCAACTGCGCCGCGTCACTGAGTAGCAGTGAACGGGTGAAATCGATTGGTATCAAGGGCAAAACATCTGCCGACCACTCTGCCATGAGAACTCAGGACCGGGACTATGGGCTACGAAGACAATGCAGATTTAACCCTTTGGGCGCACTGATTTCCCGAATTTTGGAAGTGTTACTTAACGACTATACGTACCACTTGCAGGAGGTGGATTGGCCATGATAATTCAAGGGTAGTGCCAGATGAGCTTGGCGCCTGAAGGCGCCAAGCTAATCTGGCACTACCCTTGAATTTTCATGGTCAATCAATCTCCTGCTGTAGGGTGTTGGCGCTGAAAGGGATAACGAAACTATTCAACATCAATCACTACCGTGAACAAGAAACGGATGGACATTGATAGTGCAAAGTAATTTCGGCACTACCTTTGTGCTATCCGCGTCAGTCAGTCTGTGCCCTGAACTGGAGCGGGTAGTCGAGGCCAACTCTTAAAGTTGGGAAAACAATCCGCTCTTTTAGGGTTCATTGTCCTCTGAGGTCCGGGGGCAGCTGAGGAACACAGAGTTAAATTAAGCAGCAAGGCGGCGTCAGTCGTAGAGGCCTTAACCCTTTGAGTGCTACTCTCTGGGCGGAAAAGACGCGTTAACCCCTCCCCCGCCAACGGGCCGACATTTTGTTCCTGAGAGCTGCGTTCACTGAACCATTGAAAGCCTCATCGCCCAAAGAACATGGATGTTACGTGGTTTCCAGCAAGAGTCCATAGATCCTCATGAGCCCCGCATTCGCGGGGGCTCATGAGGATCTATGACTCTTGCAGTTAGATCGCGTCGCTGTTGCTCGACAGTGAAGGGGTGAACTGTGCGGCTTTATCCGCTGAGCGGCGTCAGTTGTCAGTAGCAGTGATGGGGTTAAACCCTTCACACAGACGGACTGAGTAGGACCGACAGTGACATGGTTCAGACAGACGGACTGAGTAGGACCGACAGACGGACTGAGTAGGACCGACAGACGGACTGAGTAGGACCGACAGTGACATGGTTCAGACAGACGGACTGAGTAGGACCGACAGACGGACTGAGTAGGACCGACAGACGGACTGAGTAGGACCGACAGTGACATGGTTCAGACAGACGGACTAAGTAGGCCTGACCATAGAGCGTATAGGCTCTCGGAGTAGGACCGACAGCGCTAGCTACAGTCAGTGAATGGTGTCAAGTGGGCACGTATCATACAACGCCAGCGTACAACATGCCACATGCCTGACCAATCAAAGACTCAGGTTTAGAGAAGGCGAAGGTCACATCCTGATTAAGGAGGCGGCCTCGGTTGACTCTAGAACTCTTTCACGGCACTGCCATGTTAGAATCACTGCTGGCGGCACGGCTGCACTAGTGTCCTTGACTAGCTGACGAATGCTTTAGCACCAATAAGACTTACCCCACTTCCCGCGCCACCACCTCCTCGCCCCCCCCCCCCCCCCCCCACCACCACTAATTGGATTTAGTTTTGTGGCCGCAGGAATTACTTTGCGATCATCTGACACCCCCTCCCCCCTTTCAACCAGCATTACTCACCCACCGACCCATCGGCTTTTTTCTTTTTGTCATACCGTGTTAGTGCGGCTTACCTCGTGGTTTTGTTGTTCAGTTGTTGTTGCTGTTGTTGTTGTTATTGTTGTTGTTGTTTGTTTGTTTGGTTGGTTTTGTTGTTGTTGTTGTTTTGTTGTTTTTTTTGTGTGTGTGTTTGCAAATAACAGTTAAACGCTGATAATTTAAGGCCGGAGAAAAAGATGATCACCGACCTTGGACGTTTAATCCTGACAGCAATGGTTTAACCACTACCCCCCCCCCCCCACCCCCCCCCCCCCCCCCGGGAAATTTTTAACTATACCTTTTTTAACCTAACTTATACCCTGCTTGAGCCCCACTCAGAAACACTGACATTGTTATTCCTGTAAACTTCACGCCGTCCATCTTGAAAGTTTGCAACTGCTCAGTTGGTCTTGACTGCACGCGGGCATGGCTCGTCATACTTCATCCGTCATCAGTGATGCAGGTCAGCACACCAGTGATTGCTGCGCAGCGAATCGATGGCAACAACCAGTCTTGCTCAAAACTTAACCCTTTCCCTGCTGCTGGACGTATTTTCCTTTCTGAAATCTCTCATCGACCAAAAGGAAGATGGCGCCCAACTTGAGCGGGCGGAAAGTGCACACACCGTGGTTTCAGCAAGAGGCATAGATCCTGCGGGGGCTCATGAGGATCTATACCTCCTGCAGTTTGATGGTGTTCAGTTTTCTCGGCAGTGAAGGGGTTAATTGGAAGAAACACAAATCAAGCTTTGCTCAAAAAGGCCTATACGTGACCTAACGGTGCCGAAACGCACTGACGCAACTGACTGAAACTAACGAGCAAAAGGTCCCCGAACCGACGTCAGCGGCGGTTGTGGGCGGCATCAGCATCGGAACTGGTCGTGTACTGTTGTCAGTGACGTCATCCAAAGGAGGATGCTGCAGCAGTGAGATACGGCGCGATAGATGCGGCCTGACGTGATCTGTGACCGTAATAGGAAGCCGGACACTCAACAGTAGCAGGCCTGAATGACTTCCCCTGTCTCTGGAGGTAGCTCAGCAGCTCAGAGGTATATATTTTTAAAAGCCCATGCCCCTGCATGGCCCCCATGAGAATCTATGCCTCTTACAGAAGAAACTGTCTAGCTCTTGTTCTGTAAGTATTTCAGTAGGGCTGCATGAACGTCAGTCCTTAGCAGAAGTCTGAAGCCGCATTCAGTCCAAGGCGGATTAGGCCGGCCTACATCCCGCGATAGCTCACTGCAGGTTCCCCTGTGTCACGCGGTGAGGGATAGACGTAGTGTAGGCCGTTATCTAACCAAGAGGCACAGATTTTCATAAGCCCCTCACTTCTCGTGAGTTGGACTTGCCGGTTTGCAGCGTTGCGATTGGTTCACCCTTGGTCTGGTATTCGTAATGTGACCCGCTGAAGCCGTGCCGTTTCAGTTGTCAAACGGAAAACACCCTACTAACCGCCGTTGCTGAGTTGGCCGCCGACAAAGTGTTCAGTACTGCCCAGCAAATGGTCTTCCGGCCGATGTCGGCCGCAGTCAACCCGCGCACATGCGTGCGCGGGTTGGACTGCGGTCGACTTTGGCCCGATGTCCTTCTCTTACTTGGTATGTTTGGCAGGAAGAGTCCGACATGTCGCAATGACGCCTTGTAGTGATTGGCCAGACGCCTTGTGATTGGCCGGTTAAATGAATATGTCGCTCGCATTTTGATTCGGTGTGCGTAATTCATTGAGTCGATGGTCAACAACGTGATTACTGCTGTCTTTATTCATATTTATTGACGCAAGTTGCGTTTCCTCTGGTTACGTGCGGCATTAGTTTGGTACTACTGAAATATTTCACTGACATTCTTACTGACATGGAAACAAATTCCGCAATCTCTCTCTCTCTCTCTCTCTCTCTCTCTCTCTCTCTCTCTCTCTCTCTCTCTCTCTCTCTCTCTGAAATATATTACCGGGGCCATTACCCTCCACCTCGCCGCACGCCCCCCTCCGCCCTCCCCCTTTCCGCCCTACCCCCCTCCCCCGGTGTAATTAGGGAAGTTAGGGATGTTTGTTTGTTGTAGCGCAGACTGCATCATTTTGTTGGTTCGCGTTGTAGGACACTGCAAGCTGAACGTGGACACTTGTGAATTCAGTGCCAAGTGCCGTTCACATATATATGAATATATAAAACTGTCGTTTGAAACAGTGTTCGTGACTGCTCGGGTGGACAGAGTTTCTGCGTCATTTGAATTTTCTTTTCTGTTAGGTTGTGTGCTATTTTTCTCATTTGCATTCTCTACCAGGGAATAATAAGATTATGTGTCATTTTCTTTCGTGACACAAAGACGTCAGTGACTTGACCTTCATTGTTGATGAGAAAAAACAACCACCAAACATTACAGGCCTAGCATCGTGTGTTTAGAGCGAGTGCTTACGACGTCCAGTGTTGTTCTTCACCAGTAAGATTAATTACACTGTATACGGAGTCGCTTGAAGGACTTTCTCTAGCGAGCTCTGCAGTCTCATTGACGATATTTCCGTCAAAAGTGTGGACTATAGTTTTCAATGCTACTGTCTGTCTGTGTTAATATTAATTAGTTGCACGAATCGCAGCCACACAGACTCTCACTGTTACTTGTGACAATTGCTGAAAACTAATTTTCTCCGAATTTTAATCTTTTGTTGATTCGGGGTGTGAGACATTGAAGAGTACCTGGGATATTTTAGTCCCCACGGACGTGTGTAAGCCTTCTGAAGGCCTATTCCCCTGCGTACAGTGATTACGCCTCTAGTCTTTGTTTATTGTGTTTATTGCACTTAGAATAGTTTAGTTAGTGATTTTATACTTTTTATTTGTATCATTATTATTATTTTCTATTTGGCACGTGTTGCGGATATATTCTGTTGATTTTCTTCTTTTTTGTTTTCTACAAACACATTGACTTTGCGTGAAATGAGTGGCGTAAAACTCAAGACGAAAGATCTCCGCAATGGTCATCTCAATATTTACCATCTTTGCAATAAGTTGCCTGACATATGTGTTTATCTAAATGGAGCAGACCCGTTTCATATTTTTGGACTGTCTGAAACACGTCTCAATTCAAATGTATCAGATATATCCATCCAAGTTCCTGGATTTACTGTCATGAGACGTGATCCTACGGCCCATGGACAGACAGGATTAGCTGCTTATGTTCACTCGTCTATTCAAGATTTTATACGTAGACGACATGATTTAGAAACCAAAGATATTGAGTGTATGTGGCTTGAACTGAAGGCCCCCCAATCTCCATCATTTCTTATTGGCCTTCTGTACCGCAACCCTGCTGCGAACTTTGAGTGGTATGATGATTTCCTTAGTATGTGTGATAAAGCTTGTAATCCCAACTCCAATGTCATCCTCATGGGAGACTTTAACATAGACATGCTAAAGCCTCACCATGCGTGGGACTCTACGTTAACGTTGTTGGGTCTGCAACAGTTAATCACTTCACCCACACGGATCACACAAACAACATACTCCACACTCATAGATCATATATGCACAACCAAGCCAGAGTCTGTTCATAATGTATCCGTCGGTAACCTTAGTATCAGCGACCATTTCAAGTTCCCATCCGCTGTACGTGGTCTACTAAACTCCCTAAAGCAAAGAAAGGATGCCATATGTATATCACCTATCGCTCCTTTAAAAGTTTTAATGAAAGCGAGTTTCTGTTTGATCTTAACAGCGCACCTTTTGATGAAGTATTTAGTACATCTGACCCTGACAGCGCTCTGTCTGTTTGGTATACCATCTTTCTTAAGATCTTAAATAAACATGCGCCCCTGCGGAGGAGACGCGTCAAACACGCATCACTCCCGCCGTGGCTTACTCAAGACATCATTCAAGCCATGAGGGTGAGAGATGATCTGAGACAGCAGAAGTGCTTCACTGAATTTAAGCGTGAGCGCAGTCGCGTAAAATCTCTTGTGCGACAGGCTAAAAAATCTTTCATTGATCGCTTGATTAAACAAGACAAAGACATGTCCACGCTCTGGCGCGCTATGGCCGTAGTGACTGGAGGCAAGTGTAATAAATCTCCTTTAATCCCTTCTGATCTGACTGCAGACATGTTTAACGACCATTTCCTCTCAGTTGCCGAGTCTCTTGTCCCTTCAGAAGCAAGTTCTCAGCCCTACTCTTGCTCAGACAGACTAGTTGACTTTTGTAGAACGCGAACTGCAGGATCTGATCCTTTCGTGATTCCACCACTGGCAGTGCACGAAGTCGGTAGGACAATTAGTTCAATGAAGAATAAGAAATCGTCCGGGCCAGATGAAATCAGCCCCAAAATACTTAAATTAGCTATTCCTTATGTTATTGAAACAATAACCTATATTTATAATTTGTGCATTCAAACGAATATTTTCCCAAAAGAACTTTAAAAAGCCAAGGTTATACCCCTCCTGAAAACAAGAGATATGACTGATGTTAATAACTATCGCCCCATCTCACTATTGTCCATCCTTAGTAAACCACTTGAACGGCATATCCATAAACATCTCTTGGAATATTTAGAAAATCATACATTAATCCACCCCCTTCAGTCGGGATTCAGACCAAAGCACAGCTGTCACACGGCCCTAGCACGTCTAACTGATGTGTGGCTACGCTCTATAAATCAGGGCGAATTTACCGGCGCTGTATTTATTGACTTACGAAAAGCCTTTGATCTTGTGGACCATAAACTTCTACTTTCCAAGCTAAATGTGTACTTCGGTAGTTCGTTTGGCAATAAATGCATTTCTTCCTCAATTAACTACAGCCAGAAATCTCTTTACCACCATGGCACAACTCCACTTTTTGCCTCATATCTTAGCGACAGACAGCAGCGCGTCATGGTCAATGGATCATACTCCTCAAGCGGATTAGTAACACGGGGAGTTCCCCAGGGTTCAGTCCTAGGGCCTCTTCTGTTTTGCCTCTTTATAAATGACCTACAGCTACATTTGATTAGCGACAAAATTTCATGTGATTTATTCGCTGATGACGCCACAATTCACACCCCGGACAAGAGTATTGATTCTTTAAATGGCCGTTTGCAGCAGGGTTTGAGCGAAATTGCCACTTGGTGCGCAAACAATGAAATGATTTTAAATCCTTCCAAAACGGAATGCATGACGATAGCAACCCGTCAGAAGCACCAGCTCAAGCCACTTACACTCAGCCTGACTATCAATAATGACATCGTTAATCAGGTCACGGAACACCGATTACTTGGTGTAATTGTTGATGACCAGATGAAGTGGCAATCACACATAAATGCTGTATGTAAAACTGTTGCTAGAAATGTTTTTATGCTTTCAAAGTTGAAGCACTTTATCGATGTTGATGCCCGCAAGTTATTTTACAATGCGCATGTCAAATCCCACATCGATTATGCGTCCACGATATGGGATGGCAGCGGTGACATACACTTAAAGAGGCTTAACTCCCTGCATCGGAGAGCAGCGAAACATATCCTGCCTGATTCAGCCCTAACAACTGATGAAAGACTTGAAAAACTGAAAATGCTACCTCTTAGCAAGCATCACCTCTTAAACAAGGGTGTGGTTATGTATAAAATCTGGAATGAGATTCACCCAAAATATCTTTGTAAGCTCTTTACCAAGGCAAGTTCAGGTTATTCTACTTCAAGACGAAACTTTATTACACCTCGCCCCAGGATAGATCTATTTAAAACCAGTGTATCTTTCTCAGGCGCATCTTTCTGGAACACACTGCCAACATGTATAACACACGCTAGCTCCCTCTCCTCTTTCAAGGAATGCCTCCTCAAGTACTTGTCTGCTGATACATAATCTACCACAAGTATTCGTATCAAACATGTGCTTATCGTATAATCAGTGCATGCTGCCGTATGGTTTGTGCATACTAATAATAATCGCCTAATTACATAATTCAACTTTCTATTATAATCCAAATAATTTTGCTGTCTGAAGTGAATTTTCACTATGATCCAAATGATTTGCTTCGTATATAGGTCAAGTTATCATTAGCGCGTGTCTGTGTGTGCGCGCGAGCGTGTATGTGTCAGTGTGCGCGCGTTGCGTGTACTTTTTATTTTTCGTTTGTTTTTTGTATGACCGAATGAATGAATGAATTTTGTTTAATGTCTCTTCATGTTTAATGTTTTCTAATTTTTCTTTGTGTAATTTGGTACTATTAGTATTACAATTATTATCCTGTGTTTGTAGAGTAGCAACGGCAAGTATGAAAAATGGCACACGTGCTAATTACTTTATCCGTTGAGAAATAAAGTTTCATTTCATTTCATTTCATTTCATTTCTCTCTCTCTCTCTCTCTCTCTCTCTCTCTCTCTCTCTCTCTCTCTCTCTCTCTCTCTCTCTCTCTCTCTCTCTCTCTGTGTGTGTGTGTGTGTGTGTGTGTGTGTGTGTGTGCGTGTGTGTGTGTGTGTGTGTGTGTGTATGTGTGTATGTGTGTGTGTGTGTGTGTGTGTGTGTGTGTGTGTGTGAGAAAAAAATTTATGACTTTTTAAAATTTGTTATCTTTTTTAGTGTTACCACACGCACACGGCGCACGTACTTGCGGCGTATGTTGACACAACACAATTCATATTCTAGATCGTATTTCGTTGGAAAAAATGTCCGGCAGAAGCCGATCGAGGATGCACACGTAAAATCGTGGACAAAGAGGAAAACTTTGTACAATATGGCACACCTCAAGTGACACAAGGAACAAAGTCAACAACGGACTTCCCTTAGGAAATACATCATTCTTCATTTCTCTCACAAATCATGCTTCTCAGCAAAGAAGTACCCAACGGAAAAAGAAACACGCTTAGAAAAGACGGTTACAGCACAATCTATTAATATTTTGAGTAAATACCCTTTGTCAAAATATAATACTCTCTCTCTCTCTCTCTCTCTCTCTCTCTCTCTCTCTCTCTCTCTCTCTCTCTCTCTCTCTCTCTCTCTCTCTCTCTCTCTCTCTCTCTCTCTCTCTCTCTCTCTCTCTCTCTCTCTCACCTCGATCTAAAAGCTGCAGATGTTGAGTGCGTGTGGATTGAAGTAAAGCGTCCTTTTTGGGCTCCATCATATGTAGGCTTCTTGTACCGTAACCCGGCGGCTGACTTTAGTTGGTACGACCATTTCGCCTGTAACTTAGATAAAGTTTATAAAGTAAACTCCGACATCGTTCTAATGGGTGATTTCAATATCAATTTACTGAAACCCCACACCGCAAGGGAAACAACGTCTTCCTTATTTGGGCTGGTGCAGCTGGTGCAGTCACACACTAGGATTACTGCTGCATCGTCCACTCTCATAGACCATATCTATACCAATAACCCTAAATCTGTGACTGACGTTTCTGTTCCAGACTTGAGCATTAGCGATCATTTCCCTGTAGTGTGTAAATGGGCTGCGCAAATTCCAAAGACTAAAAAGAAAGGTCATATCACCGTAACATATCGCTCAGACTTTTAAACATTTTAACCAAAACGCATTTTTACATGATCTTAGTAATGCGTGCTTTGACTCAGTAACCGAGTCCAACGACCCAGAGGTTGCTCTATCTGCATGGTACAACATTCTCCTTGTGGTACTCAACAAACACGCACCCCTCAGGGAGAGGCGTGTCAAAAGCGCGGTACTACCCCCATGGATTACAAAAGAACTGATGCAGGCCATGGAGCTTAGGAACACCCTCAGGAGGGAAAAGAAGTTTGACGAGTTTAAAAAGCAGCGTAATCGCGTCAAGTATATGTTACGCGAAGCGAGAAAAGCCTTTGTAAGAAATACTATTAAGAACAACAAAGACGGGTCAGCTATTTGGCGCGTCCTGAATTCCCTTACCCGAGGCTCTAGTGCATCCACGGTAATCCCGCTGACATGTTTAAGAATCACTTCCTATTCCTATCTGTTGCTGAAGTTTTCTCAACACAAGAAAGTGTCAATGATATTTTAATTAACTACTGCAATCAGAAAACTGTGACTCCTTTTAGCATTCCATCGATTGCAATACATGAAGTAGGTAAATTCATAAGTAGTCTCGCGAACAAGAAGTCATCAGGCCCTGATGACATGAATCCTAAAGTTCTGAAACTATCTCTACCTTACATTGTTGAATCCTATTACGTACATTTACAACCTTTGTATCAAGCAACATACTTCCCCTAACAAACTAAAATACGCTAAAATCATTCCACTTCCAAAAACTAAAGATCGTTCTGACCCTAACAACTATCGACCGATTTCATTATTATCAGTTCTATCAAAGCCGCTTGAAAGGCATGTCCACAAACACCTGCTTGCCTACTTAGAAAACCGCAAGCTCCTGCATCCCTTTCAATCCGGATTTCGCCCACAACACTCGTGCCACACTGCACTCACGCGCCTCGTTGACGCATGGCTCCACGGTATGAACAAATCCCAGATAACAGGTGTCGTTTACTTAGACTTTAAAAAGGCCTTTGACCTAATCGATCACACCACTCTAATGACAAAGATTCAGAAATACTTGAATAGTACAGAAGTAGTTGCATTTTTTAGATCATACCTAACTGATCGTAAACAAAAAGTTCTAGTGAATGGATCTTACTCTTCTCTAAAAGATATAAAGTATGGAGTTCCCCAAGGATCCGTGCTTGGTCCCTTATTATTTTGTATATTCATCAATGACCTGCCACTTCATATAACTTGCAAAAACGTACAATGTGATCTTTTTGCTGATGACACTTCCATTCATATGACTAACAAAGATATACAAGTAATTTCTTCCAACTTGCAGCATAGTCTTCATGAAGTGTCTGAATGGTGTCACAGGAATTCTATGATTGTTCATCCAATTAAAACCAAATCTATGATAATCGCCACTCGTCAAAAACACCAGTTAGCACCCCTGTTACTTAACCTTTTATTAAAGGGCAGGCAAATAGAACACGTTAATGAACACCGCCTACTAGGGATTACAATTGACAGTCAGCTTAAGTGGAAGGCTCATACGGACACTCTATGCAGAACGGTAGCCAAAAATCTTTTCATGTTGTCCAAACTGAAATATTACACCGACTCGGACACGCGCAAACTATTCTATAATGCTCACATACGTTCTCATATTGATTACGCGTCAACGGTGTGGGATGGATGCAGTGAAGTCCACTTGAAGAGACTCAACTCGTTACACAGAAGGGCAGCAAGTTAATCCTTCCTGACCCACGACTCACAACAGAAGAAAAACTCGCCAAAATAGGATTTCTGCCGCTGCAAGACCACTTCAAATGCAATAAGGCTATTTTTATGTTCAAAGTGTGGAAACAGAAAATACCAGAATATATCACAACTCTTTTCTCTAAGTCGGAATCTAGGCTTGGTAATATTAGGCAACTTTTCTTAGTCCCCAAAACAAGAATTGATATATACAAATCTAGTTTGTCATTCGCGGGAACGCAGACTTGGAACACGCTTCCTGATTATGTAAAATCCGCTTCCTCTCTAGCCCGTTTCAAAATCAGTCTCTTCAAGTACTTCTCGAAGCAGTCGTAATCATTACGTTGTGAAATATATACTGCCCTGTAACCCTGATTATGTATGCTCCCAATTACAAACTCTGTGTGTGTGTGTGTGTGTGTGTGTGTGTGTGTGTGTGTGTGTGTGTGTGTGTGTGTGTGTGTGTCAGTTTAGGTGTGTGAGATTGTCATGGGACTTTCTTTCCCTAAACTAGCAATGTTTTTGTCAGTTTCATTTACATTTAACTATATACTTAGTTTTTTGTATTTTGTCTTGTAGTTTTGTAGCAACGGCAGGTTTGAAAAATGGCTATGTCTGTGACGATGTCAATGCCTCAACCGTTGATAAATAAAGCTTCATTGAATCATTGAATCATTGAATCTCTCTCTCTCTCTCTCTCTCTCTCTCTCTCTCTCTCTCTCTCTCTCTCTCTCTCTCTCTCTCTCTCTCTCTCTCTCTCTCTCTCTCTCTCTCTCTCTCTCTCTCTCTCTCTCTCTTCTCCTCTTAAACTAGCAATGTTTTTGTTTCATTACATTTAACTATATACTTAGTACGAGTTTGTTAATGATGGATGTGGTTCAGGAGTCCAAAGGTGATGTACATATTTTGGGAGACTTCAACATAGACTTACAAAAGCAAGGACACACTTCGTGGAGATCCATGTTGAATTTTTTAGGGTTGAAACAGCTTGTCCAGTCACCTACTAGAGTGACTTCCTCATCTTCAACGCTGATAGACCATGTATATAGCACAAATTTCAGCGTTGTAAAAAATGTTAGCGTACCTAATATTTCCATTAGTGATCACTTTCCTGTTTGTTTTACGTTGTCTGTTAGGTTAGCTAAACAGTCAATCAAAGGACACACTACCATAATGTATAGATGTTTTAAAAAATTCGACCAAACTGCTTTTTTATATGAACTATCTTTAGTACCATTTTATGATATAAAAAAACTGCAAAAACCCTAACGATGCCCTGTCACGCTGGTACGAGCTGTTTCTCGCCGTTCTGGATAGACACGCGCCTAAGCGCATCAAACGCGTCAAATATCCTGTTATGCCAAAATGGCTCTCTGATGAGATAAAACAAGCAATGGAAGTAAGAGATGAATTAAAACGAGACAAGAAATTTACTGAATACAAGAAGCAGCGAAACCATGTCAAATCTCTAGTTCGTAAAGCACAGAGGCAAAATGCAGAACAAATTATTGCCGACGGCAAAGACATCCGTTCAGTCTGGCAAGTAATAAACAATTTCACCAAAGGTAATAGTAAACGATCGCCTAATATTCCGCCCGATCTTACTGCTGATGCATTCAACGCTCACTTCATAACTGTTGCTCAAACTCTGGCGAAGTCAAATACACCTAACCCTGTAAACTACACTTGCTCTCATCAACTACGTCACCATAGTCAACAGAGAGCCTGCGGCCCATTTTTAGTACCGCTTATGACTGTCCTAGATGTAGGCAAATCTATTTCCAGTTTAAAGAACAAATCGTCTTGCGGTCCAGATGGCATTAGTAGTCAGATTTTAAAACTATCTCTGCCCTACGTCGTCGAATCCCTGACCTTTATTTATAATTTATCGATCAGACATAACGTTTTTCCCGACGATCTGAAAAAAGCGAAGGTAATCCCGCTTCCCAAAAGCAAAGATTTATGCAACCTAAACGAGTACAGGCCCATTTCCATATTATCCTGTATTTCAAAACCGCTCGAGAGACATATCCATACTCATCTTCTAAACTTTCTGGAGCAAAACCATCTGATAACTGCAGCACAATCAGGATTTCGACCTCTACATTCGTGCCAAACTGCCCTCAATCATTTAATTGATAAATGGCTCTCTGCCATAAATGACAATAAAGTATCAGGTACAATCTTTCTTGACCTGAAAAAAGCTTTTGATCTTGTCAACCACTCTATCCTACTAAAAAAAACTACCATTCTATCACATTGACTCAAATACTGTCTCCTTTATATCTTCCTATCTCAGGGACAGAACACAGAAAGTACTGCTAAATGGCAAGTATTCCTCTGATGGTTTAGTAACTTGCGGTGTTCCACAGGGGTCTATTCTAGGGCCCTTATTATTTAATCTTTTTATTAATGATCTGCCACTGTGCATATCTCATTTAGACGCAAACTGCGATCTGTTCGCAGATGACACGACCATACACACATCTGATAAAGATATCACAACCATTAATAAGGTACTCCAACAAAGTCTTGATGAAGTAGCAGGCTGGTGCAGTGATAATCACATGATTATTAGTATTCCAAAGACAAAGAGCATGTTAGTTACTACACGTCAGAAACACCAGCATGGCCTACCACCTTTAACACTTTCCTTAGATAGACAGCTTGTTGAACAAGTAACTAGGCATCGCTTATTAGGCGTTATAGTGGACAACCAATTAAGCTGGGAGCCGCATACTGACTCAATATGCAAAACAATCTCCAAAAATCTGTTCCTGTTATCAAAACTACGCCATATAGTTAATACTGATATCCGTAAACTCTTTTTCCATGCGCATATCAAAACGCATTGTGACTACAGTTCTACCGTCTGGGATGGATGCAGCGAAGTTCACATGAAAAAAAGTTAATTCCTTGTATCGTCGGGGCATTAAATTAATACTTCCCAGTCCTACTTCGACTGATGAAAAATTAAAATCTCTCAAGTTACTAACATTGAAGAAAGAGTTTGAATTTAATCGCTGTGTTCTACTGCACAAGATCATGCACGGAAAAGCCCCACCCTATCTAAAAACTCTATTTTCCGACAATAATAGGAAAAACACGAGAAATAGTTTGATCCACCTTCCAAAAATTAGATTAGACATCTGTAAAACCAGTCTGTCTTTTTCAGGCGCTAAAGCGTGGAATATGTTACCTCCACACCTGAAATCAATTTGTAAGATTAGCGTCTTCAAAGATCGCCTCCATAAATATTTACTTCAGAAGTAATAGTATGTTCGGCTCCATTATGCTACTATTCGTATAGTTAGTGACAAGTTTCCTATTACCTAATACTCTTCTACTGTTGCTACAGATTATGTAATAGTTCGACTGTCTGCATTAACATGTCAGGTTCATACCTGTGTATATAATTATATATATATATATATATTTTTTTTTTCCCCCTCTGAGTGGTGGTGGTGGGGGGGGGAGAGGGGGATGGGTCTTTTTACTTACATATGTTTTATCTTTTGATGTATCGTCTGATGGATTTTTATATGTGTAGAGTAGCAGGACAGTTTGGAAGATAGGCATTGCTATGCCTAAAACTTTTTATCCTGAATAAAAACGTTTCATCATCATCATCATCATCATCTCTCTCTCTCTCTCTCTCTCTCTCTCTCTCTCTCTCTCTCTCTCTCTCTCTCTCTCTCTCTCTCTCTCTCTCTCTCTCTCTCTCTCTCTCTCTCTCTCTCTCTCTCTCTCTCTCTTCTCCTCTTAAACTAGCAATGTTTTTGTTTCATTACATTTAACTATATACTTAGTTTTTTTTTTAATTTTGTCTCGTAGTTTTGTAGCAACGGCAGGTTTGAAAAATGGCTATGTCTATGACGATGTCAATGCCTCAACCGTTGATAAATAATGCTTCATTGAATCATTGAATCATTGAATCATTGAATCTCTCTCTCTCTCTCTCTCTCTCTCTCTCTCTCTCTCTCTCTCTCTCTCTCTCTCTCTCTCTCTCTCTCTCTCTCTCTCTCTCTCTCTCTCTCTCTCTCTTAAACTAGCAATGTTTTTGTTTCATTACATTTAACTATATACTTAGTTTTTTTTTAAATTTTGTCTCGTAGTTTTGTAGCAACGGCAGGTTTGAAAAATGGCTATGTCTATGACGATGTCAATGCCTCAACCGTTGATAAAGTTAATGCTTCATTGAATCATTGAATCATTGAATCTCTCTCTCTCTCTCTCTCTCTCTCTCTCTCTCTCTCTCTCTCTCTCTCTCTCTCTCTCTCTCTCTCTCTCTCTCTCTCTCTCTCTCTCTCTCTCTCTCTCTCTCTCTCTCTCTCTCTCTCTCTCTCAACTCTCTCTCTTTCCTGGCCTCACACACATGCATTAACTTTTGCTCGCTCCTGCGCTCGCTTACACACACTCTTGTCTCTCGTGTTCTGGTTCTCTCCTTTTACCCTTTATTTACCCTGTGTCCAAAACAGAGAGATCAGTCGCTACTTATCTTGATCAGTCGCTACTTATCTTGATCAGTCGCTACTTATCTTGATCAATCGCTACTTATCTTGATCAGTCGCTACTTATCTTGATCAGTCGCTACTTATCTTGATCAGTCGCTACTTATCTTGATCAGTCGCTACTTATCTTGATCAGTCGCTACTTATCTTGATCAGTCGCTACTTATCTTGGTCAGTCGCTACTTATCTTGATCAGTCGCTACTTATCTTTATTCGCAGAAGGAATGTGGCCACTGAAGGAGGTGACGTCAAATAAAAGTAAAAGAAAGAACAAAAGTGCGTAAAAAAGTAAAATAAAATAATAGATTGTGTTGTAACCGTCTTTTCTAAGCTTGTTCCTTTCTCCGTTGGGCACTTCTTTGCATTTTACACGCTTGGCAGTCACCTTTTTGGTCTGGAATGCTTCTCAGCAGATTAATAGAATCTGGACCCTTTCCCCAATGCGCAAGGGCCATGGGGCCGACACCGGCTGCCGTTGGCCCGCGCACGGCCGTGCGCGGGCCAACGGCGGCCGACGTCGGCCCGATGGCCTTTTGCGCGTTGTCTCCCCGCCAGCACATTGGGATGATCAGTGTACCTACAGCCATCACACGTTCACTCTGTCGGCTTAAAGCATGTCCGGATTTTTTTTAAGTCAGCAAAAGGCATAGATCCTCATGAGCCCCCGCAACTGAGGGGGCTCATGAGGATATATGCCTCTGGCATTCAGGGCAGTGTGTCGCTCATGAATAATCTTTTGTAAAGTTTTAAAAGGAACTAGATTCTGTTTGTCCCCGTGTTCACGTGGTGCCCACATTTTTTTAAACAGAATGTTTTCAATGGTCTGTAGGTCCTAGAAAACCTTAGCCCTTATCATTCGGAATACACCAGTGTGTGAAATTAGGTCTGACTAAAATAGTTCAAGGGTAGTGCCAGACTATAGCTTGGCGCCTCTAGACCACGGGTAGTTATGCAGTCCAGACCAAATGGTGACTGCCAAGCGAGTTAAATACAGAGAAGAACCCAACGGAGAAAGAAACACGCTTAGAAAAGAGAGTTACAACACAATTTATTAACATTTCGAAATATTAATAAATTGTGTTGTAACTCTTTTTTCTAACCCATTCAGCCTGACGGACTACAGCAGGGCACGGGTCGACCATGATAATTCAAAGGTAGTGCCAGATTAGCTTGGCGCCTGTCGGCGCCAAGCTAATCTGGCACTACGTTTGAATTATCATGGTCGAAATATCCCCTGCAACTGCTGCATAGGCATTAGATGACACGTCCAAAATTTGGGAAATACGGCCGCCGTCGTGCTGATTGAGTTAAGCGCGTTTCTTTCTCCGTTAGGTTCTTCTCAACGGGTAGTTATGTGCTCAAAAATGTAGTCTCTTGGGTAAATCTGCAAGACTTGAGACAGGTGACAAATCGTACCTAGCTGTCTGTTTTTGAAATTGATGACGACTTGGAGTAAAATACATCAGCCTCAGAATAACGAAGAATTTATAACGCGCGGACAGGTTTCTGAGTTGGGGTACCGGCCGCAGAGCACAAGATCTGCATGCCGACGTCAAACTTAGTTACGGACTACCGCAAGGCTGTGTGCGGGTTCAGTAATTAGAGCTTTTACGGGTAGGGGAAAGTTCTGACACGATCTCTCGATGGAAGGAGGATTCGAAAGCGCGCGAGATTTGACACCTCTAATTAGATGGAAACCACTTGTGGAGTTTCAGGGCCGCGAGAGGTATCAGTGACGGACGCCTTCTCAGTGTGGGAAGCATGAAAGGTTGAAAATGCGCGAGGCATGCTGGTTTTATGGTTGCGAAACAGGCCTACATTATAATGATATCATCGCTTGGCTCATCACAATTAACCCCTTCTCAGTCACTGCACGCAGACCGTGCCGCTGAAATCTGTGGTCATTCTGTGTTAGTTCAACGTCAAAGGCCCCCGGCCGTCCAAGGAACATATACAAAGTAATTTCAGCAAGAGGTATAGATCTTCATGAGCCCCCGCAATGCGGGGGCTCATGAAGATCTATACCTCTTGCAGTTAGTGTGTGACGTTCAAAATTTCCCGGCAGTGAAGGGGTGAAACTATCTGCATACCGTCCAAAGCGCGCGGTTATGGACCAAGACAAGGAAAGCAAACACAGACAGGCCGCGCACATAATATATACACATACGTAGTGTCCTTTATCACGGGGCCTGCGAACTTTGGATTCATGCGTGTCCCGGACACTAAGCCCACATCCGTGATCGTAGAGTCAGTTTTCACTGCGAAATAGCTTTGTCATCCTACGGTTCCAAGCACCCTGGGTGTCTACGCTGATGGATGATGTGCGCAAACATGTGGTCCCCCCTTGTTAACCCTCTGGCTGTCGGCAGCGGTGTTTGGCTCGATGGTTCCTGCAGGATGTCGGGATGTTGTTATTCCTGCAGGAGTCATCGCGACATAAACCGTTACCGACAGCCACAGGTTTAACCTTACAAAAGACGGTGTGGTGAAGAAATAACCAAGAAAGAAAAAAAAAAAACATTTTTTGAAATGACAAGCATAAAAGCATTTTACTGAGTGAAAGAAAGAAACACTCTGTTGGTTTGGGAACACGAGTCTAAAAGATAAGACTAAGCTCCAGCGCGCTATCAACATCAGTAGCAAAATAACTGGTGTTCAGCAGCCATGCTTTCTTCTTTGCATGAGAAGCAGGTGATTAACAAAGCCTTCCAAATTGTATCTGATGATACTCATGTCTTATCCGAGGAATATGCCTTGTTGACTTCCTCCAGGAGGTACAGAACTGTGACGTGCAAAACAAATCGCAGACGTCTTTCTTTCGTGCCATCATCTATCCGTGTCCTAAATGATGCCCTGGCATAGACCTATAGTCATGGCATCATCTGAAGGACGGTCAAGATGTCAGCCTCAGGTCTATGAATTTGCTCAAGAGGCGGGGAATGTCATGTGATACGCAAGTGTGTGTGTGGGGGTGTATGCGTGTGTGCGTGTGGGTGTGTTTTTGTGCGCGTGGTATAAGGTAGTGTCGTCTCAGTTAGATTTAAGCATGTTTTGTGTCTAGGTGAAAATTAACATTACAAAATGGTTGTGATGTTACATACGTGTATACTCGCTGCAATAGGTCGGTGTGTTGTAGTCAGTCCAATGTATTTATTATATAGTATATGCAATAGGTCGGTGTGTTGTAGTCAGTCCAATGTATTTATTATATAGTATATGCAATAGGTCGGTGTGTTGTAGTCAGTCCAATGTATCTATTTTACAGTCCGTCGCCACGGTAATCCAAACATGGTGCTGGATGTTTTTCTTCTCCAACATATTGAATATTTTTTTGAAAGGGCGGGCAGGAAACAGTTGACTATGTAAACCATGTAACTATGTCAAACTATGTACAGTGTTTTGCGCTCGTCCTTTGAACCCCTTCACTGAGGAGAAAAGGTCAACGCGTTCTAACTGCAAAAGGCATAGATCCTCATGGGCCCCCGCTAGCGGGGGCTCATGAGGATCTATGCCTCTTGCTGACACCACTTTGTGTCCATGTTTTTTGGGACAGTTGCGGCTTTTGGTCGTTCAGGGAACACGGATTTTAGAAACAAAGTGAGCGTACGTTGGCAGGGAAAGTGTTAAAGTTGGTTATGTTTTTTGTTTTGGTTTTTGGTTTTGGTTTTGTTGGGGGACTTTTGGTGGGAGGTGGGGGGCTTTGGGTTTTTCTCTTTCAAGAGACGGGTGACAAATTGTACTTGGCTGTCAGTGTTTAAAATCGCGTCTTGGTCGGGGAAATGCCCTTGTCAGCCCGAAGTATTACGCGCACCAGGAAAACGCGCGATTGGTTAGTACGCGGACAGATTATAGTTCCGACTCCAGGATGGGTGCCCTATGAGCAAAACATCTTCGTACGTACATCAGTATTAGCTGGCCATGGCCACCTCACGGCTGTGCACTGGCAGGTCAATTAAGGTTGACTTCGTCCCGACGGCCCTCTGCTCACTGCGTGCTAAGCACAGCAATTTAACCCAGTTAACCCCAAGCCCCAAATTGTGGAGGTCTCACCAAATCGTGGAGGTCTCACCAAATTGTGGAGGTCACACCAAATTGTGGAGGTCTCACCAAATTGTGGAGGCCTCAACAAATTGTGGAGGTCTCACCAAATTGTGGAGGTCTTACCAAATCGTGGAGGTCTCACCAAATTGTGGAGGTCTCACCAAATCGTGGATGTCTCACCAAATCGAGGAGGTCTCACCAAATTGTGAAGGTCTCACCAAATCATGGAGGTCTCACCAAATTTGGGAGGTCTCACCAAATCGTGGAGGTCTCACCAAATTGTGGAGGTCTCACCAAATCGTGGAGGTCTCACCAAATTGTGGAGGTCTCACCAAATCGTGGAGGTCTCACCAAATTGTGCAGGTCTCACCAAATTGTGCAGTTCTCACCAAATTGTGCAGGTCTCACCTAACGCGTTAACGACTATGTACCAGTTGCAGAACGTGATAATTCAAGCTAATCTGGCACTACCCTCGAATCGTCATGGTCGACTCATCGCCTTTTTAGCGTCGGGTCTAACAGCGTGAAATGGAATAACGCGCGTTCTGACATCAAGTTATGGTTCCAAGATTTCGCATTATTCTGAGGCCATCCTGTAATGTTAATGGTCATTCGAGAATCGTCTTCTTCAAGAATCAGTTAACCCATTCACTCCTGATGTACTACAGCAGGAGATGGGTTGAACATGATAATTCAAGGGCAGTGCCAGATTAGCTTGGCGCCCGTCGGCGCCAAGCTAATCTGGCACTGCCCTTGAGTTATCGTGGTCGATCCATCTCCTGCAACAGGTGCATAGTCATTAGATGACGCCTCCGAAATGTGGGAAATACGGCCGTCGGGCTGAATGAGTTAATTATAATGACCGAGCAATAAAAGCTTAAAATGAAGGGGTACGTAAATGAATGACGTGCTTGGAGTGGTATAGTGTTTACGTGTCTGCTTCCTCGTAGCCCACTTTTCAATCACAGCAGTGGATCGTATTCCAAAGGGCGCTGTCAACACTTTAAGACACGGATGTACAGTGCGGAAAAGCGCTGATGATGCTGTTCAGCTGTCAGCGGCGAACACCGGTTGTCCGGCTGGCGGTAACGAATCGACGCGGACAACCAGTGAGACGTGACGACATGATGCTCTGTACAAATGTGTATACAGTGCATTAAAAATAAACTAATAATACAAAATTCACGGCCAATGAACGACGCTGCTTGTGGGGTAGGGCTTGACCCATCTTAATCCCTTAATCCATTTAGCTCGGACGCACTACTGCAGAAGATGGATCGACCATGATAATCCAAGGAAAGCGCCAGATTAGCTAGGCGCCATCAGGCGCCAAGGTAATCTAGCACTACCCTTGAATTATCATGGTCAATCCATCTCCTGCTATTGGTATATAGTTGTTAGGTGACTCCTCTAAAATTTGGGACATGCGACCTTAGGGTTAAGTGGGTTGAACAAACAGGAGACAACCCCTCCCACCCACCCCCTCCCCCACCACCTCCCCGCTCCCTCTCCCCCCCCACCCCACCCCCACCCTACCCCCCCACCACCACCCCCCCCCCCCCACCCTCCATCCACCCACCCACCAAACCTCGCTGTTTTCGCTTGAAATAGAAGATTAAAAGGTCAGTAAACGTTGACCACTGATGATCTATTGCGTTCCTTTTCCTTACAAAAAAAAATCCCCCAAAACAAAGAAACCCTTGTAGAGAAGGCATTTGAAGTACTCGCTGATGAAATGACTTCCTGGATGTTGAAACAAAGAGCGCAGCACACGCGGGACCTAACTCACGCATTTTAATTCCCACAAAGCATGTGTCATCGTTAAGGCGCCCATCATGGGCCATGCAACTGACCCCGGATCTCTGTGCTCACACGACCAACTGTTGAACACGTGTTTTTTTACGCGTAGTCGGCTTTTCTCTATGCATCATTTTTAACTCATTAGTCAGTAGCCCCAACGCCCTACAGCAGGACCATGATAATTCAAGGGTAGTGCCAGATTAGCTTGGCGCCAAGCTAATCTGGCACTAACCTTGAATAAGTTATCATAGTCAATACATCTAATTCGATGCACTTTACTCCGTAGAGTTTAATCTTCTTCATAAATGCTGTCTGTTCAGTGAATTAATGTTTGGATTTACTGACTTGGACTTTGAACTTGAACATTGAACTTTGGTCTCTGAAAAACAAAAGGATTTCCAGCCCACAGCGTGTTTGCAGCCATAGTGTGAGTTTGCACTGGAAATGAGAACAATATTATATCACTGAACGGCCTGTGGCCTCCCCTCCTCGGACGACCACAACGTGTAAATTGCGAGGCCTGTATGACAGCATTTCCATGCGACTTGCAGCCGGTCGGGGTCTGTGGGGACACATGATATAATTGGCTAAAAGCAGCGGCGGTCCGATCAGGTTCTTCGCCGAAGCAGACTCAGTCAAAAGGCTCTACATTCAGCCCAGTGTCCTAAAGCTTATCGGGCCGACGTCGACCGCAGTTGGCCGACGTCGGCCCGAGGTCCTTTTACGCACTGGAAAGCGGCCATCCAGTGTTTACGATCATGACTATGATCAGCTCGATGAGCGGTGACAATGCGATCTTGGTCAGTAGCAAATCTCATCTCCATCAAAAGTCACAGATTTTCATGTGTTCGGCATTCGCAGGGACTGATGAGAATAAGTGACTCTAGCTGGTATGGACCGGTCCAGTTTACTCACACGCTTTTCTCAGACGCAGAAAGTCAACTGATGTCAGTGAGGTTGAGAGCAATAGCGGCCAATGAAAACTCGGGCGCCACCGGAAGTCAGTACGCATCTACCGGAAATGAGACTAGCCGCCATATTGGCAACTTGAGTCGTTTCGCGAACCATTGCTGCCTGTCCTGTTTGATTCAATCACTGATCCCGCCCGAAGAGTGATGCCAGTAAGCGAAGGTCCTAGGACCGAGGTCGGCCGCAGCTGTGCGCCCGCGCACATTGGTGCGCGGGCATTCGTAGTACTGCGGCCGACGGTGACGGCACGAGGACCTTTGCCTACTGGGACTGAAAATGCGACCACGGAATAGCCTGGAGTCACTATCACGCCAGAATTCTCACACGGCTTGTTCGCTGAACCCAACTTCCTGACTAGAAGTGTGCATGTGGAAATGGTTTGAGATGCTATGCTAGTTTTGTATTAATACTATTAGTTGTGTGTCTGCGCCTCTTCATTATGACAACCGTGTTAGCAACGCTGCTACATTGTCTTCATCTTTTTCCTTCAGTTTGTCTGTTTTAGTTTTATTTTGTGCAGCTTGAATGTTGTTGGACTCTTAATCCTCCTTGTTTCTTTCTTTCTCTTTTTCTTTCTTTCTTTCTGTCTTTCTTTCTTTCTTTCTTTCTTTCTTTCTTTCTTTCTTTCTTTCTTTCTCTTTTTCTTTCTGTCTGTCTTTCTTTCTTTCTTTCTTTCTTTCTTTCTCTTTTTCTTTCTTTCTTTCTTTCTGTCTGTCTTTCTTTCTTTCTTTCTCTTTTTCTTTCTGTCTTTCTTTCTTTCTTTCTTTCTCTTTTTCTTTCTTTCTTTCTTTCTTGCTTTCTTTCTTGCTTTCTTTCTTTCTGTCTTTCTTTCTTTGTTTCTTTGTCTTTTTCTTTCTTTCTGTCTTTCTTTCTTTCTTTCTCTTTTTTTTTTTTTTTTCTTTTTTCTTTTTTCTTTTTTCTTTCTTTTTTCTTACTATCTTTCTTTCTTTATTTCTTGTTTCTTTATTTCGTTCTTTCTTACTTTCTTTTTTTCTTTCTTTAGTTGGCTGGTTTGTTTGTATATCGTCTTCCTTTCTTCTATTTTTGTTCATTAGTTCCTTCCTGCTTCAAAGTCCTCTCTGCTTGTGGCCTTGATTGTTTGTGGGTCGGTCCATATGTGGTAATGAAAGGGGGGGGGAGTAGAGAGGGAAGGGGGGGGGGGGCAATTCGAGGTGTCGTCCTGAGAGAGTGGCCTGTCAGTGAGTATCTCTGATGAGCTGGCCTTTCTTCCGTCCGTCCTTCTTCCATCCGTCCATTGAAGTTGAACTCATTCGAGACGAACGGCATCTGGATACGCGGCTGAAGCCGCGTATCCAGATGCCGTTCGTCTCAAATGAGTTACACTTCCGTTTTCAATTGAGCTCACATCCTTTGGTTCTGGTTTCGTTTCTCCCATGTCTCCGCCTCGTCCTGTTTCAGTTGTGCTGGTTGGTACTTCAGTCAACCTCAGTTCATGGCGCACTCACACAGGTATCGACTAGAGAGAGCCATCAATTCTCACGAACCTCTCTAGCTGCGGGGGCTCATGAGGATCTATGCTTCTTGCGTATTGAAAGATCTCGATAAAGGACCGATTTCCTGTGTTAGTCTATAAATATGTTTTGTTTGCACGACGATCCAGCCATCTCTTTGTGTTTGTTTTGTTGGGCCGTTTTTTTTTTTTGTTGTTGTTGTTTTTTTTTTACATGAGCGGGATGCCGTTACTTATGTGGTAGACAGCGACAAGTGTGTCTGGGCCGACTCAGTGACCGATTTCTGAGTTGTATCGATTTCACGCTGATTCATGAGGCGCCTGTAGCCTCGGCCCGCAAAAAACGTGCCTGAAAAGCTCGTAACTTACGGTAATTAAATACCCCCTTTCTATCCCATAGTCATTTCAGTTCTCCTGTGTGAAGCAGTGTCAGTCGCCTATGCACTCGACGACTGGATTCAGTAAATGATGAATTCTTGCTCAGTCGTGCATAGATCCATCTCGAAAAACAAAACCTTGGGAAGATGGATCGACCGTGATGATTCAAGGGCAGTGTCTGATTAGATTGGCGATTCCAGGCGCCAAAGCTAACCAGACACTACCCTCGAGCAATCGTCCAAGATTTATATTCCGCGGCGTTCGCCAGAGATCGACCCCCTGTACTGAAAAGCTGCACTCTATCCGCCCCCCCCCCCCCCACCTCCGCCCCTCCCCCCCCTCCCGATCCCCCACCCAACCCGCAGGGTGTGACTCTAAGAGCGAAAGAGGTATATTTCGGTTCCGAACGGCTGAGCCTTGATGAGATCATCGCAATAACGAGGGAGCTATGACTCTTGTGTCCTCGTGCCAGGGACGGAGCATTTAACCTAAGATTTAGCAGCCGCAACACTCTTTGATTTAAATCACTGGGTGTCTGTTGTGCGTTGCATTCTCGGTTGTGTATGGCCCATTGCCGTCAGGGCGCCAGTTGTATGAGTGAGCTTAGTCCTGCGCCAGCCACTAAGCAATGCGCTCCGCTACAGCGGGGTTAGTGTTGTGACGCTACAGCGGAGCACCTTGCTTAGTGGCTGGCGCAGGACAAAGGCCCGCTCATGCAACTCACCCAATGCACGGAGGGGCGCTACGAGTTTGGTCAGCCTAGTTCCTTTGACAGGCTGACACGACTGATGTCCTTGTGCATGTTCGTGTTTGGAAGGTGTGACACTGGGTCAAGTGTCACGGTAATAATAATAATAATAATAATAATAATAATAATAATAATAATAATAATAATAATAATAATGGTTATTATGTAGGCGCTTTTTTTTTTCAGTTGATTTCTGCGAATCGGCTCAAAGCGCCGCGAACTGCACCAACACGCACGCTCACGTGACACACACGCATTCACTCTGAAGACAAACACAGTGCAAGACAAACACAGGACATTCACGTGGTGCGAAGGGTCAGCTCAGCTACTGAGGTTTCGGAAATTTTGATCGCTTGTATTTGAAATTCATAAAGTGGCCTCAAAACCAGTACCATAGGGGGGGGGGGGGGGGGGGGGGGGGGGGAGGGGAGAGCCTGAGTACCCGGAGAAAGAACCCCCGACGGTTCGCCCGAATTAACGGTGACATTTACTAGAGTAAACTTGAAAAAGTCCGACGCCGGAACCCGGTCTCGAACCTCGCACCTCGCACCTTTAGCATTGGTGGAAGACACCTTGCGCCACGGACCGCCCTAATAGGACTAATACAGAATACCGTCCTGTCACTCTAGGTCTGATTGAAGATTAAAGAAGTGTATTGTCCACAACAGGAAAATTGTATTTGTCAGCCGATCGTAAACAAAAGTAAACCAACATACTATCACGGCGGAATGTTATCACAAAGTAAAATAGGTCAAGTTAAATGGTCAGTTTCAAAATCCCATTAACCCTTGCAGTGCCAGCTGACGCAGACTGTCTTTGTGTAATATTACTTAATTCAAGACCAGGAAAAAAACTAGCTGTGCCAGAAAACAACCCTAGCTGTCCCAGGACGGAACAACCCTAGCTGTGCCAGGAAACAACCCTAGCTGTGCCAGGACGGAACAACCCTAGCTGTGCCAGGAAACAACCCTAGCTGTGCCAGGACGGAACAACCCTAGCTGTCCCAGGAAACAACCCTAGCTGTCCCAGGACGGAACAACCCTAGCTGTGCCAGGAAACAACCCTAGCTGTCCCAGGACGGAACAACCCTAGCTGTGCCAGGAAACAACCCTAGCTGTGCCAGGAAACAACCCTAGCTGTCCCAGGACGGAACAACCCTAGCTGTGCCAGGAAACAACCCTAGCTGTCCCAGGACGGAACAACCCTAGCTGTGCCAGGAAACAACCCTAGCTGTCCCAGGACGGAACAACCCTAGCTGTGCCAGGAAACAACCCTAGCTGTCCCAGGACGGAACAACCCTAGCTGTCCCAGGACGGAACAACCCTAGCTGTCCCAGGACGGAACAACCCTAGCTGTGCCAGGAAACAACCCTAGCTGTCCCAGGACGGAACAACCCTAGCTGTGCCAGGAAACAACCCTAGCTGTCCCAGGACGGAACAACCCTAGCTGTGCCAGGAAACAACCCTAGCTGTCCCAGGACGGAACAACCCTAGCTGTCCCAGGACGGAACAACCCTAGCTGTCCCAGGACGGAACAACCCTAGCTGTCCCAGGACGGAACAACCCTAGCTGTGCCAGGAAACAACCCTAGCTGTCCCAGGACGGAACAACCCTAGCTGTCCCAGGACGGAACAACCCTAGCTGTCCCAGGACGGAACAACCCTAGCTGTGCCAGGAAACAACCCTAGCTGTCCCAGGACGGAACAACCCTAGCTGTGCCAGGAAACAACCCTAGCTGTCCCAGGACGGAACAACCCTAGCTGTCTCAGGAACATGGATTGAAAGTGGTGCCGGCAAAAGACTCTCGTGAGCCCCTGCAGTTGTGGGGGCTCACGAGGATTTAGACCTCTTGAAGTTGGGTGCTGTTCAGATTTGAACGGGTTAAAGAGATGCAGCATAACATGTTGAAGCGATAACTGAAGGAGCTCTACCTCTTGCAGCTGGGTGGTGTTCAGTTTGCCTCGGCAGCAAAGGTGTTAATGTTTCATGTACGTAGCGGAGATCAGCGGCTTGGTCACACCACCTGCCCAGGGCCTTATTTATTATTATTATTATTACATGGTATTTATATGGCGCATTTCTCATATTTATAATATATCTCAATGCGCAGGACGTAGCCGCGAACTGAACCCAACAAGCACGCTCACGTGAATCACGCGCATTCCCTCACACACTGTACGTAAACACAGAACATTCACGTGATGCTAAGGGCAAGCTCAAGCGAGCTACTGAAGTTGTTTTGGGAAATTCAAATCGTTTGTATTTGAAATTTGATTAAGTTGGCTGAAACTGATACCAAAAGTGGATGATGGATGTCAGCTTGCGATCAGAGTCTCTTTTCCCCCATCTAGCCTCGTAGTCACGCGCCCGGCGTCATTGTGAGTGAAGGTGCTACCTAACTCCTATGTACCATTTGCAGGAGACAGACTGATCATGATAATTCAAGGGTAGTGCAAGACTGACTGGCTTGGCGCCCTCAGGCGGTGGCGCCTTCAGGCGCCAAGCCAGTCTGGCACTACCCTTGAATTATCACGGCCAAGCCGTCTCCTGCTTAGTGGGTCCCTCGTGTACCAGTCTCTGTCCCAGGCCTACCATCCTAAATGTATCCATCCATCTCCCGAATTTATCCCTAGGCCCCACCACCACCACCACCCCTCCCCCCCCCCCACTCCCCCCCCCTCCCGGCCCACACACACACATACACTTCGCGTTCTTCCCCCACCGCTCCATACCCATATTAAACAGAAACCAGCCAACTATTTCACTGGAAATGTTTGTCGCACGTTGTGATATCAGGTTTGTTTGTGTCACAGTGCTCATGTTCATGTGTGTAGGCAGAGAGTTGTCACAGTGTCGGTTGTCGCGGGACGTTTAGCCGGTCAGATTACCGCCCTCCGCTCCATGCAAGGTTATACAAGGAAAATAGAAAAAAATAACCCTGGCGTCAGGGCCCAGTGCTGCTAAAGCTATTGTATTGCTGAGCGCCTTTCTTACTGACTTGCGCAGCAATAAGTTTTCTCATGCAACTGACCCCAGATTCTTCCCCGCGTACTTATCATCGCAGATTAACAATTGATTCACATTTCTTTTCTCTGCCAGATTAAAAACAGAGGCAGGGGCGGATAAGTTACCTTGGGGGGGGGGGGGTCCAACTTTTTGTTTGGGACCTTCAACTTGATACAAAAGGCCTCCCACTGAGAAGCTAGACCTTGCTTCGAAAATTCGAAAGGCGGCGGGGTGGGGGGGGGGGGGGGACGGAGGCGAGTGCGTGTCAGCGGGGCGGAGGGGGGGAGGGGTGGGGGAGATGTTTTCAAACACCCCAAAAAGGGACTTTTTCCGGAACCCCTGTAACCCCCACATAACACCCACGCACCCTCCCCACCCACCACCCCCCCCCCCCACCACCCCCAGATCCGCCCCTGAGAGGTAACGGCCAGAATGAGGCCTACCCCAGTAGCAAAACGACTTCGGGCCCGCGACGGCCGCAGTGTGCCGCGTCTACTGCGCCCGTCGTGAGCCCGTGAACCTTTGCTTGCTGGGTAGACCGATGTGGCACACTGCACTGACGCACACAGCATATCGGGTATCGCCAGACCGATGTGGCACACTGCACTGACGCACACAGCATATCGGCTATCGCCAGACCGCTGTGAAGGTTTGTTTATGTTTGTTACATTGGTGTTGGATTTCCCTCCCGGCCCTGTGCAGCTCAGTGCCCTCGTCATTTTAATTCTTGTGTTGTCACGCTGTCATGGGCATTGTTGTCAAACTAGAAATGTGAGGCACCAGGAAAAAAGCGGAACACAACAAAGGCATTGTCAGTAGTGAAGTACCATCAGTGCATGTGTTGTTTTAACCCGCTACATGCTGAGGCTGCATTTGTTTCATTTGCTTATTTTCCTGCATTACAGATGAGGAAATAGATCAACCATTTTAGTTTAACTCACATGTTCTAATTTTGAAGTCGTCCTCTGAACGCCGGACTGCGTTGCAGTGCAGGACACAGATCGACCATGATAGTTCAAGGGTGATGCCAGAATAGCTTGGCGCCCATAGGCGCCAAGCTATTCTGGCATCACCCTTGAACTATCATGGTCGATCTTTTATCTTGCTGTGGTGTGTCTGGGGTAGAATGAGTCAGTTAAGGGTGGTGCCAGAATAGCTTCGCGCCTGAGGCGCCAAGCCGCTATTCTGGCACCATCCTTGAACTATCATAAGTCAAATTAATTTCAGTCAGTCAGTTGTGTGTCAGAATGAAAAGGATTAAATGGCAACGGCACTAGCCGACACAGCTTTTTGCGGTTTCCTTTTACAACCAGGAGTCCAGTGGAAGTGTTTGACTGATGCCGTGCGTCGGCGGCGACGCCTGCCAGACGGCAAGCGTATCAGGCACCACCCTTTTGCTGATACGACTTCCTCGACTGATTGCCTTGAAGTCATGCCTGCTAAAATATTGCCGACAGACAACTTCAAAATAGTTTAGTGAGCCAGCCGCCCCGCTGAACCAACTTCTGAATCAAAGCCGATTGCCCGTGTAGACAGAGGCGAAGGAGATGTGCTGTGTGTTGTATTCCCAAACACTTGAAATTTATTTGCACAGTGTAGACAGTGTAACTAGACTGCACTGCCCTCGAAACATGTTCACTTACGGTCTGTGTATGCGTACTTGACGATCCACTTGACCTCGCGTCAATGCAGCATGAATTTTTAAACTTGCTCACTTTCGGAAGTGCTGTCAGTCGATCTCCTACAGCGAGAAACATAGATTGACATGAGCCCTAGCGGATGCACCATACAGTACTGAGGATGCAGGGACTCATGTGAAGATATGTATCTCGCATATGATGGAATTAAAACCAGACTTGCTTGTCGAATGATGATCTCATCCGGCCGAGTCACAACAACAGTGACATACAAATGATTTTAAGTACTTATGGCAACTGTCGAAAAGTCACTTACAAAGTCCTTCAGCGGAGCTTTTTATACTGAAAAAAAAACATGGTGATAGATATTTAATGGTGATAGATATTTCAAGCATAGGAACCGGCCGATGATAGTAGCTTGGACTAATTCAAATCCACTGCGCCACCGCGTGCGCGCCATCGCCTACTAAGCCTAAGGCAGTCTTGAGCGGCTTAGTAGGCGATGGCGTGCACGCGGTGGCGCAGTGGATTTGCATTACTAGTCGAAGCTACTATCGGCGGGCCCCTATGATTTACTCAAGGGCCCGGCTGTCGGTTTTATGGTTATCATAAATATATGACTGAGTTACTGACCCTGCACTAACAGTGTACGTGTATTGTATTTTACTGTTCACCATGTCAGTCACGGATGTACAAAACTGTACCAAACGGCGGCGCCTCTCTGTCTCAAATCAGTTAGCGGCTTGTGTAGTACACACCAGCAACAACGACAACACGCGTGCGCAACGGGCACGACAGGGTCGGCAAAGGAAAATGAAACACACACACACCCCGCCCCCCCCCCCCCCCCCGCCCCTCCCCCCCCTCCCCAACAGCCCCTTGACCCCCGGCCAGTTCCTACTAAACGTACAGACACACACAAACACACGCAATCACGGCACACGGCGCGCGCGCACGCACACACGCACGCACACACACACACACACACACACACGCACACGAACACACGTGCGCGCACGCACACACGCATGCAGGCACACACACACACACACACACACACACACACACACACACACACACACACACACACACACGAACACTCGCAGCCCCGCGGGTCACTGAGAAATCCGCAGGTGCGAAATTAACGTGCCCGCCTTTGACCAAGCGTAGCAAATGCACTGCATACAGCCAGATCCCCTTTAAGCTGACCAAACGCACTGCATACAGCCAGATCCCCTTTAAGCTGAACCAAACGCACTGCATACAGCCAGGTCCCCTTTAACCCGAACCAAATGCGCTGCATACAGCCAGGTCCCCTTTAAGCTGAACCAAATGCACTGCATACAGCCAGGCCCCTTTTAACCTGAACCAAATGCGCTGCATACAGCCAGACCATGCTCGGTCGGAGTGTCGAATGTCTAGGCGTAAGTGTCGTGAGCAGTATGAATCATGCATCAACTCAGTTCAGTGTTTTCGTTCAAGACTATGGGGGATCTCTGCGCTCGGAAAGGCCCATACGATCGAAATCTTAACATTTTATAATATTTTGGGCCGGGAAGGATTTAAACCCCTCGAAATCGGCATAAGATAGTTCAAGGGAGTTGCCTGATCGCCATGTTGCTTGCTAAACTTGTAAATAAACGTCACAATACACTATACCGCTGATACGAGCCTCTGTGATTTTTCACATTCCACCTCCTCTTCAGTGGCTCGGAGATTCATGCCTTGAATAGAAGGGGGTGGGTGGGTGAGGGGACAGGGTGGGGGTGGAAAAGCTGAACCACTCCTTTTGTGTGTTAACCCATATCATACTGAGGCTAAAAGCTTCAAATTTGTACACTGCCATATGCAAGCTACATTATAGTACTTACAGATAAGGATATAGACCAATGGCTTTAGTTCAAAGGTGGTGCCACAATAGCTTGGCGCCTACAGGCGCCAAGCTATTCTGGCACTACCCTTGAACTATTTTGGTCAAAAGTATTTCACACAATGATAAGGGTTATCTGATCTGCCGCAGGGTTCCGGCTTTTGTTTATCGATAGATGGCGCCAAGCTAATCTGGCAGTACCCTTGAATTATCACGATCGATCAAAATCCTGCTGTAGAACGTTGGGGCTAAAGGGGTTAAAATCACCGGGACTCAGCCTGTTCAGGAATTCGATCTAATGATAGATAACGGTTATAAAACCTACCACGGGGACCTTTGTATAGTTGTGTATACCACAACACAAATCACCATGTTATTTTGGGAGTTGTCCCGCCTTTTTTTTTTTTTTTTTTTTGAAGACTGCACACATGTCAGTTCCGGAGATAAAATCGACCATGATAGTTCAAAGGTTGTGCCAGAATAGCTTGGCGCCTGAAGGCGCCAAGCTATTCTAGCACAACCCTTGAACTGTCATTTTCGATCCCTGTCTTGTTAGAGCTTGTCAAAACTTAAGATGTTTTCTGCTTCTAATTTATTTATTTATTTATTTATTTATTTATTTATTTATTTATTTTTTATTTGGTCAGGCGAGTACCAACACATTCCGCTTTACAATTGAGCAGATAATAAGGAGTAGAGTTACAGTCGTGCACGCGGCCAGTGTTACCTTTTCTTTTTTAATTCAACGGCACGACTCTAAGTGTTATTTTTTTTCTTCTTCTTTGAATTTACACGAAAGGACAATGGCTGTCTGCTAGGCGTCTCCCATTAGGAACGGTGTTCTTTTTAACGCTTTGATATCAAGTTTAACTTAACAAAGGGGATACATTTTTTTTAGTGCGTGACTGTTTTCGAGAACTCAATGCCGCCAAGGCCGTCCCCCCCGACACGGCCACAGCTAACTGAACACGGGAAATGTATCTCTATGTCAGTGCAAAGTTAGTATGTATCCTACACGGTATGCTAGACCGGTATTACTTTGCGACTATGATCTATCCTGTTTCTTTGAGATTCGGTCACACGTGAAGCCTTTCATGATCGTTCAAGTGTGGTACCACTATGATCAATATGCTAATGAAATGACAACAATCTTTGCTGTTAATGTTTTGTTAGCACCAGTTCGGCCCGTCAATTTGGTGTTCATGATTCACCGTGTCCGCAGCCTTCGGTAATTTGGGCGGTACTGAAATTTTCTTTTCAAACCCGACTTACGAAATGATTCCTTGTAAGGAGTCAGTAGTCAAAAGGTCATCGGGCTGATGGCGGCCGCAGTTATCCCGCTCACGACAGGCGGTGCGCGGGACAACTGCAGCCGACGTCGGCCCGAGATTATTTTGATCTTTGGGAAGAGCGGCCGCGTCATCATGAATTTCACGCGGCAACGGACATTGGAGTCCGAAGCTGGCCGCAGACAGTGTGCCCGCGCACGAGGGTTGTTCAGTCCCACTAACACGAGTGTACGCCGGATAGCCCGCTGCGGCCCACTTCAGCCCGATAACTTTTTACGTACTTTGTTTGTTTGGTTTTTTGTTTTTGTTGGATTTTTTAGTAACACGTTTAGTCACCTACACCAACAGTTAACATTACTGTGTCACGTTCTTGTTTTCAGACAAATCGTGACGCATCTGGTGTGTTTGTTAAAGATCTGCATATGGCGGAATCTGCCCACATTGTCACAGTTCAACTGAAGCTCTCTTTTCTGTCGGGCATTTAACACTTAGCTCATCTTTACCTAACTGTTGACTGCCTTTTGTTCTCAGTCCTAGAGGAACTTGTGAATGTATAGTGTTGGGAAGATATGGGGTGGTTTAAATTAGTGTCATAATCGTGCGTGTGTCTGAGAGAGAGGGCCTGTGCGGCTGTTGTGCATGCGCAGTGAGTCCAGTGCCTTTTCCTGGAGAATAGCGCTATACAAGAACTATGTATTATTATTATTATTTATTATTATATAATGCGCTAGCGGACTAAACAAATTGTTAACAAGTCAGCAGCGGATGAGTTCTCGGGCCGAACTTAGCTCTATTGGGCTCGCCGGTGCCGCATGCGGGCACTGCCGGTTTACTCGGGCCAGCTACGGCTGCGAACGGTGGGCCGAGAACTTGTTGCTAACCGAGTTGAGACTAACAGGCAAAACTAAACAGTCGAGTGAAGTTACTGCTGATCAGTAATTTAAAGTACCATTACGAGTAAATTTAAAGACACATTTCAGCACCGGCCATTTGTGTTTGTTTTTCCTTTTGTCGACACACTAATGAA
This sequence comes from Semisulcospira habei, assembly GCA_036245525.1. Lineage (NCBI taxonomy): Eukaryota > Metazoa > Mollusca > Gastropoda > Semisulcospiridae > Semisulcospira > Semisulcospira habei. The sequence continues at coordinate 75,025,848 of BTPG01000008.1, forward strand.
CTTTAACAGCAGTTGAGACACGCAGCAAAAGCACACGCGTAATCGCACTTATTTATTTTTCCCACTCGTTAGCGTGTCAATCTATTTTTAGCTGTTTCTCTTGCTGAAAGCCACTTATAGAACGGAGTAGAGTCATTGTCAAATTACTTGTTATCAAAACGACGTGTGCTGAACTGGATTGTCCTGTGTCTAAATGAACCATATCTAGACCTGCGTGTAGCGTTTCGTAACCAGCTGTTACAGAAGTGTATCTTTGAACAGTTACGGCGGTAGACGGCATGTGCCACTGCCAGTGGCGAGTTTTTTGTTGTTGTTGTTGTTGTTGTTTTGGGAGGTGGGAGGGGTTGGGGGGGGGGGGACGACAGGTTTCAGGTCTACATTTCAGTGAGAGGGGTCACTGCAAAATGTTTGTGTAATAAAGTGTCTCGTATATCCTTGTAGCTCTCAAGTTTCCTTGACTGTGAGCACTCGACCGTGAAGGTTCGGAAAAGTATAGATTTCGAATCACCCATACTGAGCGGCAACAACATCATAAACACCGTGTCGTAATGATCAACGCCTCATCAGATCTATGCAGTCATCTGTAAACTAAATTTATCACATCAAAGCCCGCAGGTCACATTTCCTAGGACTACGTACATCTAAGAATTTTATCACAGTCCATGACTGAGTAGGATGGACCATAATAGCTCAAGGTTAGTAGCTAAATAGCATGGCGTCCATACCATGATAGTTTAAGGGTGGTGCCAGAATAGCTTGGCGCCTTCAGGCGCCAAGCTATTCACTGGCACCACCCTTGAACTATCATGGTCGGTTGATATCCTGTTGCAATTGAGCGGGTTGTAAAAGTTGGGTTATGCGTTTGAACTGCGGGCGGCTGAATTCTTCTACCTGGCCAGACTCACACACTTGATCAGTCACTAACTTATTTCAATGTTCCGCGGGGGCCGTCAGCGACAAGGAAAAATATTTTTTGGCAATCAAATAATTATAGTGACACGCCATACTCGGCTAGCGGGATGAATCACTAGTACAGGGTGTTGAGTGAAACGCCGAGCGGCAGGTTTTGTGTTCATCAAGATCTTATCCGCTTGCTGTCAACTTTACTGAAGTCTGTGTTACTTTCATGGAGTGTGTTCGGCCTATTAATTTCAACGCTGTCACCCAACTGCAAGAGGTATAGATCCTCATGAGCCCCCGCAGATCTATGCCTCTTGCTGAAACCACTTTGTATACATGTTCCTTCGACGGATGGAGATCTTTGACGTTGGAGTCACAATGATTTCCCAATGAAATAACCTGCGCCCTCTTGCGGTCAAATCGTTAGATTAGCCCCTTCCATCTCAGAGCAACTCGCGGCACAGCTTCTCGTGTGCTCTTGCGGCATGCGCGTAGGCTCCAGAGGTCGGGTTAACTCTTTAAATCCTGAAGACTGAATTATCAATTTTTGTACACAGTCTTTGAGGTCTGCATCACAGTTCTGGAGACAGATCGACCATGATAGTTCAAGGGTGGTGTCAGAATAGCTTGACGCCTACCCTAAGGTGCCAAGCTATTCTGACCGGCACCTCCCTTGAACTATCATGGTCGATCCGCCACATCCTGTGTAGCATGTGAGGGATTTATGGGTTAGCCAGGCAGTGGATCCCTCACCTCCACAAGACAGTTCAAGAGCAGTGCCAGAATAGCTTGGCACCGAGACTGAAGTGCCGCCGCCAACTATTCTGGCGCTGCCTTTGACCTACATGTATTATTGCGGTATTTAGTCTTCAAACGACAGCGTCTCATCCGGGTCCTGTTTTGCTGAGTACTTCCGTTTGAAATTCAAATTACGCCGTTGGCAGTCCACCGTTTTCCTCTGGATTTAATTTAGACCTTTGTGTTAACCCCATTACTTCCTCGTACCGAGGTGATCAAAGCTGGCTCTGGGTGTATATCTCAGTGATGGCCTGTTGCGGCAATTTGCCATGCTGATGATATCAATTCTTGCAGTAAAGACGATGATTACAGTCAGCCCGCCGATAAAAAGTTAACCGCATTGTGCGGGCAGCGACTGGTACAGTTTCAAGTGCCGGTGGTTACATGTACCAGAGGGTCAAGCTTTCCTGGTAATAGAAATTAATACTTTATGCATTATCAGTGTTGATCTTTACAGCCGGGCTTTGCACCTTTCGCCTCAGGGTTTTTTTCTGCCGCTGCTGGGCGCCTATTTTGTTTCTGGTGTCAGTTCATTCACTGCAACCACCAAAACTTACAACCGTCCAAGGAACATTGGTTCCAGCAAGATGCATAGATCCTCATGAGCCCCCGCATTCGCGGTGGCTCATGAGGATCTATGTCTCTTGCAGTTGGATCGAGTCAGTTTACCTTTCAGCGACGGAGTCAGTTAAAAGACCCTGTTTTGTATTTCAAGTTTGCATGCCGCATTGAGACTCTGCCCAGCACCTCAAAACAAAACACGCCCGGCCGGGGAGCTGGGCGGACCGTTCGACTCTCGACCGAAAAGTTTAGAGTAGAGCCGGGGTCAAAATTTGTTCAGACCCCGTGAAATCACCTTCGTGGTGGACAGAAAATTAAGTCCCACAAGCTGGACTTT
>BTPG01000008.1:75033443-75035943 GCA_036245525.1 Semisulcospira habei
CCATTGCTGGGAAAATTCTTGCAAGGCTGCTCTTGAATCGGCTGGTACCTGCCATCGCTGAAGACCACCTCCCAGAGGGCCAGTGTGGCTTCAGAGCAAACAGGAACACCACCGATATGGTCTTTGTGCTGAGACAGCTTCAGGAGAAGTGCCGCGAGCAGAACAAAGGGCTGTACGTAACGTTTGTCGACCTAACAAAAGCGTTCGACAAGCAAGGCATGTGGCAGATCCTGGAGCGACTTGGCTGTCCCCAAAAGTTCCTCAGCATGATTGTCCAGCTAGACGAGGACCAGCAAGGCCAGGTCAGACTCAACAATGACCTCTCAGAACCATTCCCTATTCTCAACGGCGTAAAGCAGGGCTGCGTGCTGGCACCGACCCTCTTCACCATCTTTTTTAGCATGATGTTGAAGCAGGCCACAGTGGACCTCGATGATGACGATGCAGTGTACATCAGGTATCGTCTCGATGGCAGCCTGTTCAACCTCAGACGACTGCAGGCCCACACGAAAACCCTAGACCAAATGATTCGTGAGCTGCTTTTTGCTGATGACGCTGCCCTCGTTGCACACACAGAGAGAGCCCTGCAGCGCATCACGTCCTGCTTCGCAGACGCTGCCCAGCTCTTTGGACTCGAGGTCAGTCTGAAAAAGACAGAGGTCCTCCATCAGCCGGCACCCAAGGCAATGTATCGCCCTCCTCACATCACGAGTCTGAACTAAAGTCAGTGCACCAGTTTACTTACCTTGACTGCATTAGCACGTCGGACGCCAAGCTGGACAAGGAGCTTGACAGCAGGCTGGCAAAAGCGAACAGCGCTTTCGGGCGACTTTTCAAGCGGGTGTGGCACAATCAACAGCTGAAAACAGGCACCAAGATCAGCGTGTACAGAGCTGTGGTTCTCACCACCCTGCTGTATGGTTCCGAGTCCTGGGCCCTCTACCGCAGCCAACTACGACTCCTCGAACGCTTCCACCAGCGCTGCCTGCGTACCATCCTGGGCATTCACTGGAGTGACTATGTCACCAACGTCGAGGTCCTTGAACAGGCTGAAACTGTGAGCATCGAGGCTTTGCTGCTGCGGACACAGCTCCGCTGGGCGGGGCATGTCTCCAGGATGGAGGATCATCGCCTACCAAAGATCACCCTGTTCGGCGAGCTTGCTACTGGACACCGTGACAGAGGGGCACCAAAGAAGAGATATAAAAACTGTCTCAAGAAGTCACTTAGTGCCTGCCAAATCGACCACCACCAGTGGTCTTCGCTTGCTGTGGACCATGAATCCTGGCGCTCCACCATTTACAAGGCAGCTGTCTCCTTTGATCGCGTCTAGCACGACGGACTCTGGCAAGTCATGAGATCGTTCAACATAGAGGAGGGACTGATCCAAATGATAGAAGCGCTTTACAAGAACGCCTGCAGCGCGGTTCTACTTAACAATCAGTCAGGCGAGTTCTTCAGGACGACGATCGGTGTCCGTCAAGGATGCCTGCTCTCTCCTGTCCTTTTCAACATATTCCTGGAGAAGATCATGCAGGAAACCCTCCACGACCACCATACTTCAATCTCTATTGGTGGCAGATCCCTGTGCAATCTTCGATTCGCAGACGACATTGACCTCATGGCAGGCAGCAATAGTGAGCTCCAAAACCTGACAGACAAACTTTCAAGTAGCGCAGGGTCTTATGGCATGGAGATCAGTACGGATAAAAGCAAAGTGATGATCAACACCACAAGCGACAGCAGCAGCAACATTCACATGAATGGCCAAAAGCTAGAAGAGGTCAATAGCTTCAAGTACTTGGGAGCCACCCTGTCCAAAGACGGTAGTTGCATAGCAGAGATCCGTATCAGGATAGGTACAGCAACATCCGCAATGGCCAGGCTGGACAGGATATGGCGAAGTAACTCCATCAGCTTCACCATCAAGTACAGGCTTTACAAGTCCCTCATAGTGTCTATTCTACTCTACGGCTGTGAGACTTGGACACTGCTTGCAGACTCAGAAAAGAAAATCCAGGCCTTTGAGAACAAGTGCCTGAGGAAGTTGCTCCGCATCTCGTACCGCGAGCACAAGACCAACGAATATGTACGGAGCATCGTCACTTCCCTGGTGGGCCCACATGAACCCCTTCTGGCAACCGTGAAACGGCGCAAGCTTGCTTGGTTTGGCCACGTGACCCGACACAACACCTTGTCCAAGACTATCCTCCAAGGCACTCTCGAAGGAAGTCGTCGGCGAGGTCGTCAGAGAAAGAGTTGGGTCGCAAACATAAAAGAATGGACCGAACTCGAGATGTCAGACTTGCTTGCCACCGCCCAAAATAGAACTCAGTGGAGAGCACTGTCTGTTGCTGCTGCCTTTCAGTCCCCCCAACGCCCAGTTCGGGCAAGGGACTGATGATGATGATGATGATGATGTCTCCTTTGAGGACTCTCGCAGAGCTAGCCTTAAGGACAAGCGGCTCAGGAGAAAAAAACAGAGATGCCGCAACTCAGA